>MNCI01010249.1:0-26191 GCA_015680685.1 Gnetum montanum
GGTCCATGCATCTTTGTCTATAGGAATTGAGATATACTTGTGGTATTTGAAGTAGCCATTAGTCCACCTTTTTCTTACCTTCAATTGAATAGAGGTATTGATGGCTTGGATGAGTCATTGTTTCCATGGACCTATAAGGGTCAAATTCACGAAGCAATTTGCATCTCACCTAAAATCATTAAGAAGAGGAAAGTTAAAAAGGTTGATGTGAATAACATTCCCATATTTAATGGGAAGTTATATGATGATCCCCGACTCCATATTCAAACATTTGTAATCACTTGTGAGGTACAAGGGTTGAATAGTGAGTGATAGAAACTCTGTCTTTTCCCCCACACACATTGATTATGCTAGAACATGGTATTAATATCTTTTACCCACCACCATCTCTTCTTGGATAGACATGTTAAAATATTTTAATGTTAGATTTCATTCTTATGCATGAGTTGCAAACCTTAGAAAGAAGACAGTAGGATTTCTTCATGATACTAGCGAATCATTGAATGTGGTCATAGAACAATACAATTGCTTGTTAAATCAATGTTTAAATAATGGATTTAGCAAATGTAACCGATTAATGCACCTAGTAGAAGAACTACGGTTGCAAACTCATGAAAGGATGGATATGTATATTAAGGATGATCTTTATTGGAGGTCTATGATTCAAATTGTTGCTATGTTGGATGTTGTAGCTAAATTGGAAGGTGAATGACATAAGAATACAAATGTAGAGAAATCCAACATAAATTCCGAATGTTATATGAATGTAAATAATGTTGAATATAATATTCAAGCTTCTAATGCTATTGATGCCCTTGTTCAAGAAAGCATGAGAACAAAAAAGATTTTGGCAGACCTTGTCAATGTTGTTAATAAGGTTTGTGATGTGCTACACCAAAAGAGAACATCAAGTTTCAAGGATTTGGAAAAAAAATTCATTGAAGCAACTGGAAAAGTTAAAACAAGAAGAAGCCTTACCATGATTAAATTCCTTATCCTTATAACCCATTTTTCTAGCCACAACTTTAACAAGGGATGGAACCAATCCTTTGAGTACGTCCTCTACATCACAACAACCTTCCTTATGACATCCTTCTTCCAACCATGAAACTTAGTATGCCACAAACCATATACCTCATGCAATGCCCCATCAATATTGGCCATATCCATCATAACCATCTTCACGGCTACAGGTCCACCAATATCCATCATGGTCATCTATGCCATCATAGGGGGTAATTTTAAATTCGCCATAGTGGAAACATGTTTAGTTCCTTAATAAAAGGTACTACCCTCATTTGTCATCATCATACACCATTGGGTAGTACCATAATAGTCATGTTCTTTTCATGGCATGAAATTCATCACCTCATAGATTAAAAAATTTTCGTAAGAGAAAGAAGAACAAAAATATCTATGAGGATTCATGCTCACTGCCCTTACCATCATCTTCAAAGAAATGAGACCAAGGAGAATATTCTTCTAAATAACAAACTCATCAAGAAGCTTGTCAAGTGCTAGTTTGAACTCAGTCATGCGAGAAGGGTCCTCCACATAACATCTTTGGTGATATAGTAGGGTTTGTTTGTTAGATATGCTTTTTTGTTTAATGTTTGTTTGTTGTGTATTTTTGTATTTTTTAAAATATAATAATATATTTTTCTCTAATTTTCTTATTATTTTGGTTTGATATTTCTTTTGAGTATGTTTTTCGTGTATACAAAAAATTAATTCATATGCTTTATAAATTCTCACTCAATAATCCAATGGTAGATGAGTAAGTTACATTTGTGATGATGATGTGAGAGTACCAAACATGTCCAAAATAGAGCCTTGATTAATGTAATTCCCACATAACAAAATTCATCCACTCATTTATCTTCTATCCATCACTGGTGAACCAGGCTTAGATTCAACAACAAACTAGGATTCACACCATGTTTGTTGAGGCTATTGCTACTAGAATTGTGAGAAATTTATGGGTTCACACCTTATGGTGTGACCTGTAGAATCTTGGAAGAGTGCTTAGTCATTTGTAAAAAAAGGATGTAACATTGAGGATCCTTGCGACCATTGGATGGGTCTAATCAGTATGATTGAACTAAGGTGCATGTGTTATCATGCCTTGTCATCTTGGTCAGAAGAGGTTCATGATCTTATAGACATGTGTGTGCCATGTGGTGAGGGATGAATTCTCATGCTTGTGCAAGTTGAAGATTCCAAGTGATGATCCGATACTTAATCATTCCTATGGCCTAGATCACTTAACATACAAATGTAATAGTCCAAGACAATCTCTCAGTCATTCCTACCCATGGTCATGAAGGCATATAAGTCTCTCTCTTAGTGAACTTTGGCAATGTCAAATGTTGTTTCCACTCAATTCCTAAATCCATTTATTCCTATTTGTAATTTCTATTAAAATTTAGATTAGCTAATGCAGCGAAAGAAATCGATGAGAGGTTTTCAATAAAGCCAAATTCAGAGAACCTATTGTGCATATGTGTACAGATGAAGGAAAACCAAATTGGAATCTTGACTTCTAGATAATTTATGTCACATTGTCTTAGTTTAGTTTCACCAATGGTTAGATTGCAAAATAATCAAGGCTAGATAGCATTGGTAGTAGCAAGTGTGACCTTACACTTAGAAAAGGGACTTAGAGGTCTATCCCTACTATGTGGATGAGCAAATATGAAGGAATGTAGTAGTGGGTCTCTCATAGTGTTTAGTACATGCTTAAGTACTTCCATGAGCTAATTGAATGATTGGATAGGGATTTGGTGATATTGCACTCGCACATTCTTTCTCTTGTTCATTATTTATTCTTCATCTCTTTTCTTTCCATTCTGTGCATTGTTGTGTGTGGTCAGTAAATTAATCAGGTAAAGTGGAGAATGAAATTTGATCATCCATGGGAATGGACTTGCATTTGATGTTAATGTTTCACTAGTTATTGGAAATCCATGGGTGTCCCATCAATAGGTTTCACAAGATTAAGAAAGATAGGTGTCTGCTATGGGAAGGACCTACTTGTGAATTCTTGGTGGCTTGGCATGATGAGTGAGTGAGCTCAAGCTTACCTCCTAGTAATGGTGGTGGTTTTGTGACATAAAGTACTTTATTGGGCTTCAATTTATATGAGTGTTGATTCTTTGAGCTTCAAGATTTGATCATGACAATCTTTTTTTCAACTTACCTTACTTTTCCCTATTTGTTTAACCTTGGGGTACTCTATTTATTTCCCATTTTTCTAACCCCATTAGTTTGGACACCACCTAGGATAAGATTTTTATGTTTTAGTATTCTTGTTCTCTTTTGTGGCTTGTTTGGTTTGATCCTTAATTGGATTCTTGTAATTTTCATGAGCATTTGTTCTTCTTGTTCTTTCCATTTGCATTGTTCATGTGGTTCAAGCTAGGTGTCTTGTAACCTATTTGTGGAAAAGAGACATTAATTTGGGTATGTACTTTATAATTTTAGTGGTTATTTAAATTATTTCCACCTTATTTTTAGTTATGATTATATTTCTCTTGTGTCCTAGAGGGTTATACTTATCATTGTTGCTATGGCCATTTTTTGCAATGGAAGTATAATGTCTTGGGGATCTTACTTGATTTTTAGCATTTTCACAACTCATCATGTTTTAGCAAGAGAACCATTGGTCTCAAAAGAATAGGAAGAATAACATTAATCATCAAATCTAGTACCTATATGATGAGCTGCGATATCATGTCCACCCCCGCAATATCGCGTACGCGATATCGCGGCCCGCCACAATTGCTATAAATAAGAGGTGGCTTTCCCTTATTCACTCATCTAGATCTAGACCCTTAACCAAACTATAGTAGTTTTACCACTCCAAAGTTGAATAATTTCCATGTGCCCGCAGTAGGAGTCTTAAAGTGAACGAATCTTTACTTGAGCAAATTGTACTTGAGCACACATTTGTGTACGGCAATAAAGACGAACTTTCTGATAAACCTTGCAGCATATGGACCAAGCTAAATAGGAATTAATTACTATTATGTTTAAATGCTTTCCTAGATAATTAATCTCTCTTCACCCTTATCTCCTAGTAACACGGAATGAGTATGACTTAATCATGAGCATTTAAGTGTGACTACTTGGTAACCCAGTAGCGTACTTAAGCCATGCGCTTGGTAATCCCATTGGCAATCGTGCACAAAGTTCAGGATGTGTACGGATGATTAAGGAATGGATGCTCATCACACTTAGGCTAGTTTAGATTCTCTCTCACCCTTCCTCTCTTAGCTTAGTTAATATTATTTTCCATCATACTCAAGAGTAGCACTAGTGTAGAAACACATCATACACCTCACTTTGGACTAGACCATATGTGACAAAGCTAATACTAGTCCAAGTGGGAAGACAACGAACTACTACCTAAGGATAACTATTTAGATACTACAACTAGCCCATCTGCGGAGTTTGACCGGATCACATGTGTAACGCTCGTATTCGTATGGTTGAGTGTAGAGGTACCTCGCCACTCATCACTATATGTGAGAAGCCTTTCTTAAGATAGAGATTTGGAGGTAGAGGGTCATGCTATTGATCTTTTCAGTTTAGNTTATGTAATTTATAATTTTAGTGGTTATTTAAATTATTTCCACCTTATTTTTAGTTATGATTATATTTCTCTTGTGTCCTAGAGGGTTATACTTATCATTGTTGCTATGGCCATTTTTTGCAATGGTAGTATAATGTCTTGGGGATCTTACTTGATTTTTAGCATTTTCAAAACTCATCATGTTTTAGCAAGAGAACCATTGGTCTCAAAAGAATAGGAAGAATAACATTAATCATCAAATCTAGTACCTATATGATGAGCTGCGATATTGTGTCCACCCTCGCGATATCGCGGCCCGCCACAATTGCTATAAATAAGAGGCGGCTTTCCCTTATTCACTCATCTAGATCTAGACCCTTAACCAAACTATAGCAGTTTTACCATTCCAAAGTTGAATAATTTCCATGTGCCCGCAGTAGGAGTCTTAAAGTGAACAAATCTTTACTTGAGCAAATTGTACTTGAGCACACATTTATGTACAAAAATAAAGATGAAATTTCTGATAAACCTTGCAACATATGGACCAAGCTAAATAGGAATTAATTACTGTTATGTTTAAATGCTTTCCTAGATAATTAATCTCTCTTCACCCTTATCTCCTAGTAACGTGGAATGAGTATGACTTAATCATGAGCATTTAAGTGTGACTACTTGGTAACCCAGTAGCGTACTTAAGCCATGCGCTTGGTAATCCCAGTGGCAATTGTGCACGAAGTTCAGGATGTGTATGGATGATTAAGGAATGGATGCTCATCACACTTAGGCTAGTTTAGATTCTCTCTCACCCTTCCTCTCTTAGCTTAGTTAATATTATTTTCCATCATACTCAAGAGTAGCACTAGTGTAGAAACACATCATACACCTCACTTTGGACTAAACCATATGTGACAAAGATAATACTAGTCCAAGTGGGAAGACAACGAACTACTACCTAAGGATAACTATCTAGATACTACAACTAGCCCATCTGCGGAGTTTGACCGGATCACGCGTGTAACGCTCGTATTCGTATGGTTGAGTGTAGAGGTACCTCGCCACTCATCACTATATGTGAGAAACCTTTCTTAAGAGAGAGATTTGGAGGTAGAGGGTCATGCTATTGATCTTTTCAGTTTAGCACCTACCCTTTCAAGATCTTCCTAAGAAGTATCAAAGAAGATGGTAGGAGCATGTATGAAGATGGATGACATGGAAAAAGATGTAGATGAAAATGATGTATAGCAAAGACCTATCCTTCTGACTTCTTGCTATTCCATGTAGGCATGTTAGGGAAATTTTCTTCTTTGCCATCATCCCTTAGTACTTCTTAGTGAGGTAGCCTCTATTGTAATGTAGTTAGGGTCTATATTGTACATTTGTAATTTCAAGCATTGATCTTGTTATGGGTCTAGTCCTTATTTTTATGTCTTGAGTTTTAAAGCTATGGAACTAGCTCTACTCAGTCATGGGGATATTATGAGGCATCCAGTGCAATTTGTATGTCAATTATAAGCCTTGGATCTGGAAAGTATTTCATATACCATGTGTTTGTAGTCTAGTATGTTTGATTGAGGTTCTTGTTCTCCCAAGATGTATCCTTGCCTCCTATGTCACACTCTAAGATTGTGTGCATGATTCTAAGCTCTTTAGAAGGATTCCAACTTCATTCAAATGTTCTTTGATCCTTTTGGCATGCTTCCTTGGGTTCTAGCTTTCATCTAGGATCAAAGGTAGAAAGTGAGATTTGGGGGAGGAGGGGTTTAAGGTGACTACCTTGCATCAATACACCCTCTATGTCATCATAGGGATGCTAACAGATCCTTCTCTAGGCCAAGTTTGCCTTGGTTTATCTTTAGTGTGACCAAGATCAGCTTGGGCTATGTTGATGGATCTTTATTGATGCCTAGACATTGACAAACCTTCTCTATTTCTCTGTGAAAACTATAAATACCCAAGACAAGCTCTCACACATAACTTAGTCATAACTTAAACATAATTTGAATTTCTTTTGGGCTTTGGTGTTTGATTTGTATGAAGAGCTCTTCCTCCCTTGGGAAAGTTGATTTCTTTTCTTATCTTGTGTGTGTTTTGAGTTGTTACTTTTACAAGTATGGCTAGACTCTATCAAAGTGCTACCTTGCTTACATAGCCTAGAATCGTTTGGTCAATGTGGAGTCTAGTGTTTGCTCAATGAATAAAGCTCATGGTTTTCCCTTGTTTCATCATTAATGCCCTAAACAAAAAATTAAAAAATATATTTATTTAATTTTTGTTTGATTAAATTATGATGATTCGTTCCTTGCCCAAGGAGGTCACAACTATATGGCATGGTGTTGAAACATTGTGGTTGTGGCTAAGAGATATTTTTATTGCAAATGATGTGTGGTGTTGCACCTATCCCCAAGAGGAATTGCAACACGAGTAGTGCCCATGTCCCTAGGTGGGACTACAATGCATATGTGTTTATTACTTGTTTCTTATAAAGATAAAATCCATAAAAATTATAAATTAAAAAATTATAAATATTCTCTCATCTTCATCACCATGGCAACACAAGTTAATATAAAAAAGAATATTGCTAATTTTCTCTACACATTATTTTGTTTCTACTAGGAATGTAGCTTTTCTTTGGATCATTAATTCTAAAATGTATCCTATGAGATTCAAAGATGTAGGCAAAGAATTGACTACCATGTCCAATTAGGTTGCAAATTTCATTGCTACTCACAAATTGTTGAATATGACATAAATCCATGGGAACTTCCAATACATTCATGGTATTTGGCATCATATCAAATTTAACTCTTATCTTTAAAGGAGCCTTAAGAAAATCATATGCATGTTGGAACAAGATTGAGGAGGTTTAGTTTCAAAATCTAGAATAATAATTATATTAGTCATTTGCAAAGATAAGTGTCATTAACAAGACTAAACTTAGTTTAATAGTGTTCACACAATAATAGGAAAAGGAAGGATACATTTTAGCTTTTGGGTTACACTTAGAAAGACTATTTTTTGTTATATATTTTACTTAATCCTTTTAGGATTTTTAAGTATTCACAAGACTATTTTTTGTTATATATTTTACTGCAATAATTTTTTGGTGTTTCATAGTCATGCAATCAAAGTAACACTATTGAGAAATGATAATAGCTTGGATTATATGGGTATTGATGATACTCCGTTAAAACATTATTTGCATTTAAACTTTTAGTTGCTTTTAATTTGGTAACATTCAATATAGAACTACCTCATAAAATGCTGATTTTCTATCACATCTTTATGCACTCCTATGCACTCATTTTGTCCATCATATTTAAAACTTTAATAACAAAGTCGATTATTTTAACATAATTAGGTCGCTAAGTCAAAATGTTCTCCATCTATGAAATATTAATGTTTGTTATTTTATTCCAAACCCTATTCATATATACAAAATCTTAACTCGTAATGTGATTTTTCTATATGATTCTACAAGTTTCTACCCTTTCTATACATTATTATTTTTATAATGAATTCCCTTGTTAATAAAACTTACAACAAGACCTCCCCCTCCAAAGAAAATTACCTTTAAGAAAAATAGATGAATAACAACTTGAGTGGCACAAGGGAGTTAGTTAACCAAAACAACTGCACATATAGGTAGGGAAATGTAATGAGATCCATGTATGATTTTAACAAGAAAAATGATATTTTAAAGTTGCAAAGATATTAATAAATTTTAACTCTAGCTCATGAGAGCATCTTTGGTTTCATCTATATTAGAAATTTTTCTTTTTAAAAGGAAAAATAGTAATTTGTGAAATATTAAAACATTACAAGATTGATTCAAAAGCCACTGTGCAGCTGCATACAAAGTATTAAAACTTAACAATATAACTTAACAAGAAGCATGTTCAGAAACCCCAAAACCCAAACAAGAAAACATCTTAGAAGTAGTTTGGAGGCTTCTTCATGATCATTTAATGCTTCATTGCAATTGGAAACAAGAACAAAATTCTCTATCCTCCAAAATTGAAAGATCTCCTACTAGATAGTCCTTTGAAATTAGCCATGTAAAAATTCCACTTCTGCTAAAACAATAACACAAGTGCATGCTTGAGTGTTGAATCCTTCATTCCTAATAATAATGTAGAAGAATGAATTCAATAAAAAGTTATTAATCCAAATATTGAAAGCCAAACGCAATCTCTTAATAGCATAGCTACCTATAATGTTCTCACAAAGTCTAAAATCTAATTATACTTAAATAATAGCATCTTTATAACCCTTCATTTTGAGGATATAAGAAGCATATGTCAAGACCTAATACTAGGTTGATATTAAACTAATAGTAAAATATTATTAATGCCTCAACAAAAAATATGTGTAGAAATTAATCATTTTCATTAATACTTGAAATTCAATGAATGATGTCTCTCCATGTTAAATAAAAAAAACTATGATATATAAACAATAAAGTATTAGGTTTTAAATAAAACTTGCTACATGCACTATTCATGTTTGAATTTCATATTGATGATAAACCCAAATATGTACATCTTGTCAAATTATAATAAAAGAGAGCGATCAACTCTTTGAACAGAACATTTTATCCCAAATTATCCTTTTTCTTGAACCCAAAGCTCTTGTTAGCCATATAGTTGGCTTATATTCCTTTTCCCCTAACAGAAATGAATAATATGTCTTTTCCATTTCCTTTTATTTTATCTCCTATCCTTAATGAAATTGATAAAAAATGCAGTTTTAAGCATCTCTCTTACTATGCAAGTTTTGATTATTTAACTTTAGTACTACATCCTCTATGCACAATAGCCCTATATAAACCATGATCTAAAGTGGGTTGTAAAAGCATTCTCAACAATTTTGGTTTTTGAGCAAGAAGCTGTCGCATTAACTAACACAAAACCAAACAAAAACAAATCTTTGCTTTTAGTACCCTTAACATAAAATAAGCAAACATGGCAAAAGAGTCAAGTATCAATCAAGTATCAATTGGAAAAGATTATTGTATGAAAAAGAAACATGGTTAAAGTCTATGGATTAAAATACCTGAGGTAAGCAGAAGCTGCAACAAGGATTACTACAAGACGGCCTTGGGTGAGCATTTTAGGATGCAAGAAGGGTTTGTAGCATGTTGTTGTGAGCAAAAGATGACTTCAATGACATAGATGTACCCACCATTTTGGGAAAGATCGATTGCATGGAAATCCATCACCATGACTACGTACAAGGCATGGCATCATTGTTCTGTTCTTGATCTATTGTTATAGTTTGTGTCCCATCCTTTCTCCAAACACTCTACCTTGCCTATTCTCAATTCTTCATCGTTGCTATGTTCTGCTAGCCATCCATAAAAAAATTGTAAATGAAGCAATAGGAGCATGGATTTTTTAAATTATGCACGGAGCAATTACATGAATGATGATGATTGAGGTAAAGAGATGAAGATATGCATATATGTTATGCTTCACATCTCAATTTTCATCTTGTGATGTTCTATGGCAATTGCATTTATTGCAAAAGTAGGGACAAGAATTTGTAAACCAAATTTGTAGAGGATTGCAATCCTACCCTACCAACAAAAAAGTATAAGCATTGGAAAAACACGAGCAAAAAAATGAATAAGATGTCTTTTCCATTTCCTTTTATTTTATCTCCTATCCTTAATGAAATTGATAAAAAAATTGCAATTTTAAGCATCTCTCTTACTATACAATTTTTGATTATTTAACTTTAATACTACATTATATCTAGATAGTAGCCCTATATAAACCATGATCTGAAGTGGGTTGTAGAAGCATTCTCAATAGTTTTGGTTTTTGAGCAAGAAGCTTCAACATTAACTAAAACAAAACCAAACAAAAAAAGATCTTTACTTTCAATACCCTTAACATAAAATAAGCAAACATGGCAAAAGAGTCAAGTATCAATAAAAAAAGATTACTGCAAGAAAAAGAAACATGGTCAAATGGATTAAAATACCTAAGGTAAGTAAAAGCTGCAACAAGGATTACTACAAGATGGCCTTGGGTGAGCATTTCAAGATGCAAGAAGGGTTTGTAGCATGTTGTGGTGAGCCAAAGATGACTTCAATGACATAGATGTACTTACCATTTTTGGAAAGATCAGCTACATGGAGATCCATCACTATGACCACATACAAGGCATGGCATCACTATTCTGTTCTTGATCCATTGTTATAGTTTGTGTTCCATCCTTTCTCCAAAGACTCTACCTTGTCTATTCTCAATTCTTCATCATGGCTATGTTCTACTAGCCATCCATAAAAAAAAATTGTAAATGAAGCAACAAGAGCATGCATTTTTTAAATTATGCATGGAGCAATTACATGAATGATAGTCATTAAGGTAAATAGATAAATATATGTGTATATGTTATGTGTCACATACCAATTTTCATCTTGTGATGTTCTATGGCAACTACATTTATTGCAAAAGTAGGGACTAGAATTTGTAAACCAAATTTGTAGAGGATTACAATCATACCCTACTAACAAAAAAGTATAAGCATTGGAAAAATAGGACAAAAATAGTCTAGTAAGGTAGCACAGAAATGATCAGCCATGGACATAACCCTACTTTAAACAATAAACAACATCTGCATTGCTAGATGTGGATTTCCTTCCTAGTTCTTATCAACCGGTAATGGATATTAGTATAGGAAATGTGGATTTCCTTGGTAGTTCCTATCAATAGGTAATGGATATCAACATAGCAAAAATAGATCACAAACAAAACTTATATGGGTTTGTCATGAAAAAATAAAAATTATAAGCTAAAAAAATTATCAAAATCTTAAAATATGTTCTAGGAAATAACAACTAGGCTCTTTAAATTATAAATTTAATTTAAAAAAACTCAAATTCACATGATCTCTTTGTTGTAGGCCCCTGTCGCATAATCCAATCACAACCAAATATCACATAAAATTTATTTTATTAGTGCTATGTGATAAAAATGACCTTTGACATATAGATTGTCAAAAAGAACCAAAATTTCTATCTTCTGGTGCTTTATTCTTAAAAACTGTTGGAATTTTTCTGCAATGCTAATTGTGTGGATTCCTCCAAAAATGACACCAAATTTTGTAATGAGTCTATACATTCTTATCCAAAATTATAACAAGAATTAATAATCCATATGAAAGAAATGCTCTCCTTAATTGAAGCTTTATTCTTTTCTCAAATACTTTCTTTTCCTTGCAACACAATGAATTTTCACACAGCCAACAACTTGAGCTCATTACATGCAACAAAAATCAGGAAAAGAAAAAGGAAAAAAAGGAAAATTTCTTACTAAAGTGATGGTAGGCTCATGGTGTATAATTAGCCTTCAGTCATCATACATCTTTATCATCAAATAGTACTTGAATTTTACACTGCACTCAAAACATTAAATGAAAATAATTTAATATGGAAGCACACAAAATTCAAGAATAGAGAAATAGAAACAAATTACTTACCAGAGGCTCCAAACAGCCAAATAAATTTCAAAAGAAAACATGAATACTAATTAATGTCCACCACAATGCTTTGAAGAAATTTAAGTAATAACAGAACAAAGGCAACTCAAATGCTACAACCTATTGCTTTGTACTTACCAGTTGAGCTATGCTATCATTAGCTCCCTTTATCAAGCCTTAAAAATAGTGTAGTACCTCCCATCATCAAATAAATTCAAAGAAGTAACTAATTCACAAACACAATATATTCATTAAAGAAAAATAAAAAATAAAAAAAAATTGTGCAACATGGTCAAAAGAGGAATAAAGAAAGGTACTACTCTTTAAACCTAATCAAGAATGGAGTAAAGGTGAAAGGAAATTCATCAAGTAAAAATGTACGGTGAAAGTCAATTTTAAAGCATGAGAATTAGCAAACATACCTAAGCCTCTAGCCTCATCTGGACATTTTTGCTCCTGGAGAGTTTTTAAGAAGCATTTAGTAAAATACGGCAAAGGCAAAATTATCATCATACAAAAAAAAAAAAAGGCTCTGGTTTTCTAGCCTTTGGCTTGCTCACAGGTTTTAGGGGTTGAACCATGTATACCATCTTCTTTCTTCTTTCTTCATGAGCTGATATTATGTCATCTTCATGGACAAAACATAGGAAGCTTCATTGGAGATTGTCCTTCATGTAAAAACAAATAGCTTGCTTAACATAAATCAATAGCCCTTTTAGCACATATATTGAAGGAATACATTCTGTTTTTAGGTGTTTCCCTTGCACTTCCTAATGCTGGCATCAAAATTAATAGCCGTGTTAGCACATAAATTGAAAAAATACATTCCAGTTGGAGGAGAAGTTGTTTTAACATTCTTGCCATACGATGTCATCAAATCTCTTTCAATTTTTTAATCAATGCCCATATATTTATCATTTATTGGCTTAATATTCATCATCTTTGTTGTTTTGTATCATGGATGCTTCTTGAAAAGTCTAACACTATGGATTATTCGGTTTCATGGTATTCTTAATATTCAAATCAACTCTAGATTCTTCTTTGATAAACTTAGAACTCAACATAGTCACGAAGAAAACATTGTTTTCCACTATCATTAGAGACATGCTAAATTCTATGAAAGTTTCCTTGTCCATTCTAATGATGGACAATGTCTAGCAATACATTTTTCTTGAAAATGATGTTTGGGATTCAAACCCAATTTTGTGACTTTTTGAAAAATAAGTCTTTTAGGATTAGGCATTTGTCAACACATAACCCTATATAATAGATGGCTAAGGTTTGATGGAAAGGGTTTTGCCAAAAGATGAATATCACTATTCTCAGATTAACAACTTGCAGGAACAATTTAACATTTAGGGGACAAGCTACAACATACATACCCTACGACATACACTAAAACATAATAAACATAGCAATTCTTCAATATTGTTTTTACTCTTTATATATCATTATTTCTCTATTCAATATGCCTCTAGTTTCTAGTTTACTTGAATGCAGTATAGTACGTAGCTCGATTTTACATCAACAAGGAATCAAAGAAATGTATTCTTTATGTGGTATATTTGTTACTGGTATTTCGAAATTGTTTATCCAAAGAAATATTTTAGGCAAGGGGGAATCAAGTCTATAAACACAAAACCAACTTAATCACAAATAAGCCTATCTTTGATTCCAACAGCAATTTCAAAAGGTGTTACATTAATTCAGCTCTAATGGTCTCCATTTTGAAAACATTAATTAAAAAAAAACTCACATTTTTCATAGATGAAGAAACAAGATCATAAAAATGTCCTTAAAATTCATTTCAATTATATATAAAATGGATCACTTGGAGAAAGCCTTATCCTAATTCTGATATATACAATTGATATACAATTTGAAAGAAGAACTATCAGCAAACTAAAGAGAAAACAGTTCATTATCAAAATAACCACATGTATCAATGAACCGATATGAATTTATGTAATCAAACATACATATAAAAAAATTGATTGGCAAAAGAGAGAAGCTGGACGTTATAACACTATTTGAAGAAACACAAAAAAAAAGGGGTAAAAAGAAATAGATTATTAATGCCCAGGCCCTACCTTGACCTTAAAACTATAGATAGAGCTGTGTATTTTTATAAGAAACCAACAAGTAATTAACATCTGTAAATACAAATTTATCAATAAGGATAAAAATGATGGACCACAAAGACAAAAAATAAATCAAGGTTTCTTCCAATCTATCTAAACTTCAACACTTGAGTTATATGCATCACAATCATAACGTATGTGATAAGTGCCAACAACTAAGCTTGTTGATAAAAAAAAGAAATAAACTCAGATGATTGCTTTACTGTAGGCCTGACATCCCAATATTGTCCTGAATTAAAAGTATTCAGTCAAAATCCAATATCATAGACAAATTCTTTGATCAGAAATATTGTTCAAAAATAGATTACCTTTCATGTGGAAATTGCAGCCAAGGCACAATGTTGCTCTCCTCAAATGCCAAGCTATTCGAAGTTATGTGCAATGATGATTGTATGGTTTCCTCCGAAATAACAAATTTTTTTGATAAGTATATATAAATATGAATCCACTTGTCTAAAAAATGAAACATTTACAGAGGGGAAAAAATTTACCGAGAGTTAAAAGCACCCAGGAATAACCTAATATCACAACCAATTTCTTTTATTATAATTTCTTTTCAAAAGTGGATTTCGTTTAATGTTGAAATTGTATCCAAGGAACAGTGTTGCTCTTTTCTTGTGGCTTAGTTTTGAAATCATTGGAATTTATCTGCAATCTGCTAAAAGACACAAACTTACCCAGTGTGGTAGACCTTTGGCTGGCTGCTTTTTTTTTTTTAATTCCACTACTGTTCTTGAAGTGAAGCTTCTTTTCCTGATTTATTTGCAATCTGCAAAAAGAAACAAACTTACTTAGTGTGGTAGACCTTTGGCTGGCTGCTTTTTTTTTTAATTTCACTTCTGGCCTTGAAGTGAAGCTTCCTTTCCTGTGCAATACAGGATTATTTTTGGCATTACTTACAAGCTCAACTCATTAGATAAAACATAAACCAAAGACAATAGTTATTAGAAAGGTAAGCTTTGATGTACAAAAAGTCTTTGGTGATACTATATCATTATCCTCAAATAGAAGTATAATTTTACCCCTCAATTTTTTTTTAAATTATCATTACGAATAAAATAAAATCATTCAATATGTAAGTACAAATAAGAAATATAGATAAATTACTTACGAGGGCCCTAGACTGCCAAAGATCAAAGATGAAATTGTCTCCATGTCCAACATTTTGCTTTAAAGTCTTTGCATGGGGAACCCCAACACTACAACAATATTTTATCTATGATATTGAATAGGTAAAACAAAAAAAGATGGTTTTATTGGAAAAAGCTTAGGTTTGTGCCAATATATCATTAGAAAGGGGTAATTCCATGAATGTAACATGAGTGGAAAGATGATTTGTTTGTTTTGTCCTTTTGTAGCACATGATGACAAATAACCTTTCAAAATTGATGAATTACTTGCAATTCACTAACCAATTATTACCATATTAAAAATATTAAAAACACTTTTAAAAAACAAAAAAGATAAAAGGAAATTGATCATTAACACATATGACCTTGACTTGACCTTGAAACTATTGGAATTATTTGCAATGCTAGTTTCTATTCTTCAACTACTATCCTTGAATTAAAACTTTAGATTTTACCATTATACTTCCTTTCCCATGCAATATGCAACGATTTTTAGCATGATCCACAGGCCAAAATCATTGCATGAAACACATCGTAGAAAAAAAGAGAAAGTTCTTACTGAAAGATGGTAGGCTCCTGATATGTAAATGGTCTTTGATGATCTTATAACTTTATCTTTGGATAGAAGTTGAACTTATTCTCTCACATTTAAAAATTAGATTATTATGAAAATAAATCATCCAATATGTAAATACAAATCAGAAATGAAGAAATAAACAAAAATTACTCACCAGCTGCTGCAATCTGCCATAGATAGGCTGCCAAAAGAAAATTTGTATACCATTTCACTGTTCACAGTTGTTTAAGACACTTAAAAGCTACCAATGGAAATCAAAATTTGAGTTCAATGCATTGTCAAAATATACCAACAGTTTGGTTTCAATTGATCAAAGTTGATTTATTGTTTTCACAATCAGTAGATTTCTTCAAAGATGATTTTATTTTTAAAAATGGCTGTAATAGAAGTCTTAATAAGATAGTTAATTCCATGTTTCTTATTAAGCTTTAAGTCTAAAGATTAGGAATGGAGAGAGCAAATCTATTACCTATAATCCTCCCTTTTTTCTTTTCTTTTGTTTTGAATTGGAAAAGTGTTCGAACCAAATTTCAATTATATCAGCATTTTTTAAAAAAATAAATCAAGATCTAATCTTTGCTCTTCAATTTCCAATGTTGTCATTAACTGCAACCACTTCCCAAAAAAATGGAAACATGAGAATAACCTATTTCTCATAACATGTGAAATCAACTAATCTAGGTAACTTGAAAAATACATTCTGAAAACACAGTCTAAATGAAACTTAACCAATAAATAACATTAGCCATGATTTACGAGGTCCCAATGATGGGATGGATTAATTTGATGTACCCACTTAAGCGCACATTCACCATCACGAAATACCATAGAGTCATGAAAGGTTACGAGAAACAAAAACAGGTGTGTAGACATGGTAAGAGGATGGTAAGAGGTCTATCTGTAAAAAAAAGACTACTTGAAAGCAATAAAGAAAGTTATTTTCTTTAAATATATTTAAGAGTTCAAAGTCAAAATGGGAAGGAAGCATCAAATGAAAAGAGCATTCTTAAATCAATTATAAAAGCATGAGAATTATAAAACATACCTAAGGCTCCATCATTTTTGTTTTCTACAAATAGAGAATTTCTTAAAATTTTCACCAAAGCATAAAGAACATCAACTTATCACCGTAGTGAAAAAAGCTCTGATTTTTTAGACTTTTTCTTGTTCAGAAAGTTCAGCAGCATAGAACTTAGCAAACCATCGGCTGAGTTTCTGACTGTTCCTTGTCAAAAGGAGAGGAATCTGCAATGCATTCCACTGCATGATCTTTTGATTCTTTTTCATATGACAATAAATAATCTCCATCACCGAAACAAGTTTTTGTTTCATAAGGCACTTTCCTGATGTTTTTGAATACCAATGGAGCATCTGCTTTGAGATCCTTATCAAATCTAACCTTTTTGCTGAGAGAATTAGACAGTGTTCCACCATCAAAGCAACTCATGGATTTAGCTTCTATTAGAGCAGAAACATTTTCTGTTGCTGATGACGTGTTTGTTTGACAGTTTGTTTGACAGTAATCGTTCTTCTTGCAAAGATTTCTCTCTCGACACGGATTTGATGTCAAAAGCATCAGGGATTTGGTGAAGGAGATTATTTATTGTCACATGAAAGAGAATCAAAGAAACTCATGGATTTACCTTCTATTGGAGCAGAAGAAGAAACAACATTGTCAAAGACAGGGTTTCTGCAAACACAAGAAGACCCAGCTCGGCCATCAAAGTAACTCGTGGATTTGGCTTTTATTGGGGCCGGAGGACATGCTTTACCGCGATAAGAATCATAAGATACAATCTGTTTTTCAGGAGTGGAAAATTCTATGCAACTTTCCTCTTGCGTTTCCTGTTACTGATGACCGTCTTGCAAAGATTTCTCAGAGTCAGAAACCTTATATTTCGTGTTATCCAAAACACGATCAATCTCTTTCGAGACATCCTCATCAAAGACAAGACAAGTTTCCTGCACACAAAAGAAGACACTCTGCGGACATCAAGGTCATTCCTAGATTCTGCGATGCATTCTGTTGAGTTTCTGCAGATCTAAATCGAGTAATCCTACGGCATTCTGTGATCGGTTCAGTTTCCCTGGTTTTAGCAAAGATGGCCTTAGTCTTCTGCGTAACAGGTTTTTTTCTAGGGTTTTCGAGCGAGTGCAAATCGTTCTAGTTGTTTCAGTCTTCTGCAAATGTGCTAGATTCTGCATGGTTTTAGAATGAGTTTGGATTCTGCTAGGCTCAAATTTCGCAGATCGCGGTTTCACAACATTAGAATTCATAACACTAGTGCCTTGTTTTCTAGCCGTGACACAGAAAATTTTCCTTCAATCTAGCTTTGAACGGTGAAATCCTAAAATTCTAAACGCTGAAACTTTAAAGGAAAAAACAAGAAACAGAAATTGCAGCTTCAATGCAGAACTTTAGAATAAATATTACCTACCTAAGCTACCTACCTCAAGCAGGCAGAAACCATATCCAAAGACCCCCAAGGATGAGGCCAATGCCAATGCCAACGCCAAAGGGAAGCTAGATGTTGGTAAGCAGATCGATCCAAATCAGCTCTGCAAAAATTGCAAGCAATGTATTGAGTCCTGCAATGCAATGCAATGCTTCAGCAAATCGTATTGCAAGCAGACTGAACGCAAATCCAAAACTCTTTGCAGCAATGGTAAATCGAAATAAGTGATTTCCACGATTTATAGAGCGCAGATCAAAACTTCAACAGACGGGTGTCCTGATTTTCCGTGTCCTGGTTTCAAAATCGTAAGGCCAACGCCCCAAACTAAGTGCTTAAACCGGTGGTTTTGGGGTGCCGTTCCTGAGATTCCAGAATAGTATTTGAAAATTTGTTTGGTTTAAGTTTGTTCCATCTAGTTTTATGAAGATGAATCTCCAAGTTCATGTTATGTCCACAATGAGTTTGATTTTGATTTTGGTAGGTAACAGTAAGTTATATAAAGTTTTAATTAAATTATATATCTTGTACGTGTACCTATATTTCACTTATTTTGGGTTCCAACACCCCCTCATTTTTTTTAAAAAATCCAATCAAATTTCACCATTTGAGGTAAAATATCCTTGTATTCATGAGTTTGTAAACTCAACATATCCACGGATGCACTCATGTAACCAAACAAGCCCTATATTTTCCACCAAAGACCCATTGTTTTCAATGAGTTCTTAAGAAATGAAGAGAACAAAATTCATGAAAGAATTAATTCAAAAGAATAAAAACATGGCATTGTGTAAAAGAATGACATGTTCAATGTATTACCAAGGAATTTAGTTAGTTTGTAATAGCTTCAAGTTATGCCTTTGGTAGCAAATCCAAAAAAATGAATAATAATATTTAAAAAATTTAGAATACATCAAATCATCAAAAAGAAAGTGTAAGGAAAAAGTCTAATAGTTTTGGGATACTTTTTCACATTTTCATCCTTACAACCAATCCTAAAAAACCTCCCTGTGAAAAAAGAATTAGGCCTTGCCCTTATTCAAAAGTACTCTCATAGCTTCTCACTTCTTACTAAATGGTTTTTTATAAAAAGAAAGAGAAAAATCTCTTTAAAAAAAAATACATCAATTAGAAATAAAGAACAAATAGCAACAAAAGCTAAAAGCTTGCCATTCTTGAGTCTCGAAAACAAAAAGGAATTAATACTATAGAAAACAAATTCATTATTCGGTGTTCACTAGGAGCTTTATTGCTTGAAGTTTTAACTCAAAAGTGACATCTTTTAGAATCTAATATTTAACTCTTAAAGAAAGGTCATAGTTATGCTCTTGCTACTCGAAAATAACTACACACTGAAACTTCTATACAAAGTAGAAAACAAGTGGTCAAAGACATTTCCAAATGCAAAGAAAGGAAGTAGACAAAGTAAGTTGATCACCAAGAATAACTTTATTAATGCTTGGTTGAAAGGCATTACATATTCTAGATATTCATTTCCAAAAATGCTAAGTAACAGGATAGTTATAAAAAATATGAGAAAATGAATCTTCACTTTTGCAAAGAGGATATTAAGGAATAACATTTTTCATATGTTTAAGACGAATGTTGATAGGAAGAACTTGATGAATAAGACACCATAAAAAGGAAACTTAGGAGCTTTCTAAATATCTTTCATTTTGTTTGGGGGGCGGGGCGCAAGAGGGGGGAAACTATTATTAGCTTTAAATAAATTTTCAAAATTCTTTTTCCTCTTTCTATTCAAACCATAGAGGCTATAAGCTTCTTTCCAAGTAATCCATTATCATGCATATGTAGACAAGAAATTGCATTGATACCAAATTTGCTCCAAGTGGTACATAATCTAGATGCATTAGTAGCCCAAGCTCCTTCATTAAAAGGTAGCTACCATAGGCTAATTTACTTAAGCATATCTTCTAAAACTATAATATGATTGTAACTTTAATATTTACTAAGCTTGAACCATGTCTTCCAAAATTATTTAAGAATTGGAGAATCAAGAATAGAAATGGCCAAAGAAAAAAGAAGATAGTTAAGAAAGTTATTAGAAGACCAATGCTTATCATTTTTAGGTTTTCTTTGCATATGTTTATTTCTTAAAAGGAGAATCCAAACATTATCTCTATTAATGCATTTTGCAATCTATTTTGCTATAAGAGAAACACCTTGGTTATAACAATTAATGAGGTTGTGTCCTCCATCTTTTTTGCTACTAGTGCAAATATCTCAAGGAACTCTAGAAACACCTTTTACGTGTTGCTTAGTAGACCAAAGAAACCAATAGATAATACAATCAATTATGTCATAAGAAGTTTTAAAAGGAGGTATAAGCATGAGTTGATTGAAGTATTTGCTTAATAACTAAAACTTTGCTAGCAAGGGTGAGCTTTTTTTTTCTTTTCATTTATCAAGTTTCTTTTCAATTTTATCAACCACATAATTCCATAAAATAGTAAGATTAGGCTTAAAAGAAAAATGTGTTTTTAAAAATTTTGAAGATAGAATCTTTTTTCAAGACTTTTCAACAATTGATAATAAATCACTCATTAATATTTCTATTACAATAAACAACAAATTTTTGCCCATTGATTTGAGAGCCAAATAATATGCAGTACTTAGCCACCCAAGCTAAAAGTGTATCAATATGTTGTAGAGAATTGTTGATAAAAAAAAGAAGCATATCCAAAGTGCATGTTAAGCAATTGCATACCTTCATCATCAATTGAAATTCCCTTAATGATATTCCTTTGTAAATCATAATAAAATTCCATTTGATCCTGTCTTAAGCTTTAACATAATGTAACTTAATAAAAGCAATGTTTTGGTTAATATCAGAAGCCCATTGCATTCCCTCCCAAGTTGCAATAACATTATTTAAGATATGTCTACCTTTAACAAAACCAATTTGCTTAGGTTTGATGATATCTTCAATAACATTCTTAATTCAGCAAGCAAAGCTAAATATTTATAAGTATTATTAAGAAGAGTAATAGGCCTTCAATTACTAATACGTTGACAATTTCCATTCTTAGAAAGATAAACCACACCTTTATTAATATTTTTACCAAGAGAATCTTTTTTAATGGCTTCTTGGAAGACAATGAAAGAGATCATTTCCAATGATGTCCTAATGCTTCTTAAAAAAATTAATTGGAAAATCATCAAAACTTGGAGCTTTACCATATACTAAACTAAAGGCCACTACTTGATTTTTTCTACTATAATTTCTATTTCAAGAATACTTCAATGCACTTCTATTATAAGATAAGGAATATGTCTACTAGATGCTTGAAAGGATTCATTGCTACAAACTTCAAAAGAAAAATGATTTGCTAAAAAATTATTAATAGTCTTAGGATCTTTAATGATAAAATCATTTATATAAAATGATTCTAGTTTAGATACTTATCCTTTCCTTCAAAAATTTAAAAACATTCCTTACAAGGTTTATTTTCAATTTTTAGCGAAACCATGCAACTTTTAGGTAGAGAACTTTTAGCTTCAAAAGCATCCCAATATTTGTTTAGCATAACAAATTTTAGCCAAGGCTCTTTGAGTTTTAAAATCAAAAGAATTTTGGTCTAAAAGAATTTGCATTTGCTTGATAGATTCTACAAGATCTTCTTCAACTTAATGCTTACACTTAGCAAATTGCATTTCAAACCATCTAGCATAATTTCTAACTCTACAAGTAGTTTATTATCATTAGTTACTCCAACCAATCACTTTTTCCTACATTGCATAAAAGACTTCAAAATATTTTTTCCACTGGGTATTGTGAATATATTAGCATTCATGAAAAAGCTTATGCTTTTGAAAAGACAAATAATTAATTTTAGAGAAAAAATTGCTAATAGGAAAATAGTTTAACAAAGTAGTATTTGTATGCACTAAAGAAGTTTTAGGTACCACTATTCTTGTACTTTGTAATAGCTAGTAATAGATGGCTCGAGTGTGAGACACCACCAATTTTGAACTTTAGCATTGCAACTACAAATTTGTTTTAAGTGTCAAAACTTAGCAAATTCTTCTAAGTGTTTGGTTACACTCTAGAGTGTAGCCAGCTTAGCACTACAAAGAAGCCTCCAAAAGCCTCTAGAGCTTAGCATCAACCTTCACCTCGGCTCCAGCACTTCCCCAACTATTAGCATTCCCTGACAGTTGGCATACCCCGACTATTGGCATTCCTTGACTATTGGCATTCCCCAATTGTTGGAATTCCTTGATTGTTAGCATTTGTTGACAGTTGGCTTTCCCAAGTGGTTGGCATTCCTTGGACGTGAGCATTTTTAAGCACTTGGCATTTGGCATTTTGGCATCTTGGCATTTAGTTTTGTGGGCAAACAAGACCCAGAGCACATCACACTGGCAAAGAGGCAGAGTTGCACATCACGGTGCACTACAACCCCATTGCAGCCTTGCAGAACATTACACGGTAAACCACAGTGGCCAACCTAGTAGGCATGGTTCATCACAGCGAGCGCTAGACTTCACAGCCTAACACCACTAAGACTGTGATTGCACTTCCACTACACCTGTTGTATACTGTGTACCTTCTAAGACTTTTTTGGAGTTAACTACACTCCCATTTGGGGTAGTGTTCCATTTCTCTCTCCTATTTCTAGCATTTTCTTGCATTTTTCTTGCATCTTTCTTCACTTTTTTCATGCATCGTCCCATTGTATTATGTATTGTTTGCATTTGCATTTCGGCTAACCATGCCACCTCTCAATTGTACCCATTGCCCTAGTTGCAACTAGCAAAGTCCCTATTTGATCTATAAGATTGTTTAGGGCACTTTGCCTACGTTTCCAACAAGGCCCTCATGCGGAGGCTGGGTTAAGGCTATGCACCCGTTGATCCCTTGGTGATTCCAGTCACCAACATTTTTGATCATTATAGTTTTCTAGAGCTAGAAGGAGGGCCTCGCCATTTTCTTCTGCATTTTCTGATTGTTGTCCCATGTGCCCTCTCCACCATCGATTGGTGTAGATTGGCCCTAGTTGTTGGTTCCCCTAAAACCCCGCAGGACGAAAGCCCAAACGTATCCATTACATTCAAAACTCTGGATGCTCTGGAGAGCGTAATAAGTTCTCAGAACATAGCAACCTCTAGTGTAGCAAGCATAGCACTAGAGTTAGCTATTTTCAGTAGTTTCCATAGTTAGCATTTTTTTCTACATTTTCAAAGTTAGCATTTTTTCTGCATTTTCATACTTGGCATTTTTTCAGCATTTTCATACTTAGCCAAATTTTTGCAGTTTCATACTTAGCCAAATTTTTTACAGTTTTACACTTAGTCAATTTTTTGTAGTTTCCACACTTAGCCATTTTTTTGCATTTTTATACTTAGTCATTTTTCTGCTACTAGCAAACTTAATCATTTTTCTGCATTTTTTAGAGTTAGCCATTTTTTGCAAATAGCAACTCTCACAACCCGATCTGTGAACATGAATCTAGATCAACCTTCCACATCAGTGTCTAATACATTTGACACCAAAATCCACCTAAAGTGTGCTGCACTAAGCCATAAATAATACATTTTTTTGTGCTAAAATCCAAGCAAGATTACAAGTGGATCAGCTTAACCTATAGGCAAAACAAGATTACGAATGAGTCCACCAGGACAGATGGGAGTACAACCCATCCTTATTCAACATAATTCCACTCACATAGTCCTACCACCAGCTATTGTCCCAACTCATCCATGCAAATAAGCATAATGCAGGGACAACCTATGAGGAAGCCTCATGGGAGGAAGAAGATGAGTTCAAGGCCCGCTTCAAACACAAGAGCCCCCTCTACACTATCTTCCAACAACTACTCCCCAATATGGCCCCTCCTCAGTTCAGTTTGCCTAAGACAATGACCATGCCAATTCGACATTTCTTGCAAGCAACCACTACATTTGCCCAACCCTATGCTCACGTAGGGACCACCTCCTATCCTTAGACAATTCAAGCATCCTACGTCCTTCTTGTCTCATTGACGCCCATAGTGTTTGTCCAAGCCACTTGCGTGTGGCCTACTTCAGTCACCATGCCCATTGCTCAGCCAACACATCAACTAAATTCGTCCACTATGATATTGAACTGGAAATGATCATTTGCTATGATGTTAAATTGGCAACGACTATTTTCTACGACATTAAATTGGCAAACTTTGCAATCAACAATCCAACCCTATGCGATGCAACCAACACAAGCCTAGCCAATGCAACCAACTAGCACATCTCCAAGCTTGGATCAGGCATTCCAGCTGATCCAAAGTTTGATGGAGGAGATCAACCAACTTAAAGCTACCTCATTTGAAACCATCAAAGTGGTGGACTTCTATCGGGATGACTCCATAAGTCCTACAGTCCCATCCTTGACTCTCCCAACTGGAGTCTAGTTGTCTCAACTCACCAAGTACAATGGTGAAGGAGACCCCAACACACACTTGGTCACATTCTGATCTGAGTGCCTACTCCTTCAAGCCTAGCCACATGCCATCATGTGCATGTTCCCCATGTCATTCACTGGCAAGGCCTTAGATTGGTATCGTGCACTATCCAAGGCCTCAATCTCTTCTTTGGAGGATCTCATAAGCTAGTTTGTGACACACTTCAGGTACAACCTAAAGCCTAACATAACCCTCAACCAACTCATGCAAGCCAAGCAAGGACCCCTAGAGCTTGTGCCAAAATTTCTCCAATGCTATAATGATGCATTGAGTGAAATGTGTGAACCCCTTGCAGAGATGCACCTACTGGCCATCTTCAAGGATGCAGTGAATGACTTCATCAAGTCCAAACTGTATTACCTAGCCTTGAAGTCTCTCAGCCAAGCCTTTTCCCAAACGAAGGGCATAGAGGAGGTAGCACAAGCCAACAATGACCCAACCTATGTGGCCTACAAAAACCAACATGTGCATAAGTAAAACATAACAGTGGAAATAATGGCCACAACCACAAAATCAACCAACTGGGGCCCAACAACTAGGTAGCCCAAGGTCCCAGCTCACAAAGCCACCAACTCTAGCACCAACTCACCTACATTGGTAGGGGTCACCCCAAGGCCCAACTTTGAGTGCAAAGATTGCTCAAAGTATACACCGCTACCAATGGAACCCTCTAAACTACTAGAGCAACTCTCGAAAGCTAGGAAAATCCAACATAAACATGTATCACAGATTGCTTGCCAAAAACATGACAGGTATTGTGAACTACTGAGGAACCCCACCTTAGTAGTACCGAATGAGGCCCTAGTCCCACAACGTTTCCAATTGGACCAATACTGTCATTACCACCAACTATCTAGTCATAATATGAACAACTATCATGCTTTGCAGGATGACCTACAAAGAATGATAGAATGGGACCAACTAGTGCTCAACGCAGTAAGCCAATCCAACACACATGATGCCACTTGATGAGATGCGATTCGCATAGGCCGCGATATCGCGTACGCGATATCGCATCCGCCGCAATATCGCGTCTTCCCTAAGATATTGCATACACGATATCATAGTCTACCGCCATATCTATAAATAAGATGTGGCCCTCCCTTGTTAAGGATCCTAGTTTTAGAGTAGCGAAGCTCTGGCAGTTTGATCCCTCTAGAGTTAGATTTTTTCCCATGTCTGCCTGTAGTGTGGTAAATGTAATTGTACGATGTCTTTATTCGAGTGTGCCGTACTTGGACACGCACATGACCGATAATAAAGATCGAGATTACTTCATCATTGCAGCATTCACTTTGTCATTTATTTATTTTTTATTTATTTAATGTTATTTACTATTTTCTTTCTCTCACCCTTAAACTCCTAGAACGC
>MNCI01010249.1:28959-101839 GCA_015680685.1 Gnetum montanum
TATTATGCCCTTGTGTAATCACACTTAAAGTATCCATGGGTACTAGAAGGGTTAATTGTAATCTGCACTAACTCCACAAAACACACACATGTAAATATCACCGAAATGAGGTAAAAATTCTATGCTACACGGGACACAAGCTACAATTACACGAACAGTGAGATGAGACGAAGTATAGAAAGGGAGCGTAGAGATTGGGACATGAGGTAACTGACCCAGGGCACAATGAATCCTGCATGTAAAGCATGATTAAGGTGTCATTCATCCATTGTTCCAAGATCAGGACCAAGTCCATCCTTCTAAATAGTGACATCGCATTGCTTCATCCCATGATGAACAACTATGAGAGTACCATAACAACAAGGCATACGACCACTTGGCATTTAGTACAAGGGAGGAGTGATTTTTGTTTTATGGCACTTTTTCTTTNGACCCTAAAAATTTTAACGTTCCACTGTACCATTACATTCCCTTTTCTTCATAACCGCCAAATTTTTAATTGCTCAAATTCACATCATTATCATTAAGCGTGCCTCTCAAATTAATCAAATTACCCTAGGATATCTTCACACTTGCCCATGTCCTCATCTTACACCATTCATTTCAAGAAAATCATTAAAAAATTTGGCATTTTCCATGTGTCCCACATCACTGGGGACGAGATATCGCGTACGCAATGTACCATACACGATATCGCGTCCTATTTATTTATAAATAGGGACCCCTGCCACAACACTTAGCATCATTTTGTCATTTACGCGAGGGGAATTTTTTAAATTTTTCTCTGCGACTTGCGATTGTGTGACCCTTGCTTTTTCACTCATATCTCGTGCACTGGTGCTCCGATTTTAATTCCGTTTGAACCTGCTTGAACCCAGAGTGTTCAGTTTAGTCGTGGGGGAGGGACACTTACCGAAAAGTGCCTAAATTTTTTGAAATTTGTCATCGCCCAAAGGACATCAATTAGGGTAATTAATATTAACAATTAAAAAAATTGTGCCAAAAATCATATGACCTTAAGTATACCAGGAGATTAAAATGAAACCCACCTAAGTCATAGGACCCATTATTATAACTTTCAGGCACAATCACATGATAACATAAGATCTTTAATTAAATGCATGTAGTAAGGTATAACTTAACTTTGAAGTAACCTTACTAATGTTTGGCCTGTGTGATTGCAAATGGCCCCGAAATGTGCACAGCGAGAGGGTCCTGTTCAAGGTGGAGCAAAACAACCTCGAAGAGGTGGAAGATGAGCCCCTGCCGGACAACATGTAGAATAGGAGGTGAAATCATTTAGCATCCATCAAGAAGAGCCTCTTATTGGACGGTCCAGGCAGGCAAAAAGAGAAGCTGTTGCTGCACCTGAACCAGGACAACAACTCACGTTGCCCCCAGAGTGTGTTCAGGCTATCCATGAGAAGTCCACATTCGCTGCTGTGATTGTGGAGCTAAAATTTAAATCTTTTACAGAGTTTACTCCTGAGGCTGTTAGGGATCACCTTAAAGGATCTCCCTTATGGCCTGTCCTCTCTGAGTGTGGTGTCTAGTACTTAGATGAAACATACCTGTTCTGGCACAATAAAGAGCAAGGCACCACAGTTAACATTTGTGGTGTGATAGTAGACTTTTCTATGCAAGTGATTTTGGAAGTGTTAAACCTTCAGAATTCAGGCCCCCATGTTGCTCAGTTATCTACCCGATCAGACCCTAATGTGCGAAAGGATTGGTTAGAGAAGGCTTATGGCAAAGATAAAGCTTTTGGTGAGCTGATGATGGAAGAGCGGGTTTATTTTAAAATTGGAACCTATCACCTATTCCCCACTAAAGGTTTGAAAATAATATCAACGTATGCGGTGAGAGGATGTGCAGTGTTGATGGGAAAGGTTAACGCTAACCTTCCCCATCTATATTTGACAGAGATCCTAAGGCGATTCGAAGAATGGAAGTTAGGGAAGATGGCGTTGCCCCTTCCTTGCCTTATCAGAAAACTATGCCGACAAGCTGGTATTCGAGGATACACAAATGACATCCTCTGAAAAGCCCAAAATGCTTCTTATGCTGAGTTATTAAAGACGCCAACTCCAAGAAAGAGCACTGGCGAAGAGCTGGGACTAGATGAAGAAGAAGAACAGATGACTGGATCACCTGCAACTCAACTTGCAGGACCCAGTCAACCTCTAGCCACAGGTCCCAGCCAACAACAAGAAGCAGGACCCAGCATAAGCTAGGATTAGTCGCCGCAGCTGCAAGACTACAGACCGTCGATGAGCCATCTTAGGGCCATCACCGAGATGGTTAGTTGGGGAAGTTGTCATGATGCAAATCTCTTCCACATCATCGATGATGTCGATCAGCCTACTATTTCATTAGATCGCACAAGCGGAGAATTATCCATCCAAATAGGAGGAGGAGAAAGTAGATGATCACAACAGATCTCAGGAAACGTGACATCTTTTCAAGTGCAGTTAGAGACTGGTGAAGGGGTCACTGTGGTGATCATGCAACACCAAGATGCCATGGAAACTACTGAAGTGGTCACTGACCACATCAAAGAATCTTTCAATATACCTGTTGTGCCACCGGCAAATATTTCAGGAGCACGGGATGCTCAAACTCTTGCCGGAACCTCAATGACTCCTACAGAGCATGAGCATGCACTGGACAGATTGCTTCAAACAAGACAAGTTTTGATGTCTCTGTTTGACATCCACCAGGATGTAACAGCAATTCAATCAGACCTCATTTCCATGAAGGGGAAGCTAGTCATATCCGAAGTCAGGGCCGAGCATGCTGAAGCTGAAGTGCAAAAACTACAAGAGCAGCTCGTACCCTTATAAGTAGCACAGTGGGATCCTTTGCAATTTGTTCCCTCAAACTAGCTAGACAAACTTAGAACCGAGCAATTAACAAAGTTAATTGCAGAAAATAAGAAGATGGCAGAAGAAAAGGAGATGACCACTTGGGATGCCTTCGTAGCTCAAGCGCAAACTCATGCGCATCTTAAGGCACTCAGGGCCTTAGAAGAAGAGAACAAGTAGTTGGTTGCTGATAACCTTCGATTGACTTCTGTGGAGAAATAAAAGAATGTTCTCGATGAACACTTTCATTAGTTACGAGAACAGTTCATTCAGGTCAACCAAGATGTAAGCCGTTTAGCTAGAGAAAATCGAACCCTCTCAATGGAGGAGGTACACGTTGTTCATCAAAAATCAGCCATCAAGATAAGCGCGTGGCAGAATGAGGCTAAATGACACAAGAAGCTGAAGGAGCATTTCCGTGATCAGGTGGGGATGTACAAAAAAATCCTGGAGAATGAGATCCATATGTCCAAGGCTCAAATCAACAACATTAGTGCTCAGCACACTAATTGGAGGGCCATATTGGACACTTACGCCTTCGCCCACCAAGCGGAAATTAAGAATCGGGACCTACAGATCCAAGACTTGACAGAGTACATGGAGTTGGAAAATCTCAGATACGCCAACCTGGCCATGTTAACAACAGGACGCCTGAGGTCAAAGCTCAAGCAGTAGGTAGCTTCCACCCATATCAAATATGAAGCAGAATTTGTAGAGCGAAAGAAGCTGGCTGAGAAACTAGATGTCACAAATTTTGAACTTATGATGGTAAAAGAAAGCTACCAAGGACAGAAAGATGTGGCAACTGACTTGGCTCGATGGCTAACAGAGCTCCATGCATACAAAGACAAACCCAGAGCCTATGAAGAGGAACGACAGGTGTTCGCGGCATGGTACGTGAAAGCTAATCAGATGTTCCCACAACTACCCTATCCGTGGAAGGTGCCGACTCCGTCAAACATCGGAACATTAGCATGGACAGCATAAGATCCTCAGACCAAAGAGGAGAAACTCCAAGCCATTCTTTAGCATCATCAACCTTCCAAGCTTGGAGCACGTGACAAGGGGAAAGCACCCATGGAGGAGCCACCGCCACTAGGAACTACATGAGTTCCACATTTTTGTAGTTGTAATATTTTTTCTCTATGTTGTGTCTTCCCACACTGTAGCATTAGTCCATTTCTTTTTCTAGTTAATAATCCCATACCTATCCACTGTGTAATCAATGAAGCTTGTTCTCCTTGTAACTCGAGGATGAGTTTTTATTTAGTCATGGGGGTATGATGAGACGCAATTTGCATAGGCTGCGATATCGCGTCTTCCCTATGATATTGCGTACGCAATATCACAGTCCACCACCATATCTATAAATAAGACATGGCTCTCCCTTGTTGAGGATCCTAGTTTTAGAGTAGCGAAGCTCTGGCAGTTTGATCCCTCCAGAGTTAGATTTTTTCCCGTGTCTGCCTGCAGTGTGGTGAATGTAATTGTACGGTGTCTTTATTCGAGTGTGTCGTACTTGGACACGCACATGACCTGCAATAAAGATCGAGATTACTTCATCATTGCAACATTCACTTTTTCATTTATTTATTTATTATTTATTTAATGTTATTAACTTTTTTCTTTCTCTCACCCTTAAACTCCTAGAACGCGGAACGAGTACGACTTGATTACGAGCATTTAAGTGTGACTGCTTGGTAGCCCAATGGTGTAGCTAGGATCTACGCTTGGTAACCCAGTGGCATATTTGGGATCTGCGCTTGGTAATCCCAGTGGCGTACCTAGGACCTACACTTGGTAGTCCCAGTGGTAGTCGTGCATGAAGTCCAAGATGTGTACGGTTGATCAAGGAATCGGTTGCTCGTCGCACTTAGGCTAGATTAGATTTTCTTACCCTTTTCCTTCTAGCTTAGATTAGTTAAACATTCTTTTCCACTACCCTGAGGAGTAGTGTAGATTAGAAACACATCATGCACCTCATCTAGACTAAACCATACGTGACAAATGCAATACTAGTCCAAGTGGGAAGACATCGAACTGCGACCTAAGGCTAACTATCTAGGTGCCACAACTAGTCCATCTACGGAGTTCAACCAGATCACACATGCGACGCTCATTTTGTATGGTTGAGTGTAGGGGTACCTTGCCACTCATCACCACCTATGTCATAAACTCCATTAGCATAGGTGGCAAGTCCAAACCTATACAACAACCTTTTGTGATCTACGTGCCTTCTAGCAAGGTAAGGATTCCCTTGGTCTCCACAAGCAAGAGGTCCCCCTTTATTATCAAAGTGCCACCTCAGGTATCCACAATACCCTTTGTAGTCAAGGTTTCACAACAATCATTTGCTAAGATGTTAAATTGGCATGATGCAATAACAATAATCGCTAAGCAACCTTTTTTCATCAAGGTACCACAATAAGTTGGCCTTGCAACAACTCCTAAACCATCGTTTATCATAAGGGTGCCACAATGTGATGGCCCCTCACCTACCTGACATCTAATAGTGGGCAACATCTTGATCCCTCCTTCTTCAAGGGCCAACCCCACTAGCAACCCAAGTAGGCCTACCAAATGGCAATGAAAGAGGATGAACGAGTGCCTTGCAACATCCATGGCTAAGGAAAAAGCCATAACCATAAGAAACAACCAAACACTAGGGCCCCTACCCCTAAGCAAGTCAAACAACTCAAGTCCAAGTCCCCTCCACGAGAGATCTGTCTCTCAAGCTGCATGGAGGAAGTCAAGGCCAACATAGCAGTTGGTGACAAGGACTTCATAGTTGCACTAACCTAGGTGAAACAAATGCTCAAGCAAAAGAACACAATGTTGAGCTTGTACGACCTAGTCATGACCTTATCTACTCATTACCAAGTGTTGGCCCAAATGTTGGCCTCCATCCCTATTATAGAGGACATCCCTGCAGATGAGGCATCCATCCATGCAATGATGTTTCCCCCTACACCACAAGAATTAGGTTCAACATCCCTAGCATTTCACAACAATGTAGTTAAGGTCAACCTTGAATGAGGGAGGTCACTACAACTCCATTGTCCATTAGCATACATGTTGGATAGTGCACCATTCATAGAGCACATGTCAATGATGGTGCAACAACAAACGTAGTCCTGTATTCTATCGTCAACAAGTTAGGCCTGGCAAACAAAATCATGCCAACAAAAATCGTGTGTCTAAAATCCTTCAATGGATCACGCATCACTATCAAGGGCATAGTCAACTTAGCTCTCATAGTAGGAGAGAAATTCCCCACTAGTGCAAATTTCACTATCATAGAGGAGATGCCAGGCTTTAACCTGATCTTGGACAGGCCTTGGCTAGTCTAACTATGGGTCATCTCCTCTCCCATCCATCAAGAAATCCACCTTCCATATGAAGGTGTTTAAGTTATCATCCATGATGACAATGTCCCCCCTCTGGTTGTCCACAACATAGACATGGAGCAAGTGTTGGAGGTGGAGTTTCTTGGTGGTACACCTACAACAACCAATGCAACACTTAAGGCTAACACACCCAAATGAGTGGTTGAAGCCAATAGTGCCCCACAGGATCCTAAGCCTTACGTGCCTCATAATCCATGCTTGGTTAGGAAGCAGCTATGTGACCAAGACTTTCCCTTGGCCAAAAACATGCTAAGCGCCTGTATACCCATTGCCTCCACAAGCCATTCGTTTTTGGTTTTTCCTTGTGTTGCATTTGTTCATGCATTTACATTTCACCTACTTGCCTATTTTACACACTGCTTTGCTTTGTTTATGCATTCATCAACATAGCTTATGCATTGCATTTGAAAAACATCAAAAACACATAAAAAAACATAAAACTACAAAAACACATGGCCCGAAAAGGCCTTAAACTAGCCCACGGCCCAAAATGACCTAAAACTATTTCTTTTTGCATTGCTTTCCTTTCATTCATGTATTTTAACTCTATTTATGACAACTGTCACTTGATGTCATTTTTCTAGTTGATTTTTGCAAGATCTTGCAGGCACACAACATGACTATGCATGCACAATCGCACCTCACACAAGCAAGGTAAGCACTCATTCACCATGATGCAAAAAATTGGCATTAACAGTCCGCTATGAATATAAATTGGCACAAATCATCCTTGGGTCATGACATTAAACTGGCACAACATCCACCATCTACTACGATGTTAAATTAGCATCTAGTAGTTTGCTAGGACTATAAACTAGCACATCATGATCTGCTAGGATCTTAAACTGGGTTCACAGTCTACCAGGACTTTAAACTGGCATGTTGCTGATCTTTTGGAGCACCTGCCATTGGTGTGGCCTTTAGAGAACTCATAGAATCATCAGCCTGGCACTTTCACTGGCTTCTTGAGCACTTGCAACTGGCATAGTATTTGATCCATTTGTAGCATCTTAGCATCCAACATTTGTAGCATCTTCGCATATGACATTTGCACTTACATCTCATGTTTTTTGGTTTTCTTGTCTTCTTAGAGTTGTGTTTGTAGGATGAAGTCCTGGAGGTGGTCATGTAAAGATGCATCTCATCATAGCAGCAAGTCGCCACATTGCTCCGATGTGCATGATTGGACTAGTTAAGCCACTCAAGAGTGCACATCCCCCTCACCCTTTTATAGCCTATGCACATCCACTCCTTCATCCCAATATCCTCTCATCCCCTGCATACTCACGATTGTACCTTTCTCTAATGCATACACACTGTGATGCATATGGCATTCTCTTTACATTAACCATATAACCCATGGCAGACATAACGCAACTCATCCCATGGGAAGCCTCTATTGGTTGGTAAAAGCTCAAGTAGATGTAACGCAACTCATCCCTAGGAGGAAACACCTATCCTATAGACGTGACGTAGTCAGATCAAAACAAAGGTCATCTACTCAATGGCCAACTTTCAACTAGCATTTAGTAGTAAGTTGAACCCAATGGAGGTTTGCCTCACAGCAAAGCAAAAAAAAAAACTCAAAAAAAAGACTAAAATATGAAAAAAAGAAAAAAGAAAAAAAGGGGAAAAACACATCCCTAAGCAAATTGACAGTGTTGTAGTTTTGTAATCAGCCTAACCTTAGATCGACTTTGACTCTCTCATGAGCACTTCGATGAGAGGTCAATGCTTCAAGGGTAAGGTACTTCATGCCATGGTCACCATCAACCATGCTAACTTCGCATTTTATATCATGATTGACTGTTTGCATTTCATCTCCCTAGCATTGCCTATACCCCTTGTCCCTCAGCATACCCTTATTTTCTTAACACTCTTGAACATGGTGGAATGACACCTGATCTAGTACCAAAGAGTGATGTTGGTGCCATGTTTGCTATGGTATTTTGTAATTCATTGTCAACATCCCTTGGGTCACTCCTCCAAATGTCAACAAAGAGGGTCCTTTGAAACACCATCAATTTTGGACTTTAGCATTGCAAATACAAATTTTTCTAAGTGTCAAAACTTAGCAAATTCTTCTAAGTGTTGGGTTACACTTTAGAGCATAGCCAACTTGGCACTACAACGAAACCTCTAATGGCCTCCAAAAGCTTTCAGAGCTCAACATCAACTTTCACCTTAGCTCCAATACTTCCCTAACAGTTGGCATTCCCCAACTATTAGCATTCCCTGACAGTTGGCATTTCTCGATTGTTGGCATTCCTCGACAATTAGCATTCCCTGATTGTTGGCATTCCTTGATGGTTGGCCCTAAGTCTTGGCATTCCTCAATTTTTGGCATTCTCCAATGGTTGGCATTCCTTGACTATTGAGATTCATCGATGGTTTGCATTCCTTGATGGTTGGCATTCCTCAACTGTTGGCATTCCCTGACGATTGGCATTCCTCAACTATTGGCATTCCCCAACTATTGGCATTTCCCAACGGTTGGCATTCCCAAGTGGTTGGCATTCCTTGGACGTGAGCATTTTTAAGCACTTGGCATTTGGCATTTTGGCATCTTGGCACTTAGCTTCATGGGAAAATGAGACCCAAAGCACATCACACCAGCAGAGACGTAGAGTTGCACATCATGACCCACTACAACCTCAATGCAGCCCTGCAAAATATTGCATGGTACACCACAGTGGCCAACTTGATAGGCACGGTTCTTCACGATGAGTGCCAGACTTCACGACCTGACATCACCGAGACTATGACTATTCTTCCACTGCACCTATTATACATAGTGTACCTTCTAAGACTTTTTTGGAGTTAACTACACTCCCATTTGGGGTAGTGTTCCATTTCTCTCTCCCGTTTCTAGCATTTTCTTGCATTTTTCGTGCATCTTTACGCACTTTTTTCATGCATTTTCATGTTGTACTACATATTGTTTACATTTGCATTTTGACTAACCATGCCACCCCCAATTGTACCCACTATCTCGATTGCAATCAGCAAAGTCCCTATTCGATCAATAAAACCGTTTAGGGCACTTTGGCTCCATTTCTAGCAAGACCCTCATGTGGAGGTGGGGTTAAGACTGTGCATCTGTTGACCCTTCGGTGATTCCAACCATCGATGTTTTTGGTCGTTACAGAGTGGTTAGCTCATTACCTTGGACAAAATGTTACTAATTTAAGTTACAGTTTGAGGTGTCATTATATTCATCTATCATTCTTCTAATATATCATATTGGCCATTTCCTAAGATATACCTATAATCAAATTATTTCAAGTTCCAACACCCCATATGTTAGTTACTTTGCAATACTAATTACTACTAATTTCATTTTTAACAATTTCAAAAAATCCAGTAATAGAAAATTAATTACATGTTACCTAAGGACTATCATTTGGAGTAATGATAAGATGCTTATTTCTCAAGTCATAAGAATTGGATTTGAGCTTGGGTAAAACCACTTGAAAAAGATTAGACTTTCACTCATTCACTAATCCTTTCAAGACCTTGCCTTAGTAGGATGAACATTAAGTCGTTGGATGATAATCACTTTTATGATGTGTCACCCCTGACATAATCTAATTTTTTCCTTTAATGAAGTAATCTAAATTTGATTCTTAGCCACTTAATGTTGCATTTTTTATATAGTTTTATATGGTTTCATTTATAGTTCTAAAAAATTATTCATTCCAGCTTTACTTTTCATCTCAACTTCACTAGGTTGGATGACATATTTTTTACTTCCCTCTTAAGATTTTACATTAATCCCTTTACCTTCTCTAGTTAAGGTGACTTTACATCCCATTGAATTTTTGGAGGGAGATGAGAAAGAGACGTATTGTAACTTGAACTAATTTAACTATAGGTACACCCCAAGATATATAGCCAACATTATACATTAGAAAAGTTATAAAGAAATATAACAATACCTCAAATATGATTCAAATTGACAACATCTTTCCTAACAAGACAACAAGCTAACCACTTGGACTACTTATATAACTAGAGCTAACATTGCAGTGCTCTTTTGCATATTCATGAATTAACATTATAATTAGTTTCTTGGCCTTTTCATTTCCTTCTTTTACATTTATTAATATTTTATAATTAGATATCTAATATCTTTCATCTTTCTTAATAATGACTTTCTCATTCATTTGTTACCTTCATAAATTAATCTTGGTTTCATACATTCATCCTTATTTATTGGTCATGTTAACTACCTTTTTTCTCACTCATCTTTATAATAATTCTTTCTCCTATTTTGGATTTCATTCATACTTTTATCTTATTTTCTTCTTCAATTTCCATCTATTCCATATTCTTATATTACTTATTCCATTTTTATTACACTCTTTCACTTGTTTTTTTGAAATTACCCATGGATGACTTCTTATGTTCTTGATACAACATGTTCATTGATGTATGATTGTGTTTTTCTTATGTTATACTCTATTTTATTTATTTATGAGAGTAAAATTGGGGGGTGAGGGAGGGGTGTTGAAACTTATAATACCCCAAAAATCTTAGTATCCATAAGTTATAATTGATTTTGATTTCATTCTGCTTTTCCCTTCTCATTATTTATGTCAATGTTCTTAATTGATGGATGTGTATATTTGGGTGTGATTAGTGTGTGTACTTTAGTATGATCTATGTGCTTGTACTTGTTTTTAAGTATGATGATGAGCATATGCTTAGCTTCACATAGTGTTGGTTAGACCCCTATGCTAGTATGAGATGTCATTTATGCTTTTATTGCATTTATGTTTTATAATAATTGATATTTGATGAATCATGTTTTGATATGCTCTGATATCAAATACACGATATTGGAGCCTCAATATTGGATACCCAATATTGGACCCCAAGATGCGATGTTGAATATCTGATATCGTGGGTATTTGCTAGCATATAAATATAGTGCTTGGGCACATGATTTCAAATTATTTTTTGTCATAACATAGCAAAGCTCTTGTAGTTTAGCCATTCTAGAGTTAGAATATTTCTAAGTGCCCACAGTAGGAGTTTGAGTGTGTATGGATCTTTGTTCAAGCATTGATGTACCTAAGCATAACAATGTGATGGAAATAAAGATGAGCCCTTTTGATAATACTTGCAGGACTAAGAATAGATTAATTCTTCCTTTAATGCATTTAATATTCATGTACTTTACCTTAATGCACTTTAATTAAGCAATTAATTTTTAGTTGTTAATGAACATAATCATGACCACTTTGAGCATATGTATAATGCTTAGTAACCCAGAAAGACTTAACGTTTGGTAATCCAACAACGTTGTATGCATTCAAGATGTGTTTGGAGAGTGGGAATGGGTACTTATGTTAGGCTAGCTAGGTAGTAGATTAATTAGATGTTAAATTCCTCTACCTAAGTTTAGGGTAGATTAATTAGATATTAAATTCCTCTACCTAAGATGTGTTTGGAGAGTGGGAATGGGTACTTATGTTTAGGTGATTAAACTTATAAAATATAAAATGATAAAAATCATATACCTAAGTTGCACTTAACCATATACTTGCACCTCATGAGTGGGATTGAGAAGACAATGATCATCCTGATTAGATTTCACTTCCTTGAATTAGTGCACTTAGGAACTTAAGGTCTACAAAATTCGACTAGATCATGCATGAATGCTTGCGATTTGTATGGTTGGGTGTAGGAGTACCTCACCTCTCATCATCAGTGCCATTGCTGAGGACCTTTTGTTGTTACGTGCGCTATCTAGGACTTAGTGAAAATTATTCAAAATCATTGGAATGAACCCTAAAAGTCATATCATATGTCACAATTACTACAACAATTTTCAAGAAGCACATTGCATTTTTATTTTTCCTACATAAGATGTCTTCTTCTCATAGGAGTGATTCTCCACCCAAGTCTGACAAAGTACATTAGCATGTGCCCCAATAGTATAGAGTGATATATACTCATCTTGATGAGTATGTATCCAATTTCACCTTCATCCTATACCATGATGAATAGTTATGGTGGTTTGACATGGAGGGAAACATTGTCTTACCACAAGATTGATCTGTTCTTGCAATGCTTCAATGAATTCTTATGCATTTGGGTCTCCAAGGACTTCATGTTGAGTACGTTATATAGGATAGTGATGCTAGGGATTATCATCCCACTGAGGCACAATGTCTAAGGGATTAATAGCTAGAATAATGCTACGAATCTATGAAGGGGAAGTGGTTCAATGATTCCCAATTCTTATTATACCAAAAAGATGGGGGAGAACCCTTCTTTGGGGATTTTCCATTTAGTGAAATTCCTCTCTTTAACTTTGGTGAAGGACATAAAATCCAAAACCTACAATCCATGATCCACAATCCTAGTTCTAGCAAGAATGGATCCAATGACAAAGGAGGATCCAAGGAGGAGAGTCAATGCAGGGATGCAGATCAGAAACAAGATCATGATTGTGACCACAATCATCAAAGAGGGGGTAGTAGGCACTATGATGGTGCTAGTTCTCCTTCCTCTTCATCTTCATCATCATCATCATCATCTTTTGGCTTTGATTGCAATTGCAGGGAGCACGATCATGATGGAGATGACTGACAGGACTGAAATGATTGAAGGGACCATCAGGCAAGTCAAGACCAAGGGCGTAGGCATTCAAGAGAGACCTGCTACCATGAACTAATGGATAGTAGAGGGCATCAGAGGCACTAGAATCATGGCCTGGATGAGCCTTTTCTTGCTACTTGGAGTATGTGCAACATTGCAGAGGTTGTGAGAATCCCTACAAGGCACACTAAGGATAGTCAGATCAAGAGGCTAGACATGTATCCCTTGATTTGAAGCGGGATATAACTTAGACCTATAGAACCATTTCCAAACTTATCAAGATGCATGTGCCTTACAAAATATAGAAAATGAGTGGCAAAAACTTAAGTTTTTTCCTAGGACATTCATTAAAGAAGCAGAGAATTGGTATCAGTCCTTAGAACTAGAATCTATCAAAAAATGAAGTACAATGCTTAAATTATTAAATGGGAAATAGCATATGTACTCCCAAGTGTCAAAATTAAGGAGGTAGATCCAAGGATGGAAACAAGGGACACATGAATCCTTGGATGGTGCCATAGGCTGATACTCTTCCTTATTGCATAAATGTCTTGGCCATGGTTATTCTCACTTGGACCAACTTCACCACATTGTAGATGGGCTTCAATAAAAAATGAGGAGAACCCTTGGCATCTATTCCTAAGGGTGACTACCAGAATTAAGCACTCGTCAAATCCAAAGATTGATCAAGTAGGTATCAAAAGAGGAAGGAGAATCAAGGAAAAAATAAAGTGCAAAAGATTACAATCACAACCCTTGCATTCATGAGAGGGAGGTTCGATTTTGTGACAGTGAGGAAGAATCATCACTTGATGAGGTGGTGAATCGAAAAACCTTGCTGCTTCAACAATTTTAATATGAAATTTTTGCCAAGGTTTATCAAGTATAGGACTCCATGGGTAGTAGATTTTAAGCTATCCTAAAAATTGCTAAGGAGTCCAAAGAATAGGTTAGTGATCATGATCATAAGAGGCACAAGGAAGCTGAACATGCTAATCAAAGAGGTAAGGGCAAGATTGTTGCAATAGAGGAAGTTGTGGGAAGTGAATCAAATGATGCTATTGGATGTGACATCTACCATTATGAACATCCTAAGGGATGTTGTCCCATGGTGTCACATTTACAAGAGTCTAGGATGTATGCTTTGAATCCATGCCTAGCACAAAGGCAAATACCTACAAGATTACCTTATCCTCAAGGTAATTCTAAGTAGTTCCACCAACAATATTATCCAAGTGGAACTCCACCACAACCACATGAGCAGTATCAACTATGACAACAACCACAGTCATGGCTACTAGCACCACCAAGGTAGCAATACCTTTATAGAAAACTTAATCCATATGGGTATTATGCTTAATAACCCATGTCTCCATGTGACTCTTCCATTCATGTTTCTACTTCCCAATCTCACTACTACCCTCGTAATTATTATCAAACTCATTCTCCACATGCAAGGAGGGATACCACCTTTTACCCTTAGCCTTCTCCTATTCTTGCACATGTTCATCCATCCTCTGCACAACTACCACCTACTCCATCTATGTAGGATGAACTCCCAACTTAACCACAATAATGCAATCCCACTAGGGTAGTTAATCTACAACTGGCTCATCAATTGAATGGTTTGGACACTAGATTAAAGAAAAGGCCTTTCTTTCAACCTAATAGTTTGCCTAAGCCCTCACATACAATTGTGGTTGGTAATCCTATTTCTTCATCTTTCTCTGTATCAAATTTTTTTAGTCCCCTTCAAACCCTAAACCCTAAACCCTAAACCCATACTGTTATGTTAACTCATGTGATATCTGATTGGATTCAAGTTGGGAACCTTCCTAGAAAATTAGCTAATCTTAAAAGCCTTCTAATTTATTTGTAGATTGTTGGGAACAAACCATGTAAATCTCTTCTTGATTTAGGTTTTGTTATCAACCTAATTTCTCATGAGATGTATACTCCATCAAACCTGCCTCCTCTTAAGAAGAGAAATATTATATTAGAATTGGTAGACTAGTTCATCATTGTTCCATTGGGATTGGTGAAAGAAATTTTGACCACTATCTATGGATGGTCTTATCTTGTTGATTTCCTAGTAATCAAGATGGAGAACTACAAAGGGGACTTCCCAATCATCATGGGAAAGGCATGGCTAAGCACTATTGATGCAAGAATGGACACTAAATATCTTTCCCTAGAAGTATCTAGAGAAAATGCATTCGGGAAGATCGATAAGAAGTGAGTCCCATGCATTGCATACAATGATACTGGATGCAATTGTGTGCAGAAACTCTAGTCAATGAAACAAGCATCCATCTCTACATGAAAGTAGTTTGCACTAGAAATAGATATTCAAAGGTGTATGTACACAGTAGCCACAAAATAAGAGGGCACCCAATGGTTGACCACTAATCTTGAAAGTAGCACACTTTGCATGGAACCAACTAAGAGCCTAACATGCACATATGTTCCTAGCATGGATAAACTAGATTAAGTTCAACAGCAACTCTCTAATAATGCAACTAATGATACCTATTGGGAAGAGTTGGAAATTCCTAAAATTTTCAAGTAAGAGGCCCTTGAATTAAGAATCCTACCTATAGGCATGGAATATGTATTTTTTAAAAATTGAAAGTCGATAATAATCAATGCCAATCTTGCTCTAAAATAAAAACAAATGCTATTAAATGTGGTTGAAAAATGGTTAGCAACCTTTGTTTGGTCATATCCTAAACTCATAGGAATTGATCCTCAAATATGCAAACATCATATCTACACTAACCTAACCATGAAGCCATAGAGGCAATCATAAAGGCAATTAAACCCCAAACTAAAGTAGATCATCAAAGAGGAAATTGAACAACTCCTCAATGCAGGGTTCATTTATCCCATTGTAGATAGTAAGTGTGTTAGCCCACTCATGATTGTGCCAAAGAAAGGTGGCAAGTGGTGTGTCTGCATTGATTTTCAACTACTAAATATGGCGACATTCAAGACTATTTTTCATTTCCATTCATTGATTAAGTGTTAGACACAATATTTTTGCATTACTACTATAGTTTTTTGAATGGTTATAGCAACTATAACCAAATCCAGATCACACCAAAGGACCAAGAAAAGACAACATTCACGAGTCCTTGGGGGACTTTTGCATATCGCAAGATGCCATTTGGTTTGTATAATGCCCCTGCTACATTTTTCAATAATAGATCAGTAGTGGTCTGAAAGTCTTTATGGATGACTTCTCCACCTATGGAGCTACATTTGAGCAAGCCCTGGACCACCTAGAGCAAGTACTGAAAAGATGTGTTGAAACAAAATTGTAGGTCAATTGGTAGAAGGGTCATTTGATGGTCTAGGAGGGCATTGTATTAGGGCATAGAATCTCACAAGTAAGAATTGAGGTAGACCCTGAAAAAATAAGGGTCATCTAAGAAATAACCTATCAACTAAAAACCATCAAATATGTTTAATCATTCCTTGGACACACTAGCTACTACTAGTGATTCATAGAGAATTTCTCTAAGGTTGTAAACCCGTTGGTTGAGGTGATAAAGAAAGATCTTCTATTTTCTAGATCAATGAATGTCAAAAAGCATTGCAATAAATGAAGGAGAAACTTGTAGAAACTCCAATTCTACAAGCCCCCAACTAGTCCAAACCATTTCATGTTATGATGAATGCATCAAATTATTCCTTGGGAGCTATGCTTATGTAGTTGGATGATAAAAAATGTCCATATTACATCCACTACACAAGCCAAAGCATTATGGATGCACAACTAAACTACACCAGCACAAAAAAAAGGATTAATGGTAGTGGTGTTTTCTCTAGAGAAGTTTAGGCATTATGTGCTTAAATATAAGGTGTTTGTGCACATAGACCATAGTGCCATCTGCTTCATGATGAACAAGCTAACAGTGATCCCCCATGTCATACGGTGGCTGGTGATCTTATAGGAATTTGATCTTACAATGGTAGATCAAAAGAGAACTAAGAATGTGGTCATTGACCACTTGTCTTGGTTTCGATGGAATGGAAAAGAGCATGAGAGCTCACTATCTGATCTATTTCCTGATGAACTCCTCTTTGTTGAGGCTATAATTAAAGAATTGTCCACTAAGCCTAAATGGTATGATGGAATTCTCACCTATCTTCTCACTTAAGAGATGCCACAAGGGCTAGACCAATGGAAGAATCAATAGTGTCTTCACTAGGTAAAATGCTTCATGAAGATCAATGGACACTTCTACAAGGTGTACATCGATGACCTAGTTCAATGGTGTGTCCTTGATGCTGATCAACTATGCATTCTCCAAGATGCTTATGAGAGTCCTTGTGTGAACCACTATGTTGGAAGACATCTGACCATTAAAATCCTGATGGTAGGATATTATTAGCCAACAATCTTTAGGGATGCTCACCAATATGTTCACTCTGGTGAACACTGCCAATGATATGGTGGAATGACTGCTTGAATGGAGGAATCTTAATAGTGGATCCAATCACTAGAATCCTTTGACATCTGGGGCATTGATTTTCTGGGTTCCATTATGCCAATGTCAAATGGAGAGGCATACATCATAGTCGCTCTTAACTATTGTATGAAAGAAGTAGAAGCAACAACCGTCACCAACTGTACATCTTCTACTATTGCTCGATTTGTACAAAAAAATGTTGTAAATAGGGTTGGTGTGCCACATGTGTTAATTTCTCATAATGGAACTCACTTTACAGGCACTACCTTTTTGAGGCTTATGCAATGCTTGGGGGTTGAACATAAACTTACAACGCCCTACCACCCCTAAGCCAATAGTTAAGCTAAGGTTACAAATAAGGAAATCATAAAGATTCTAACAAGAACTATCAGTAAATATAGGAAATATTGGAGCACAAAACTCAACAATGCTCTCTGGCCCTACTGCTCAACATAGAAACTTCCTATAGGCTATTATCCCTATGAGCTAGTGTACAGAAAATTACCAATACTTCCTATTCAATCCGAGCTCTGTATACTTTTAATAGTGTGTGACCTTGACCTTAACTTAAGACTAGCACAAAAAGAAAGATTAGTGAATCTCAACTTGCTGGATGAAAATCAATTGGTGGCCCTACAATCTAACGAGTTGCACAAGGCATTCAACAAAAAGAACCATGACCTCAGAATTAGGAAAGTCAAATTTTAACTAGGAGATAAAGTCCTCTACTAGAACCCCACACACGTACCACAATAAACTAAGTTTCAAACATTGTGGGAAGGACCTTATATCATTTATGAAACTTTCCCTTCTAGGGCCATGATGATCTACAAACCTGAGAGCCCAAGCAAGAAGCATTTGATCAACATACAAGTAGTCAAACCTTTCCACAAGCCTAAGCTAACTAATGCAACAAACACCTCATCAGATGGACAACCAAACTCAATCTTTTAGATCTCCTTCTTTCAACTTAGTCATAGGGGAGATGACTATCCATGCTAACTATATAAGTAGCTCAATTTTTCCTCTTTTTGTTTTACACCTTGTTACTTTTAAAATTTTTTGTTTTACACATTCTTTGTTTTACGCCTTTTTGTTTTCTACATTATGCATTTTTAAAAATTTTTGTTTTACAACATCATTAGTAGTTGTATTTTTCTTAAAAATTTTACAATTTCTTATATATTTTCCTTTATTTGGATATGAATTTCTTAGTCTGTTTTAATAATAATGTGCCTTATTGCCAATTGGGTACAATGTGATTTGATTGATGTGGGCATGTGCTATCTGGTTATTTGATTGTTGGTGTTTGGATTCTAGCTTTGAATTTTGTTACTGATGACTTTGGACATGGTTTCCTTTTCATGAAATACGTAGTGAGTCCATTACATCCACCCATCTGCAAACTCTATGGTTTTCCTTATTCTAGAAGTGTGAGGTCTTTTTTTTCATTAATAAAAATTTAATGAACTTGTGACTTTAGTAGTTTCTAGATTTGGAAAGGATTTAAGGATTTGAACAGGGTGTGACTTTAAGGGAATTTAATATTCTTTGTACCTTTTTGCTTACTTTGGTGCATGTGTGTTTTCATGGATTTCTTATCATTTTGTATCAACCAATAACAAGAAGTTAAATAAGTCTTTCCATGGTGTAGTTTTCATCATTCCAAAAAGAAAAATCATGAGAATTCAAAGCACACCCTTTAGACAAAATAAAAAGGCTACAAGCACTAGTTTTGGGACTAGAAAGATATGTTATGCATTCCTAAAGGTCCTCTCTAACTAAGGCCCTTTCTCACTTCCTACTTCTCTTTTCTTCTCTAATAAGGAATAGTGGTTCTTCTATGGGAGCACTCTTGTGTCTCAAGGAGGTGGATTGGTCTTAGAATGGTGATGTGAAGTCACTGAACATGGTTCATTTTTTTCTAGACTAAAGATGGATTTTATTAGGTCATTTAACCAAAAAATTTACAAGAGACTTCATGTGACCTTAATCAGGAACTCCATTCCACACACTCTCTCATCCATATATGCTTTCCATGTCTCGCCTCATTGCTGGGTTCATGTTCTTTTTGATGTCTTGGTTTGATGTGTCAAAATTCTTTGGTAGTTTCCTTCATGTTTTTGTACTTAACTTTCCATAACCATTAATCATCTATGGGGCACATAGGCTCCATAAGCATAAAGGTTCCAAACCAAGAAAATAGAAAAAAAAACCTTTTAAAATAGTTTGGAATTTTAATACATCTTAATAATCCAATAGATAAGGTAGATCATAAGATATAATCAGACTAACTTGATCTTACTTTGAAATATTTTTGTATAGCACATCACCTTGGATGATCAAGATATATTTTCTTTGATATAAAAAAATTTTATCCAAAATGAATTTCAAACAAAAACTAGTCTATACTAAGTCTAGCAAGCAAGGGACTAAAGACTCACCATTACTTACCTTACATGCTTTCTAATATAAGCATGACTAATAAAGTTTGAGATGAGGTCCCCCCATCATAGTGTACCTCCTTACCATTCAATTTTCTTTCATTAGCACTTTTGTATGTATCCTCAAACTCAGGTGAGATTTTTTGTTTTTCAGATTCATGTTCTTTAAGATGGGAGAACTCATAATTTTTTATAGTTATTTATCCTATTCTTTTCAATCTTTTAGAGGTTTCTCCACCTTCTTGCTCATTTTTTTCCAAGCTATTATACCCTACAAGATACACTTACTAGATTCCTTTTGACAAGACCAAGTATTAATGTTATTTTTTCTATATGAGGATAATAATAATCTTGTTCATGATCACATTTTTTACAACAAAAATATAATGTATCTCTAATTTGAATGGGTTTATCAAACTTGATCTTATTTGAAACTAAACTAGTACAATCATTCTTTCGAGAGGTTTGTTCTAAGATTTTACTATTATGTTGATTTTGAGACTTCTCCTCATTTTTTCTGATCCTTTCTTTTTGTGTATTCCTACATTTCTACTCATCCACATGGATTAGTAATTGAATCTCAAGTTTTACATTTGAAAGTTTCCTTTTTAGCTTGAAGGATAAAGCATAAATTAGAAATATTTTTTATGCATGTTTTTCTTTACCTTTTTAAGTAGAAAATATAAGATAAAAATATCCTCATGTAACTTACTATAGCTTTCATCATGTTTACCTTTTAATTCATTAGATATTTTTGTTGAATTTTCATTTGTGAGGGCCATGCATATGATATGTGAGTCCTTTGTAGTGTTATCAACCACTTTCTCATTTTATTCTCCATCATCGTAGTTGGTGTAGAAGCTTGGCTTTTTAGAATCAACTTCATTCTCATCTTTTTGTTACAACTTGATAGTACTAAAGCATTCCAAGGTCACATGGCCTCTTCCACCACATACCGAAAATTATATGGAAAATGTATCAAAATTTGAATTTGTAAAATCTTTATATTTCTCTTTACCTTTGGATTGATCTGGGCTAGGTTGATTAAAGATTTTCCCTTTCCTTGCAAGAAGTCTTTGAACTCTTCTTAATAGAAGAGCTATTTCATCTTCACTATTCATTTCTTGTTCAACCAACTCTTTCTTCTTTGATGTTGATTTTAGGGTAATGAGATTTTCCCTTATCGCTCCTTCAGTTATGAGATTCATATCATAAGCAATCGAAGCACCTTAAAGCTCCTCAAATTTCAGCACCAAAAAGTTTGTTATTTCTTCAATAGATGTGACCTTGGATTTGAACTTGGTTTATAAAGTTATAATTATTTTTATAATTACATTACTTTTTAACAAGTCCTTTCCTATCCCTCTAATTACTATGATAATATCCTTTGCCCTAGAGAACTAATCCTTAATATTTTATCCTTCCTTCATTTTAAGCTTGTCATATTCACTTTGCAATACTAAGAGTTTTGATTGTTTAACTATAAATGTGCCCTCATAAGTTGCCTCTAATATTTTTCATATTTCCTTAGCAATTCTACACCTAGCTATTCTATTAAACCTAGATTTATTTAATGCACAATATAAACATTTTTTTGAGCTTTTGAGTCTTACATGAACTTATCTTTTTCTTTGGAAGTCCATTTACTTCGTGGCTTAAGTGATTTTGTGGCATTGATGACATGTAATGTGTAGCCTTCAAGAATTGACATCTATACTTTGAATTCCATGAATTCAAAGAATCCTCTCATCCTTACCTTATACTATGCAAAGTCAAATCCATTGAACATTAGTGGCTTGGTGTAAGACATCCCCTCCATTGTTCTTTTAGAAATTAAGCATGAACTTGAGAGACCTTGCTCTTATAGCACTTGTGGATTGAGAACTTAGAAAGGGGGTTAAACAAGTTTCCCAATTTGAAATGTTGTAGTCACCAAAACACACATAAATTTTATGTGGTTCTCCAACTTGGATATGTCCATCCTTGGAGGGTAGAATTTGAGCACATCTTTGAACTTTGTTTCTTTAAAATATGATTTTAAGGGCTTCACACCTTGTACAAGCTTTGAGTTCCACACTAGAGTGTTTCATTGCTAGAAAACCACTTAACCTTGGAAGGTCCTAACAAGATCAAAATGTGATTTAGAGGATCCCATAATCTTTACAAAATTGAACTTTGCACTAGAGTGTTTTGACGTCACAAAATCACTCAACCCACAAGATCCCAACAAGCTCAATAAAGATGTCTTCTCACAAGAAGCACATTAACCTCATAGGGCTACAAAAAGGAAAGAAAAGAAACAAGGAAAGAATGTAACTTGATTTACAAATCCTTATATTTGAATCTCAATAGAATCAATACATGCAAATGATGATCTAATGAAGAGCAAAGACAAACTCACTTAGAGTAGCTAATGATGGATCTTTCAATGAACATTACTTGCATAATTCCCAATATTTTCACTCTTTTATAGCCTCAAAGTTTTCAACAACTCCTTAGAATTCATGAAATGGCTATTAAATAGCTAGTATAAATGTCTACTTTGAAATTTAGATGTCACACTGAGAATGTCCCTAATGTAGGAGAGATGTCTACTTGAAAGTGTAGATGTCTGCCTATGGACATCTATCCTTAGATATAGACGTCTATTATTTTTTCCATACGTCTACTTTCTAGAAGTACTTAAACATTTCTTTGATCCTTAGGCTTCTTGGTAGTCTTCAAAACATTTTCATTTGTCTAGTATACTTTGTTTCCATCCATGCTCTCAGCTAGTCCACTTAGTGTTTGTTTTGACATCTCATCATGGATGTCATTGTTGATGTCTTGTTTCTTAATTTGAAATTCTTTCCTAATTAACTTTCTTATGGTCTTGCAAGATCACAATCACACACATACATGCTACATTCTCCATTTTTTTAAAGGTTTTGACATACAAAAATGTTAATAGCCATACCCATGGGATATTCCAGTACTAGCACATCTAGATGAAGCAGCCTGCTAATTCATGATCCATGAGGGAAAGACAAGAAGTTGTAAGAACTTCTAGATGCCTTTCAATTTCCAATAGTAGTAAGAGGGCAACCTAGACCTCCAACAACACTAGGAAAATATGAAGGACCTTCTGTATCATAGGAGCATGCACCTCTAGGCATAGTGTGATGACTTCATCTTGCTTTCTTTCATTTAACAGGAATTTATCAATTTTTGTTAAAGTGTCCAATTTTTTGGAAATTACATGAATTTTGTAATCCATACTACATGGCACTCAAGATTTATTTTATTTGTAGAGTCATTTAGTGCATAATTCCTCATATTTTGTAAAAAACTTGATCTCATTTTTGTAATCCCATTTATGATGAAGCATTAATAAGGTAGCTAAATTAACATTGCGTCCCCATCAATGTATCACAGGATGCATTGGTGCATGTGCATTAATGCTAATTCAATCATTGCCTATATAAGTGCTCATGCCTACTACATTTATGACACCATTTAGTCAATTTCCTCACTAGACTCTTGAAGTTTCTTTTAGTAGAAATTAGCAAACTTTTCTCTCTAAGTGCTTAAAATGTCAATCAAATTAATTATATAGAATTTTATTCAAGTGCAATATGTACCTATACATAATTGCATGAACAACAATAGAATCAAGATTTCTTCTATCCATTATAGCACTTGGATTAGTTTAACTTTATTTTCCAATATTTTACTCTAAATGCAATTTACTTTCTTGTAATTAAGAATTTCATATTCTAATTTGTAAGGAACATAAGTATGACTAAATTGAGCATAATATGTTAATACTTCATAATCCTAGTAGTGAATACTTGGTGTGCTTTTTAGTAAACACTTAGTAATTGATGAGCCACGATATTGCATCAGCCCCTGCAATATCATGTACGCGATATCGTAGCCCGTCGCCAGTTCTATAAATAAGAGGCAGCTTTCCCTTGTTTTTGAATCTAGATCTAGACCCTTAGCTAAACTCTGGCAGTTTTACCATTCTAGAGATAGAATAATTTCCATGCGCCCATAGTAGGAGTCTCAAAGTGAATGGATCTTTATTCAAGAAAATTGTACCTGAGCACACATTTGTGTACGGAAATAAAGATGAACTTTCTGATAAACCTTGCAGCATGTGGACTAATCTAAATAGGATTTAATTAATGTTAAATGTTTAAATGCTTTCCTAGATAGTTAATCTCTCTCAACCCTTACTCTCCTAGTTAAGTACATTCAGTACAACTGCTTTGAGCACGTGTGTAACGTTTGGTAACCCAATGATGAATAGTGTTTGGTAATCCTAGTAGCATTGCACTGGTTCAAGGTGTGTATGACAAGTGGGAATGGATACTGATGCTAGGACAATTAGAACTTAGTTAATTAAAGTTAGTCATTTAGTCTCTTCACCCTTCACCTCTTAGCATAGGCGTTAAGAAGATAAAAGACATAAAAATCACATACCTCAAACTTACTTAACCATACAACCATGACAATACAAGTAAGTTTGGGAGGAAAAAAATTGATTAACCTTAAGTGTTCCATTAGGGCACGTAAGCACTTAGTCCTTGGAGTTCGACCGAATTGCGCGTGCACACTCGTATTAGTATGGTTGAGTGTAGGGGTACCTTGCCACTCATCATTGGCGTTGTTGCCGAGGACTTAGTTGTTTGTGCACTACGTAGAACATAGGATATCATTCACATCATTGGGAAGCTTAAATGGACCCTTAGGGTTGATCAAAAGAAAAATAAGATAATGGTAAACAGCACACCGAAACAAGACTACAATGTCTTCTTCTTCGAGCAAAAGCACTTCACCACCTAGGAACAACACAAGAGACAATCGGTGGCACAACACACATAACCAAGGACCGCTAGTTCCTCAACAATTCAGTGTGGTATATATTCATCACAATGAATATATACCTAACTTTACCTTTGTCTTCCATTAAGACGAATAGCTGCGTTGGAGAGACTTGAAGGGTAACATAGTATTGCCTCCAAACAGAGCAGCCCCCAACATGCTCCTTCATGCTCTTGCATGAATAGGTATGTCAAAATTATATGTAGAGTATGTTGCATGTGATTACCACGCAAGGGACTACCATTCCACAGAAGCGCAACGTTAACATGACTTACAACAGGAGAGTTACCACACATCATTGAAGGGCAAACAACCCCATAACACTCCACCCATCTTAAGAGAAATTGAGGGTAGTGAACTTATTTCAATAGGTTCTCCACAAAATGGTGTTCCCCCTCCTAACGATAGTAAGGAGGTGGTGTATCAAAACCTTCGCTCCACGATTCATAACCCTAGTTTTGATCCCCATGAACACCAAGTGTTCAACGAGGGAACACAAACACATGATAAGGGTGAGCATTCTGATCATCATCACGATCAGAGTCAAGACCACTAAAGAAAAGGTAGGAAACATCATCATGGTGATGGTTCTCCTTCTTCTTCAAATTCATCATCACATTCACCCTCTCCTTCAACATCAAGACGTAGTCATAAGGAACCTAACCATGAGGATAAGGGTAAGCAAAATGAGAGACCTCGACGAGAGAGTCAAGAGCGAGGACAAGGGCACTCTAGAGAATCAAGGCATGAAAGAAGGGAAATTAGGAAACTACGTAGACATCACAGATGCTATGAGACAAAGGACCACGAAGAACCCCTACTTGTAACCCGAAGCATGTTAGACATTACGGAGGCCGTTAGAATTCCTACAAGGCACCAGAAAGATAGCAAGATCAAGAGATTGGACATGAATAATATCCCATGATTTGAGGGGGGATACAACGCTGATCCTCAGAACCACTTACAAGCATTTCATGATGCTTGTGCCTTGCAGAATATTGAGAATGAGTGGTAAAAATTAAATTTATTCCCAAGGACACTCATGAAAGGAGCAGAAAGCTGGTACCGGTCCTTAAAACCAAAATCCATTTGAAGGTGGAGTATAATGCTAGAACTATTTAATGATAAGTATCAAACATACTCCCAAGTGTCCATCCTACAAAAGCAAATCGAAGGATGGAAGCAGGGAACTCATGGACCCTTGGATGCTGCCATGGGCCAATACTATGCATTGTTACATCATTGCTCGGGCCATGGTTACTCGCAGCAGGATCAACTCCACCATCTCGTAGATGGACTTAGGCACGAAACTAGGAGAACCCTTGGAATGTATGCCCAAGGGAGATTATCAAAGCTTAGGTCCCATCAGATCCATAGATTTTTGGAGCAAGTAGCTAAGGAAGAAGGAGAGCTACACAAGAGAGAAAACGCGGAAGAGTACAACTGCAATCCTTCCCTCCGAAAGAGGGGAGTGAGATTCTGTGAGGAGGAGGATGAGTCATCACTTAAAGAGTTGGTGAATAGGAAAATCTTGCCGCTTCAGAAATTAACAATGAAAGTGTTGGCAAAGGTAGATCAAATGTGGGACTCCTTAGATAGTAGATTTGAAACCGTTCTCTAAATCGTAGAGGAGTCTAAGGAGTGAAGTAGTAACTATGATAAGAAGAAGAAGAGGGATTTGGACCATGCACATAACAAAGGTAAGGGTAAAATAGCTATCACTGAAGAGGTTGTGGATTCTGATATGGACAATGATGGTTGATGTGAAATATGCCAGTATGACCATCCTAAGGGATGTTGCCCAGTAATCTCACATCTGCAAGAGTCTGGGGTGGGTGTATGCACTCAACCCACGACTTAACAAATGGCAAGCGCCCTGAAGGTTACCTTATCCCCAAGGTAACCCAAGGTAGTTCCACCAACCATTAACGTATTATCCAAGTGGAACTCTGCCACAACCTCTTGAGCAACACCAGCAGTGGCAATACCCATAGTCATGGGGGATGCCACGCCGAGACAACAATACCCTTACCGGCAACCAGATCCATATGGCTACTACATGCAGCAGCCAATCTCTCCAAGTGACTATGTTAGTCATGCAACCCCACAACATCACTACCAAGCTCGGGAGTATTACAAGACTCCTTCTCCTGGAAGAGACACACCACACGCATACCATCCTCCAAATCCATCTGCCACTCTTACACCAATAGCTCCACTACCACCCGCTCCAGTGATGCAAGGGGAACTCCCCACTCAATTGTAACAATGCCATGCTACAAGAGCTATAAACCTTCAACCTGTTGTTGGTTCTAACAACCGTACAAAGAGAAGACCTTTCTTCAAAACCAATAGCCCAAATAAGCTCTCACAACCACAAGTAGTTGAGCCTCTGAACATTCCTCCATCAAATAAGGCTTCAGAGCTCCCTTCAAATCAAGAACAGAGCTCAACACACATGATTAGGTTAACACATATCGTCACTGACTGGATCAAGGAGGGCCACTTTCCCAGGAAATTCTCTAATCCTGGAAGTCCCTTAATTTATCTCCAAGTCACTGGGAATGAACCATGTAAAGCTCTTTTGGACTTAGGTTCTGGAGTCAACTTGATATTGCAAGAAATGTATAAAGCCTGGAACCTGTCTCTACTAAAGAAGAGCAATATTCACTTAGAGCTGGTTGACCAGTCCATCACTATTCCCTTGGGACTAGTGGAGGACATCGTTACCACTGTGTGTGGTTGGTCATACCCAGCTGATTTCCTAGTGATACAAGTCAACAATGACAAAGGGGACTTCCCAATAATAATGGGAAGTACATGGCTAAGTACTGTAAATGCATGCCTAGGAATTCACAATCTTTCCCTAGAGATATCTAAAGAAAACACTTGTGGGAAGATCGAGAAGAAGAAAGTTCCATACATCACATACAGTGATACAGGGTGTGATTGCATATAGGAATGTTTAGCATTGCTTGCATGCAACCGGTGTGCCAAAGAAGTTAACATACATAAGTGCCTATATGTAACAACCACACAACAAGAAAACACCTAGTGGTTGATAGCTAATCACAAGAGCAATCCACCAACGTGCATGGAACTAACTAGGGGACCAACTTGCGGTCACGTCAAAAGCATAGATACACTGGAACAATACCGTCGCCAACTTCCAACCCTCAACCTGAAAACATCAATTGGGAGAAGTTGGACACTTCTAAGAAATTCAAACAAGCGCTCATTATTTTGAAACTCTCCCCTTCAATTCAGTCATGGGGGAGATAGCCACCTATGTTGATCATTTTCCACCCTCAGTTTCTTTTTAAGTTTTTGTTTTACAAATTTCTTTAACTTTTCTTGTTTTTGTTTTACAACATTGTTTATATTCTTTCATTTCTTTGTGTATTTATTTATTTCTATTTTGTTAAGTTTGTCACTTAATAAGTGCTCCGAAGATCATATGAACTATATTCATTGATTGCCAATGTTTGGTTTTTCCCTTTGAGTCATGATGTTGATACTAAGGTATGGTTCTTTTTGATATAACAGGTAATCTATGGTCTCTCTTGGCTTGGAATTGTACAATCCCCTTTCTCAACAATAAGAACTATCAACGAATCGGTGATTGGGCATTTCTCAAACTAAGGAAGGACTCAAGGATTGAAAAGGGTGTGACTTCAAGGGAACTTGATGCTTTTGTGCTGGCCATTCTCTTGGGTGCTTGGATGTTTTCTTCTTGAGTCCTTTGTACCATTTCGATGCTACTCCATCATCGGGAAGCTAAGCTAATGAAAATAATAAGTCTTTTCATGGTGTGGTTCTCACGCAAAACACAAAAAAAAATAGTGAGAATTCAAAGCACACCACTTAAAAAAAATAATAGTCTGGGCTAAAACCACTAGTTATGGAACTAAATAAACATGTTCCCTCTAACTAAGGCCCTTCTCGCTTCCAAATTTCTCCTCTTTTTTTCGTTGGATTGGTGGTGGCTCTTTGACGAAGGTATTCTTGTTACTTTAGGAGGATAGATTGCCCAAATGTATTAATGTGAAGTCACTGGATGTGGATTGTTTGAGGCTGGATTTGTAATGAGATCTACTCAATCACATTAACCATTAATACACAAGGGGTTGTACACCACCTTGTCCTTAAGACTCCATTCCATCCTCTTCTTTCCACCATTCTTTCTCCATTTTTCACCTCATTGCCAGTTGTATCAATAGTCCATATTTTGGTTGATGCATTGTTTTCTTTTTGGTAAATTCTTGTGGTTAAGACTTTAACTCTTGCTTCCAAGTGACATTCCCAGAGCCTACAGACTCTCTAAATGTGGGATTGTTAGGGCATTAAGGGCATGAGCCTGCTTTGGGGAGGACCCACTAGCATTTCTATTTGGTGCACCCGTTAATTTCTTTCCCTTGAACATTTCCGCAATCGCCATTTATTTTGTTCATCTCCATCTTTGACATCCATGTTATCGGTGTTGCCATTGTTTCTTTTTCTCCATCCTTCTTATTCCTTACCTTTTTTCATTTTCTCACTATCGAAGGTTCACTCTCAGTCATGGGGGTCTTGATCCAGTTTTTTTTATTTTTTTCTTAACCCCTACACCTCGAGTAGTCACTACTATTATATCTCCGAATCCACATTAGTCATATTACAACAATGGACCTGACACTAAGGCAAGGTATCAACTGCATTGTGATTCATTTACCCTTGCTAATTTAAGATTTTTGTGTGTGTGTAGATGGCAATCATACAACAATGGATTGGATCTAGAGAGAACACTTGGAATGGACTAGTGCTGAAGCATTTATGTAAGGAACAAGATTGATGATGCGCTTATGGATGAACAATGAAAAGTGCAATCTTTGCGTCGGCAGCAACAGACTTCTTCTTTCTTCTTTTCTCTCTCTCTCTCTCTTCTGTCTTCTCTCCTAACTGCCAAATAAGGCTGGATGTCAAATGTGTATAGTGTTCAATCTTGTTGTCATGAACACTATGTTTGTCATGTTTTGTAATGATGATCTTTCACATATCATCCATTCACCATTAGTATCATTCGAGTCAATAATCCCATACCTTCCCAATATTTTGTAAGGAACTCAAGGACGAGTTTTCATTTAATCATGGGGGTATGATGAATTGCGATATTGTGTCAGCCCCTACGATATCACGTATGCAATATTGTAGCTAGTCACCAATTCTATAAATAAGAGGCAACTTTCCCTTGTTTCTAAATCTACATCTAGACCCTTAGCTAAACTCTGGTAGTTTTGCCATTCCAGAGATAGAATAATTTCCATGCGTCCATAGTAGGAGTCTCAAAGTGAACGGATCTTTATTTGAGCAAATTGTACCTGAGCACACATTTGTGTACGGAAATAAAGACGAACTTTCTGATAAACCTTGTAGCATGTGGACTAAGCTAAATAGGATTTAATTAATGTTAAATTTTTAAATGCTTTCCTAGATATTTAATCTCTCTCAACCCTTACTCTCCTAGTTAAGTGCATTCAGTACGACCGCTTCGAGCACATGTGTAATGTTTGGTAACCTAGTAACGAATAGCGTTTAGTAATCCCAGTAGCATTACATTGGTTCAGGGTGTGTATGGAAAGTGGGAATGGATACTGATGCTAGGACAATTAGAACTTAGTTAATTAAAGTTAGTCATTTAGTCTCTTCACCCTTCACCTCTTAGCATAGGCATTAAAAAGATAAAAGACATTAAAATCACATACCTCAAACTTACTTAACCATACAACCGTGACAATACAAGTTTGGGAGGACAACGATTGATTAACCTTAAGTGTTCCATTAGGGTGCGTAAGCACTTAGTTCTTGGAGTTTGGCCAGATCACGCGTACATGCTCGTATTCGTATGGTTGAGGGTAGGGGTACCTCACCACTCATCAGTAATCGATTAGCATAACTATATGTTTAGAATATGTACAGAAAGTGGGAATGGATATTTCACATTTAGGATAGTTTAGGTAAGTAATTAGGAAAATTAAATATTAAAATCTTCATTTATTTAATCATTCTATGATATAAAGAAAAAAATAAAAATATATAAAAATAAATATTTTAAGCCACACTCACACTTAGCCATACGAACATGTTCAACACAAGTGAGGATTAGGAAGATAATGACTAGTAACCATGCATCTCACCACTTAAAGATATAAGCCAGTAAGGTAAACATAGTCCATGGAATTCAACCAGATTATGCTTACAAGCTAGTGATTTGTATGCTTGGGTATAGAGAATACCTACTACTCATCGTTGTTCTTGGTGAAACTTTTAAGCTAAGTGATGTTGACTTCTTCCTCTAAGTAGTCATTGAGAAAGGCTAAATTCATATCCATTTGATAGAGTTTTGAACCACCATAACATATATTTTTATTATCTTAAACCTTGGAATTTATGTAAATATTTTTTCATAGTCTACATCCTTCTTTTACTTGAATCCTCTTCTCATCAATCTTACCTTGAATTTTTTCCATTTTTCATATTCATTATATTTGGTTTTGAAGAGTCATCTCATGTCAATCATCTTCTTTCCTTTGGGATTATCAACAAGGGATCAAGTTTGATTCTTTTGGATTGTATTCATATCCTCCTTCATTATTTGGGTCCTCTCCTTGGACTTGACAACCTCCTTAATGCCTTAAGGTTCATGAATAAGAATAGCACAAGTAAGATGATTTTTGATCATGCTTCTTATGAATCTCCTTTTAAAATCATAATCAAGGATTTGAGAGGGAAGATGCATTTACTTAGTTCTTGAGGGGACATTTAATGGCTATCCAAATTTTTCAAATTGATATTTTTAACCTACAAGTTTAATTTTCTTTTTAAAATGGATTAGTGTAAAAATATTTTTATCAAATTTGACATTTCTTAAGGACATAAATTTCCTCTCAAGAGAATCAAAGAATTTGTAAGAGGAGAATCTCTAATCATAGCCTACAAAATACATTTTTTTAGCCTTATCATCCAATTTTCTTGTGAGGAGATTTGGTACATAAAACCAACAAATACAACAAGATATTTTATATTAGCAAGGTTGGGTGCCTTACCATATAAATCTTAATATGGAGTGATGTCTTTTTTTTAACAAAGAATACAATCTATTAAGAAGATAGAAGGATATTTGGATTGCTTCTTCCCAAAATGAGTTACATAAGCTGGTTTGCCTTAACATGTATTTTATCATCTCTTGCAAGATTTTATTTTTTCTTTCAGCTACTCCATTTGATTATGGAGAGTATCCACATGTGGTTTGCTTCTCAATGCCATTTTCATTACAAAATTCATAGAAAGCATAATGGAAGATCTCTCTTTCCTTATTACTTCTAATGGTCTTAATCTTCAAATTCAATTATTTTTCTATAAGATTTTTGAAATATTTAGATGTGGAGAAGACCTCATCTTTGCATTGTAACAAATAATACCATGTATATGTAGATTCATCATTAATAATGATGAGAAAATATCTTGCATTTATGATGGAGGTTGATTACAATGAATTGTGAAGGAGCTCTAATGCTTTCTTCTTCATTTTGATTTGTGTATTATGATGATATATTTTATGCTTTTCATAATTACATGCTTCACATACTTCATTTGGAATGAGAGGAAACTTCACTTTAATTATTGCTTATGTTTTGATCATGTTAAGAATGTATTCATAATGTGCATGCCTTAAGATTCGATAACATAATCTTGCAAGGATGATGGAAGAATCCCATACATCCAACTAATCAAGGCTTGAGCTAATAAGACATTAGATAAAAAATAATTTTTTTGTATCCACTTTGGCTTTTTCTACATGAGTTAGAGTTCTAGATGCATTCTATGGCTTTTTAGCATTAAAGCCATCTTCAACAGTCAAGATTTGACATCCAACATCATTTGTAGTTCCATCTTTAACTCTTCCCATAAGTGATGTCTTGCATCATCTACAACATCATTTTTGGTTCATCCTTAGTAGCTCTCAATTTCAATGTCTAATGTTAGTTCTAACATTGATTCTACTTTTAGCCTTTGACATCTAGCATTAATCCTACATTGGACATTCGATAACAATTTTCATAGTAGTTAACTACATGTCGATTCTTCTATCTAGTACCTTCTAGAATCTTTCAAAAGACTCTTTGGATCCCAAGGCATCATTTTTTCATAATCTACAAGGCATTTTTGGTCTATAAATAAGAGCATATCCCTAAACTAAAGGGATTTGTTGGCAATTTTTTTCATTTGGATTTTGAAAACAATTAGCATTTACTTAGCATTAGGTAATTATCTTTACTATTGATTGTAGTTTTGTTTCTTCTAAATATTCTATCTCTTTGTAGAATAATTGCTCTCTCTCTCTAGAGATAATCAATTCCTTTGTTTTCTCTCTTCTTTTTCCTACTGATGCATTATATTCATTTCATGTATTTCTCCTAACATATTGAGAATTACTTGAAATTAGATTTACACGTTGATCTAATTCATCCCTTTACTTTGTCAGCTTATGAATCTATATCGTTCTTGCCAAATCTACATTAGATGCACACATCTAGAAAAGGAATGAGATAATATAGCTCAGAAAACATGTCTAATCCTTGGTACATCTCCTTCCTCTTTTTTATTTCTCTTGTAATCTAGACCTTGATTCTTTTAGTGCTCTGTCTCTAGTATTATTCAAATCTACTATAGATCTATTTTATGTTTTTCATGTTTTCTTCTTTGATTTAATGATTTAATGAATTATGTCTATTTCATTTTGCACTCTATCATCAATTTCTCTTTCCTTCCAGCCAAACACCATGCTTTATTTTATTTATATCTATGTTATACTCAGTTTTGATTTTTTTTCACTAGCTATTCCATACAAAAAATGTTTTCTTTTCTACTTTTAATCCAATAATATTTGAAAAAAACGTTTGGTGTAGATTGTCAGATTTTTTCAAGAATTTGTAAGTTCCCTTTCAATTTAAGGAGGATTAACTTAAAAATTAGTTTTCCTAGAATGTTTGGTGACCCTAAGATTACCTAGCACAATTTTGTATTAGGTTATGTCAAATCTCAATATTATGATGATTTCTACTTTAACATCTTTCTGGCACTACAAGGAGGACCTCCACAAAACTAAACATTATTTCTAGGATCTACTCTCTACTTACATTTTAACATGTTACTGCTTCTACTATTTTCCCAAGTGTTACTGAGGTGTTACATCGAAATAAACACATCATGTTGATTTTCTACAACTCTAATGTAGGTAACTGGTTTCTTTTCAGCAACTATCATTGACATGATACATAAAAAAAATTGATGTCATGTTGATTTTTATGATTTTAATGTTCACTTTGAAATTGAAACTTCTCATCTTCTATTTTAAGTGCAAACCTATTTATAGGAATGAATTGACATAGTATTAATAGCCCTGTAAAGTGACATCATTTCTATAGTTATAGCTATACATCATCATCTACTTCAAGCTCCTTCAAGTTCCTTCAAGATCCAAAAGTTAATGAATATAAGAAGAAATCAAGGATTTTAAAGAGAATTGAGCTTGAAGAACTATAAAATAGCGTATGCTAAATGGGAGCTAGGCTATATTCTAACATCTTATATGTTTAAACTTATGGTAGAATATGAGCATGCTAATGATTTTTCATCATTTCTTCTCAATTCAAATCATCTAATTGAATTGGATAATAACAAAGCTAAGGAGATAGTAGAATTCATCATAAAGTAAGAAAAGATGCTTGATGAGTGGCAAGGTCCCCTACACTCAACCATACGAAACGAGCGTAGCACGCACGATCTGGTCGAACTTTGCAGACTAAATGCCTAAACGCTGCAAGGAACACTTGGGGTTAATTAATCGTTGTCTTCCCAAACTTACTTGTTATTGTCATGGTGTATGGTTAAGTAAGTCCGAGGTATATGATTTTTTTGGTCAATTCTAGTTTATCTCCTATGCTAAAGGGTGAAGGGTTGAGAGACTAAAACTAACTNAATGCTCGTAACCAAGTCGTACTCATGCCACGTTACTAGGAAAGCAATAAATAACATTAAATAAACCTATCCATGCACTGCAAGGTTTATCCACAAAGCTCATCTTTATTGTCGTACACAACTTGCGTTTAGGTACAAAGTTGCTCGAATAAAGAACCGTTCACTTGGGGGACTCCTACTGCGGGCACATGGAAAATATTCTATCTCTAGGATGATCAATCCTCCAGAGCTTTGCTACTCTACGCCTATGATTCCCAATGAGGGAAGGGTCGCCTCTTATTTATAGATTTGGTGGCGGACCGCGATATCGCGTACGCGATATCACAGGGGATGACGCGATATCGCGGCTTGTGCATATCGCGTCTCATCAATGCTTAAATTCATTCATCTATAGATCAAAGAAGCTAGGATAAAGAACATCATGGATTAACCTTTTAATCCACACATCACTCTTAGAGGAATGAGAGGAAGCATGACTTTTGAATATGTCATTTCCCTAACATATGAAGGTGAATATCAATCAACTAAGAAAGCTTAGCAAAAGTAATTCTCTCTTATCACATTCATAATATCAACATTTCAGCTACTCAATGTACTTTACTTGAATTTTTTCCATCCACAACCAAATCTTTCAGCCTTTCCTCAAGATCTATTTCACCATACCAGATATTTCAGCCTAATAATGTCAGCAATTTGCACTCCATTCTTCAATTCTTTGTTCCATCTTTTAGAACTACCAATTCTATCCCTCAACGACAATCTTCCATACCTCCATTTTAGTATTTTCTACTTTCTACTCCTGCTTCACAGTTATTTAGCATTCCTCAATCTACAAGTGTATTTTCTTTTACACTATATCCATCTAATCTAATTTCCTTTGGTATAGCCACTACTACAATCTTTGAACCCATTTTATATGTGCATCCTCCTATAATTTTCTCATATGCTAATACAATTTCTCTTATCATCAAGTCTCCCAGATTGGATCCATAGTTGCTGAAACTCCTTAATGATGTGATGCTTCATCTTTAGAATAATGATGAGAAAATGGAAAATGTACTAAGCTTGCAATGGAATTCTTCTATCTTCTTGGATTAAGTCTTAAGTGATCCCATATTCTATGCAATTCCTTTGTTAGTCTTGTCTAAAGGAGTCTCGCTGCCTACTTTTACTAAGTACAATGGTGAAATAGGAAATTCCATGAATCATGTAATCACATTCAGGAATGAATACTTGCTTTTGGCACCTTACCCATATATTCTATTGAGATGCTTTTCTAACTCTTTTTCAAGAAGAGATTTGGAATGGTATAGGTTCTTAGCAAATGGATCTATCACCTCTTTAGAGCAACTAATTGCAGCATTTATTAAACACTTCAAGTTCAATGTGCCCCAAAGTACAAAGACAATGTCCTTTATTGCCATTAAGCAAGCTCTGAATATGACCATTGATATATTCATCTATTGATGGACAATGGCATCAATGAAACTACCCTATCATTTGGAGGAATTCCATCTAGAAGATATATTTGAAGCTACATTTGTTGACTATATTTAGAAAAGGATGACTTATCCTATGTCTCAATATTTGAACAATGTGTTCCTAGATGCCAGACACATTGAAGAAGTAGCTATTCAATGCAATGACCAGGAATTTATGTTAATTTGTAACAAGGCTAAAAATATTATTAAACAAGAGAAGGGACTGCTAACACCTGCAAGTGTTTCTTTGTTTTCTATGGAACAAAACAATGCTCCCTCAACTACTTCCTCTTCTACTCAACAACATAGGCCTTAAAGGAGTAGAGACAAGTATAACAAAATATCTATGAGGTACTTTCTACTTTTGAATAATCTTTTGAGGGATGTCCACCTTAAGAAGAAACATATCTCTAATCAAGCAATAGCATACTACTATTACATTTAGTTGATAGATATGGATCCTTCTCAAAGACAAGAAGGTTGTCTTTAGATGCATAAGTGGTATCACTACCAAAAATACTACTACTATCATGAGGCTTCTAGACATGACATAGATAACTACAGGTATTTGAAGGATGTTAGCTAGGATCTCATTGATAAGGGGAACATAGTAATGGAGAGCAATTTATCCACTATGCATCTAGATAACCAACAACTTGAGGTATTTCAGAATCCCTTGGGAATTAGAGGTATAAGTTTAGCTTTCAAGCTTGAATACAAAGCTTGTAAGTATTTATCCAAGGAGCCTTATACTATCCACTAGTCTGACTATAGACAACCTATATAGTCATGTTATAGTCTTAAAAAAAATTTGTCATTTGTTGGTTTGACTATACCACTATACCATTCAAATCAAAATTTTCTTCTCCACCTCCCTATGACATTTATGCCACCAATTTCCATCATACCACTACAACTTAACCTATGCATCCATCTACTTCTTACTTTGTTTCATCTCATGCTAAACCCCAAAATACTCTTGCATCCATTGCATCCCAAACATCTCCTAATCCTTTTCGTTGATCTCATGTGAAAATACTTACTTGCAGTTAGCAAACCAATGAGTCACATTTAGCTAAACAAAAGCAAAAGGCTACTAATCCATTGAATCAACCTTCTAAGATAGAAAAGAAGGTTTCTTTCTAGCAAAAAATAGGAGATTACTTTCTCAACTAGTCTCCCACCTTCTTACAATTATATACAATCAATTATGATAACACCTACTTCACAAGCATCTTAGCTTATGGACAATAAGATCTTATAATAAATGACCATCATTGTTCATTCTAAAGGCATTAACTTGTCCTTGTAAGACTTGATGAAAATCTCTACAAAATATTGCATTGCATTATATGATGTTCTTAAGAGAATTGTGGTCCCAAGTTACATATGTTCTTGAATGAAAGCCAAATCTGCTCTTCATCAAGTTCCTTACTATAGATCAACTAGACTGAGCTTTTGTGGTTAGAATATCCAAATTGATTTGAAGATAGGGGATATCTATTAGCTACCACTCTACATTATCATTAAGGTATCTCTAGAAGCTTTAATTCCATTGATACATGTTAATGATAGTGTGGGATTAAATGTGATCACATGGGCTATTATAAAGCATCTTAATCTTCATGATCAAGTTGTTTTCAATGAAGCTTATACAAAACTTGCTTTATTTAATGATAGATAAGTAGAGGTTATATGTTCCATTAGATTACCTTTTATGATAGGTGATGCTCTACAATTTGAGGCTATTTTCATCGTGATATGTGAATACTCTAGTGTCAATGGTATAGTGGGATGATCTTTCCTAGTTCAACACCAAGTTGTATCTTCTCCAATACACCAGGAAATACACATCTCTATTCGTAAATGTGAGATAATCATCTTAGTGGACAAATAGTTTCCAAGTGTTTCTTTCCTAGATCGAGAAGCCCAACCTTATTAGCTTAGTAAGAAACTAGCTAATATTAAGCTTGAACTAGTGGGAAAACCTATAGTCCCTTATTCTCCTAAAGATTTCAACATTACTGTAGACTTAGACAACGAGTCTACTTTTGGTGTTGAGTTCATTGACTTGGGCTTTATAAAATTAGACATATCCTAACCTATGAAAAAGGATTCTTCTTATCCTTCTTATTTAACTACTCAAAAATTCATTGCAAACATAATAGCCTTAGACACTTAAGCTTCTTCAAGTCTCATTTGTGACTAAGTGGTGGACATATACTAACACCTATTAAGATTTTCTTTGACTATTTTCCCATTGTTTTCCATCATCAGGGAATGATGGTTAGTGAACAAGAATGATGTTACTTTCTTTCAAATCACTTATTATTAGTGAGCAATGTAAATTTAATGAGCAATTACTAGATCGAATGCATCACATTAATTCTAACTATTAATTACACAAAGATAAACTTGAAATAACATGAAAAAGTATTTATTCTAATACACTCTTACAACTAATGCATGTTATAACTTTTTACATGACTACTTATTTTAATGTCAAACATACTGGGAAGCAAATTTGTTTGTAACATAACATAAGTTATGAACAACAACCTAGATAAAGATGTTTGTAACACAGTAAGTTATGAAAAAAAATGAAACTGTAGGGTTAAGAATAAACCTTAAGAATGGATGTTATGGTGTACAAATGTGATAAGAGTATCAAGTTTAAGTTACAATGATGTTATTCTCAATTACGAATACTACATCTCTCTATAAAAGATCCTACGGAACAACATTGAGTGCAAGAAAAAATTAATGAAAAATTCAGCACTCCTATATGAGTAACAGGACCTTCTCTAGGAGAAACTCTAGGAAGCTAGTTGTGAAAGTCCATGTTCCCAGCCAAATATCATTAATATTAAAATGAAGTGTATCTACCTTGGTTAAGATATCTTCATTATCATGATCCTGTATCAAGAGCTAGATGAGAATTAATACTAAAATTTGAATGTTATTTATGCTTTCAATAATAGATGTTTACATCCACTTCTTATTTTCTTTTGATTTTAATAAAGTAATATCCCTTAATACGTAATAATCATGATGGCTTAATTATAAAGGGTTCTACAAAGGCAATTAAAAATGAATGAAGAATGAATTGGTAAATATTTAAAAAGGAATTTGTAAGTATTTGGTTGGAGTGATAATAGTCTTGGCTTGGTAATCATAGGTTATAGGCTTAATTCTAGTAGGTAGCATTGAAAATTCTTTATTTAAGAAAAAATTTTGATAGATTTTAGAGGATGTAAGTAAAAATTCAGTAGAGGATAATTATTGAAACTAAAATTTGATTCTCTCTATATCAACCCAAAGTTTTTGCTAGATAAATTAACTTCTATAAAATACATCAATAGTGGTAGTAGAATATTCTAAGTCTAATACATGTGTCTAGTATTCATGTGACTTGAACACTTCTTCTATGTAATACATTATGATAAGTCGTAAGTATGATCAATGCTAAACGATACAATCTACTAGCATCATAGTTGATGTCATAATTTGTAAATGGATTATCAATAATATTTAGTCTTGTTAGTTAATTGCAATTCACTATTTTTCAAACTAGACTTATAAAACCTTTTTTTTTTTTTTTTTGTGGGGAGAGGTGCCTAGGGGGGTGGGTGTGGGGGGTGGGGTGTAGAGTTAGGTATATGTTGAAACGTAAAATATGTGAAACATAGGTACACTTTAAGATTTATAAAAGTTTATAACCCAATAATATCTAATAGAATCAAACTTGTGATCTAGGGTTATCAGGCCAAGACCTGTACCACTAGGCTAACACCTCATTGTTATATAGTGGCCCTTTAACATGTATAGTTAAGTCTACCTAAGGCATATGATAACATAATGTTGGTTGGTTTTGATTTTAATTAATATAAAATAATGAAGTTAAATCTAATTATCTAATTAACTAATAGCAAATAAAAAAAATTCTAAATTAGCCTACAGACAATAAGCATTCATTCCATAACCTCCTATCACATTCTTGGATATATGCATTAACTATTAGGATTTCCAAGTAATCTCATTGCTAGGTGTACTAAGTGATTAGCTACTAGGAATACCAAGTCACTACACGTTTCATCAATGCTTTAATACATGATGGCAATGTAAACATCTATGCTAGGAAAGTAATAAATAACAATAGAAGGAAATGTAAAACAATAAATCTACTTTAAGTCTGAATTTTGCAATGGAGTTAGACTAATCTTGATCTTATTGCCATCATGGAAGCATACAAGTACATTCCACTTAAATAAGACATTGAACAATTGACTCAAATCCACATCGCAAGTATTCATTAATGGTTACAAAAAATTGAAAAATAAATTAATCAAATGGTGCCATAAATACAAGTGGTATGATTTATAATCAAGATTTCATTGAGAGATATAACATTTGCAATTTGTAAAATCTAAAAATGTGACTATTTTATTGTTCATCATGTCTACATGACTAATGGAAAAATCATCCTTGAGTCATACAAACTAGATAGAGTTTCAGTAAAAAAATTTATGAGATAATGTTTTCTTAATTGATTAAATGACTAATAACATTACAAGATTGTAATAACATATTTGATAAAATTATTTAAGTGATGTACATTTTATAAAAATGAAAATCACAAATAATGAAAATTTATAATAAGATCTTCAAAAAATTTTGGATGATGTTCTTTAAGTTAAATGTGTTGGTGACTTCCTTCCTTATAAAATGGATCATTACCTAGAGGCTTAATGATCATCCCACCAAGGTAAGATCTTAGGAGGTAGTGGATGCATGGAAGCCTACCTCTTTCAAGTGATTGCACCCAGGCTTAAACCTAGGTCTTATGACTTGAGAAAAAAAGTACACCTTATCATCACTTGAAATGATGGTCACTAGTGACTTCTTTCCTTATGTTATTCACTTGTTGACATCAACTAGATCTTTTGTTTTCTTGTACATGGAACTTAACTATTTTAAGCATGTTTGATCAAGTTTGGAATAAATGAGATATTCCATGGACATGACATAGTTGAAAAGAATTTACTTGCATTATGTTGGCACATTTAGCCATTGCATGGAACAATTGGAATATTTTTTTTAAGGATAGCACAAATGAAGAAGTTTAGTATGGTGAGTTAACAGAAAACAAGCCAATATGTGAAGTGTTTGGTTGTTAAGTTGTATGGAAGCAAAATCAGAAGATTAAGGATCAGATTCTTTGCTGTTAAAGGATACACTCCCTGTTAAAATTGACAATGTATTATCGGATTATTTAAATTGGATTAACTAAGGGTCAGGTTTAAAAATTAGATTGGCTATCGTAATGCCCTACATACGAAGGAGGCAAGAAAACGCAACTCAGGAAATCAGGGAAAATAATGGCCAACGCTGGATGCAAAAATGAACCAATCTTCAAACCTGCATAATGTAAACAAATTTAACACAAGAATCAAATCTGAAGGCAAGTGCACATCAGACAACAGAGAACCGGCGTACGCAAGCAAGAAGGGGTGGCTAAAACGGCATCTGCACATTCATTTGCAGAAAGGAAAAATGAGCAGTTTGCCTCATAAACAAAATTTTACTCAGCTCAGCACCGGAAGAAAGGAACAAAAACACGTGTAATCTTGGGTATATTTTAAATCAAAAAAATATGTCAAAAGCTAAAATCCCTATTCCTGCAGTATTGCTGATTGGCCAACAGGTTCAATGCTTCAACTGACGGAAATTCGGAACAGTCGTTGTACAAAGACCCAAAACCCTTAGCATCAAAGACCATTCCAGATCACCATTGTTGCTACAGATTTCGTGCATTGGCCGCGGGCATCAAAACAATCTGGCCTTCGAACTGTCTTTTGCCCGCCGAGTTGAGCGTAGGCTACCATGGCAGGAGGATAACCGAACGTGCAGAACCGTGACATCAAAATTGCCGGTATTTCCAGAGGATGGTTGCAGATCTAGGCAGAACACATGGTGGCATTTCCAAGTCCGGCGGTAGGGCATTCTCCCGTGGAGGCAGTTGCTGAAATGTCTTCGGTCAAGAATTTGGTTGCAAGATCTATGGCTTCGCCTTCGGGCTCGTATTTTCGGTATTCCGAGTTTTTGAATCGCATCAAGTTAATCACTGCTACTTTAAAAAGGGGGAAGATTAAATTAGATTTTCCTAACATCATTATAACTTAGGGATATTTCATTTAGGAATTTGAAAATAAAATAAGCTAAATTAACCAGATATTTTACTAAGCAACACTTACAAGTAATTACCCAATAAAATTGCATTAGATTACATTAGAAATATTATAAATTACATCTCTACTTATCAGCCCATGTGTCAAATCCTGCAATAAAATACTTTGTTATGAAATATTCATGAAATACCTTATGAAAGGGAACATATGGCTATTTATATTTGTAACTAATTTCTAGCATTTTTTATCTCTTTGGTGGTTGTAACCATCCAAAATTATTGTTGTAACTTACCTAACTAGTTGGATAAAAATCTCCTAACTTGTTGGGCAAGTAAATTTTTAATTAGATAGTTCAATTACTTAGGAGTAAAGTTAGCTAGGATATTTAATAAGTAATCTCCCATTGGAAAACCAAGTTACTTGGGAGAGAAGTTAGGTGAGATATTTTCAAAATGTAACTTCCCTACCTACCTTTGAGCCCTATAAAAAGGCTTCAGGGGTCAAGAGGTGATAGGGAGATGGGGGGACATCAAGGAGCATCATCATCACACTTGGAAGATTTGTAAAGAAGATGGCTTGCTAGAATAAAGATTTCAGCCTCTTTGTCATGGTCTTGTGAGTTATGCATTTCATTTTTTGTTTTGTTTATATTCCTTAGCTAGTGGTTTAGATAGTATCATCCTTGGCAAGTAATTTTGGGACTTTTAGATTGCTCTTATTGTTCTTGTTGCCTGATAGAAATTTCTGTTAAAATTTTGCCATAGAAGCGCTAGTGAATAAAAGCCTTAAGAGCATTCTAGTAGTAAATTTCATCATTGAGCAATGTTTGGGAACTGCTATTAGGTTATTGGAAGAGAGCCTCTGTTTGTAGTCACGCCGTGGAACAATTTAGTAGCCGAGAGGGTTCAGAAAATCTTTGGTATTTTGATGGGACCAGAATAGCTTCTTTATATTTAAAGTGATTTTCCGTGTTATTTCAATCAGAAATTGTCAAGTCTTTTAAAGGTTCTGTTTGAATGCAATCGATGGCATCTATTGTCTAGTCAAAGTGGAGTCTCATACGTGGTAGTTTACGCAGCAATTTTTGGTAGCACAATAGGATTGTCTTGAAGATATTGCTTGGTTGAGCCTTGGAAGTTTGAACAATTCATAGATATTGAATTTGGAATAACTTTATTACGAAGTGTTTACTCGTATAATTTTACCTTACTTAAATATTTGAGGTCCACACAAATCTGCTTTCTTTTCTTTTCTGTCTATTTCCATTGAATCTTGCTCTATTTCTAGTTTTCTTGTGGAACTATATCTCTCTCTGGGGAAAATTAGGAGTAGATTTGCGGAGTTGTGCTCAAATGCTTATGCAAAATTTTATTTGTTACAAGTAGGTATTATAGGGACCGCGTAGACTAGGTAGTTTGAACAAAATAGGAAACTTTAAATAACTCACAGTACTGGACAAAGTTGGCTGAATCTCTTTAAAGTAAAGTCATTTGTAGTTCACACACAACGAAATTGTCACATTTCATACAACCGCACACCGCAACAGCACACACACATACTCACATTAACTACTGAGTTATTTGGAGGTATCTGGGCCTTGGTGTTGCCAGAGACCAGCAGACACCTAAATCCTGTTCGAGGACACTCGTTGGCGGTCACGTCCCAAACAGTCGCCAACACATTAATGTACCACACATCAAACATATGTTACTTTAACTTTAGGGCCTTCAATTGCTTTTTGTGTGCCTAATAGTCTACCATTGGTTGCATGAGATTCTCTACAACATCTCTCTAATTTATGAACTTTTTATTAAGAAACTCCAACTTTATTATTATAGCTTACTACTTCCCTATGCTTTGATCATGGGCTTGACATTCAAAATTTACAAGTGAAATATGACTGCAAGTTGCTTCTCTAGTTCATTGTGGGGCTTGTCTACTATGATCATGGCCACACTGGAATAGGTAAAGTTGGCTAGCTCCAACCAATGAGTGAGGTCTTTGATATGTAGCTCTTATAGCTTTGATTTTACTTGACCTATTAAATTCACTTCATTTAGAACACTTGTACATGCTGCAAAATGACTTCAAGCTTGGTCTTGGCCACCTTAATTTCCTTTTTATTGATTTATTTTAAAGGCTAATTTGATCCTTATAATGGTTCTTCATATTTTATATTATTTTTCTTCATTCTTCTAGGTAGCAATTTTTATGATTCTCTACTATCGAATTAGTCCAACTTCTTACATGGATAAGTTTATGTTTTCATGAGCCAACCTTGCTATCTCTAAGTTGGTATTTCTTTGCTCTTCTTTGATGTGGTGGAGGTACACTTTGAATGCATTACTTTCTTTCTTGATAACCTTTAGCCTTTTCTTTTCTAGAAATAACTTCTTATTTGTTGCTTCAAGTCCAGTAATGCTCTTTCTTAGAATGTGTGATTTTGCCCTTGTCTAGGATGCATTTCATGTGACTCTTATTTTTTCATTAATAACTCCTAGATATTAGTATTTAATCCCTTTAGTTCATTTATTCTAAACTATTCTAAGTTCTCTAGATTGATGTGCCATGCGAGATCATTGAATCTTGAAGCTCCATTAGCTTCCTCTTGGTTTGGAGTATGTTAAGCTTATCTTGTTATCATTATATTTTTGAGAGCACAACTTTTTCTTTCAAGGCAGTTAGTTCAGGTTGGAGTATAGTGATGTTGTTAAGAATGTTAAAGAAATCAACAATATCCAACCCTATGCTAACCAGTCTATCTAATGCTTTCTCATGTTTAGCAATAAGAATCTTTCTAAAAGTGCCAAAAGTACTATGTTGTTCTATCATACTCCCCTTTCCTATAGACACCTCTATATTCTAATGAATATTGAAGTCTATTGTGGATGCTATAGGGAATTCAAAGAACCACTAATGTACTTAGCCAACAAACCAACTACCTCCTCTTATCCTTCATGTGAAAGGATAACAATAGTGGTATTCTTGCTCTCTTATAGAATCACTTAGAAGCATGCTAGATTACTCATAATAGATGGTCATTTCTCAAGATCCATGATCATCACCTCTCTAATACTTGGATTTATTGCCACTTATGACTAACCATGTATGGTTGATAAGAGCCTCAATATGTTTCAACCCCCTCAACTAACTTCTTATGTTAACCCTAGGATGTAACTTAAGGTAGGGTAGTACAAATCTAATCCTTCCATAGGGGCCTTTGAGGTAGTACCTACTGCACTAGTCTATGATATGCTACATTAAATACATTAGGATTAAATTGGTAGTGTGACAGCTTATGTTGACATAATTTCTACTATTGTGAATGTTGTAGCAGCAACTCCTATGCCTTCATGAACACAATCTTCATGGTTTTGGCATAAGAAGCTTGCGGAGAAACCTGTAGTGTATTATTGATATATCTTATTTGCAAATTAGACATGGAAATGAAAGCCTTTCTCTTTAATATTTTTGTTCTTTAAACCTATGCTCAATTACTAGTAAGAGTAGATTAGGTAGTATTTTAAAAAATTTCTTGTAGAGTATTGCCAATGCCCATGGTGAAAAGGATGTCATCTTATTAGATTAAATCATTAGGTCAATGCAATAGATAATGATCTTAAAGAAGATATTTTGAACTATTGTGAGGGTGTTATGCTTCTTTGTTAATATGCCATAGACATGCCACATGCATTCTTACTTTGAGTCATTTCTAGGGCTTTTTAAGACTTCTACTAGCCTAGGTGTAACATCCCACCAACCTAAGCTTAGGCTAGAAAGATATTACTTAGAAAATAAATCGCAACATAATGAAAATTAAAAGGATGGGAAGAAAATTTACAAGAAAAGTAGGAGGAATTCTTAAAATAGACATAGAAGAGAAAAAAACTACAAATTAATTTAAATATAAAATAACAATTCCAATAATGTCTTGGTACAAAACCTAACCTATTGACTAATAATAGTTTGTTGCCCCTAATGTCTAAGATAAAATACACATATACTAAAATAATATAATAATAGTAAAATAAAATATATAATATATCAAATTAACTTGAGGCACTAAGCTAATAACATTTCAAAAAGGAGATACATTAACCAATTTCACATTAATACCAAAATATGAAACTTAAATAAACAAGAAGTAAGATTAGGCCTACATTGAAGACAAATAAGTACAGAGTCCACATTAGTAACCAAAGGGTAGTACAAAGTATAAATACTAGGTCAACATTAGAACTTGAAAATTACATAAATTTCAACTATAATGAATACTAGAAAATTTCTAAGTTCTAGTCTAAGCATTAGTTTCTCCAACTACTCATCACAAACACTTGTTTCCCTTGAAAGGTAAAAACAAAGGAGAAAGTTAATTCACATGATTGAGTAGGGAAAATAAATTACAAGTACTTTTATAAGGGTTTTGAAATTAGACATAAGGTATCTAGATAACTATACATGGGGGTTGTTTCCTACAAAAAAGGTTAGAGTCAAATTGAAGACAAACATCCAAATCATCAAATCAATAACAATGTATTATCAAGTATTCAATTTGAATTTTACCACCATCCAAACCATCATTTGTTGAAGCTATCACCTACTCTTAATTTTAAATATGTTAAAGTTGGTATGTGTAGTCATTGTGCACAATAAAATTTTATTCAAATCCAAAACCAAATCTATATATGCATGTAAGCACTATTTATTATTTATTATTTCTTATCCCTAGTACCAAGGTCAGTCCACATACTACCTTAGGTTTTATCATTCACCAAGGGTTAAGTCCCCCTTCATGCAACATTGTTTAAAGGTTGAAATGACATAGACTATACTACTATAAATAGGAAAGGATTACTAGAGTGCCTTAGTGCTCCTATAAAACCAAATGATCCTCCCTTCATGCTAGCTCCACCAAATAAACAAATACTTACCATGAAATGCTTCATGCATAAGGCTTCAGCAAATAAAGCAATGTTAGCAACCAAATATATATAAATAGAATAAATATTAGGTGGTGGAAAATGTAATCAAATTATCATATCTACCAAATTTCTTAGCCTAATTTAACAATGTTTCAAGTCTTCTAATGTTATACTATTAATTTTTTAATTAATAATATTAAAACCTAATGAATTATTATTATGGTTCCACTATCTCATTCTTTAAATTAATAGGTCAAGGCTACCTTTTTAGTGTTAAAATACCATAGATGGAATCCCAAGAACTAAAGCAGCCTTTTTTCCATCATTTTAAATGTTGGGATTTTTATATGATGTGTATGAAATATTAAGACTTTTGTTGTGTCTCCTAATGTAGGTTGTGTTGAAAGTCATGATGCTGGTATAGTTGCTAAAAAAATACCTTGTGATTCATGCTATTGTTAGAAATATTTATCTTCTAGATGATAAATGTCAAGCATAGGCTAGAAAAATGACACATCTAAGGTTCAAATTACAAGACATACCAACTATGAAGGGGTATATAGAGCAAGGCTATTACACTTTCCTCCTCTTAAGAATATTCCTCTTAGAAGATCTTAGGGTGAGTGGTATACAAATTCTTTTCCATTTCCTAAGTTACTTCTTATGCATCATTCCTCTCCCAAATAACTTTAACCATAAGAATGACTTTGCTTCTCAACTAGCTTTCCATTCTATTTACAATTTTAATTTGTTGCTTCACATAATTAACATCAAGTTAAACTTGCACATCTTACCACTCTATCATATGGCTAGGATTAGTCATGAGCAGCAAGGTACCCCTACACGCAACCATATGAATTAGAAGTGTTCATGCACAATCTAGTCGAACTCCACAGACCTTAAGTTCTTAAGTGCACTAGTTTCAAAGAAGTGAAATCTACTTGAAATGATTGCTGTCTTCTTAGTTCCACTTGTGAGGTACAAGTATATGGTTAAGTGCAATTGAGGTATGTGATTTTTATCATTTCATATTTTATAAGTTTAATCACCTATGATGAGATGTGATATCGCAGCCCGTCACCAATTCTATAAATAAGATGTAGTTGTCCCTTATTTTAATAATCTAGATCTAGACCCTTAGCAAAACTCTAGTAGTTTTACCATTCCAAAGATAGAATAATTTCCATGTGCCTGCAGTAGGAGTCTCAAAGTGAATGGATCCTTATTTAAGCAAATTGTACCTGAGCACACATTTGTGTACGGCAATAAAGATGAACTTTCTGATAAACCTTTCAACATGTGGACTAAGCTAAATAGGAATTAATTATTGTTAAATGTTTAAATTCTTTCCTAGATAATTAATCTCTCTTCACCCTTATCTCCTAGTAACATGGAATGAGTACGATTTAATCACGAGCATTTAAGTGTGACTACTTGGTAACCTAGTAGCACACTTAAGCCATGCACTTGGTAATCCTAGTGGTAGTCGTGCACGAAGTTCAGGATGTGTACGAATGCTCATCGCACTTAGGCTAGCTTAGATTCTCTCTCACCCTTTCTCTCTTAGCTTAGTTAAGATTACTTTTCATTGCCTTCAGGAGTAGCATTAGCATAGGAACACATCATACATCTCACTTTGTACTAAACCATATGTGACAAAGCTAATACTAGTCCAAGTGGGAAGATAGCAAACTACGACCTAAGGCTAACTGTCTAGATGCCACAACTAGTCTATCTACAGAGTTTGATCGGATCACGCATGTAACACTCGTATTTGTATGGTTGAGTGTAGGGGTACCTCGCCACTCATCAACCTAGAACCAAAATGAGAGGTACAGTAATTTAAGATTTAATTCATCTATTGCCTAGCTAGCCTAACACAAGCACCGGTTTCCACTCTCTAGACACATCATGAATGCATGTAGCGCTGCTAGGTTACCAAATGTTAAGCATTTCTTAGTTACCAAGTGCTACACATATGCTCATAGTGGTCATGCTTGTGTTTATTAATAACTAAAAATTAATTGCTCAATGAAAATGTATTAAAGTAAAGTGCATGAATATCAAATGCATTAAAGGAGACGTTAATCTATTCTCAGTGCTACAAGGATGATCAACAGGGTTCATTTTTATTCCCATCACATTGTTATGCTCAAGTACATAAGTGCTTAAACAAAAATTTGTACACACTCATACTCCTATTGTGGGCACTCAGAAAATATTCTAACTCTAGAGAAAACAAACTACAAGAGCTTTGCTATGCTAGGACAAAAACTCCCTAAAAATTATGAATGCAAACGCTATATTTATAGGCTAGTATATACCCCATGATATTGGATATTCAACATTGTGTCTTAGGATCCAATATCAAGTATCTCATATCAAGGATTTGATATTCGATATTTAATATCAAGACTAGCTAAAACATGATTCATCATACCCCAACGACTAAATGAAAACTCATCCTTGAGTGAAGAAGAGGAGGAACAAGTTCCTTACAAAATATTGGGAAGGTATAGGATTATTGACTGACATACAAACTAACTTAGATGGAACAAATAGACTCCTAAGTGCCTGAGTGTATGGATTACAATCTTTTACAAAATTGGGTGTTCATGATAAGAGAAGAGAACACCCTGGACAAATTTGACATCCAACTCCTCTTGGCAGCTGAAGAGTGTGAGAGAAGATCCAACAATCATGAGTGACCCTCATCACATGATGATGCTACTACTGCTTCCTTTGTGAGGACAATCTTGCTCCTAGTCCATGCATTCTACCCACACTTTCCACTGCAATCACAACAAAATCATGGATTAGTGTGCAAAGTGTAACATGTAGCTTTGAAGTACCTTGTCTCGTTAGTGGTTATGCTTGGCTAGGTTGTGATTGTGATGGATGAATTTCAATAATAGTGTTAGAGGGAAGGCTAAAAAATATGGTGGAATATATAAGTAGTCCATTAGCAAATTTTTGAAAAGTCTAAACATAATAAAATACATGAGGAGGGTTAAAGAATTTACAACAAAGACAATAAAAAGATTTCACCAAAGAATGTTGCGAGGTGTGCACATTAGAATGTCATTGTTGGGACAAACAAAAAGATTTGATTGTAAGAATGTCTAAGGATAAAGAACTTAACTAACCCAACCAAAAGATATGCAAGTGGGTCCTCCCCAAAGTAGGCATAAGCCTTTTATTGCCCTTGCATAATTTCAAACTGAGGAGTTTGTGGTCCCTGTGGATGATTAATGCTTATAGAAGGTTAAGTACAAGAATCCTAAAGAAACTACCTAAGAATCTCAACACATCAAACTAGGACATTGAACAAGAACATGAAATTGGCAATGAGGCAAGATATGGAAAGCATATATGGATGAGAGAGAGAGAGTGGAATGGAGTTCCTAATTAAGGTTACATGAAGTCCCTTCTAAATTTTATGGTTAAATAACTTGATAAGGTCCATCCTTAGTCTAGACTAAAACCAACCATGTTCAATGAATTTGCATCATAATTATAAGACCAGTCCATCCCCCTGAGACACAAGAGTGCTTCCACAAAATAACCACTATTCCTTATTAGAGAAGAAAAGAGAAGTAGGAAGTGAGGAAGGGCCTTAGTTATAGGGGACCTTCAGGCATGGGTAACATGTCTTTCTAGTACCATAACCAATGCTTATAGCCTATTTATTTTGTCTAAGGGGTGTGCTTTAAATTCCCATCATTTATTTATTTTTATGAGAACCACACCATGCAAAGACTTATTCAACTTCATTTTATTGGTTGACATGGAACAATAAGAAATCTATGAAAATACACAAGGCACAAAGAGTATTGAATCCCCTTGAAGTCACACCTTGTTCAAACCTTTGAATCCTTTTGAATTCCAGAAACTACCAAAGTCACAAATTTGTTATAGTTTTATTAATGAAAAAGGGATAGCATATTTCTAGAACAAGGAAAACCATAGAGTTTGTAAATGGGTGGATGTTGTGGACTCACTGCTTGTTGCATGAAAAAGAAACCATGTCCTAATAACAACGATCAAATAACAACATAATACATACCACCATCAAGCAACGAATTACCACTATGCTTGGCACTTATTAAAAAAAACTTAAAAAATCACACCAAAATAAAAGAAAATATAAAAGAAAGTGTAAAATATTCAAGAAATAGCAAATGTACTAATGATGTTGTAAAAAAAATTAGAAAAGATCAATAACATGAAAACAAGAAGATGTAAAATAAAGAATGTGTAAAACAAAAAGGATGAAAAACTAAGGAGCTACCTCTATAGTTAGCGTGGATGGCCATCTCCCCCATGACTAAGTTGAAAGGAGGAGATCTAAAATATTGAGCATGGTTGTCCATCTGATGAGGCATTCATTGTATTAGCTAGCTTATGCTCATGGAAAGGTTTGACTTGTTGTATGTTGGCCAATTGTTTCTTTTTTGGGCTCTCAGGTTTGTAGATCATCATGGCCCTAGAAGGAAAATTTTCATAAATTATATAAGGTCCTTCCCACAATGTTTGGAACTTATTTTGTTTAGGTACATGTGTGGGGTTCCAGTAGAGAACCTTGTCTCCTGGTTGAAGTTTGACTTTCCTAATTTTAAGGTCATGGTGCTTTTTATTGTGTGCCTTGTGCAACTTGTTGGATGATAGGGCCACCAATCAATTTTTTTCTAGCAAGTTGAGATTCATTAATCTTTCTTTTTATGCTAGACTCAAGTCAAGGTCGAGGTCATAGGCTATTGAAAGTGTACATAGCTTGGATTAAATAGAAACTGTTGATAATTTTCCATACACAAGCTCATAGGGAGAGTAGCCTATAGGAAGTTTCCATGTTGATTGATAGGCTCAAAGGGCATCATTGAGTTTTTTGCTCCAAACTTTCCTATATTTTTTGATAGTTTTTGTTAGAGTCCTTGTGATTTCCCTATTGGTAACCTTAGCTTGACCATTGGCTTAGGGTGGTAGGGTGTTTTGAGTTTATGTTCAACCCCTAGGCATTACATGAGCTTCCGAAAGGTAGTGCCTGTAAAGTGAGTTCCATTATCAAAAATTAATGCACATGGCACACCAAACCTATTTACAACATTTTGTTGTACAAACCAAGTAACATTAGAATATGTACAATTAGTGACAGCTACTACTTCTGCACATTTCATACAATAGTCAACAACAACTATGATGTACACCTTTCCATTTGACATAGGCATGATGGGATGTATGAAATCAATGCCCTAGATGTCAAAGGGTTCTAATGGTTGAATCCATTATTGAGGTACCTTTATTCAAGTAGTAATTCCACGATCTTGTTCATAGTATTCACAAGAGTGGACATATTGATGAGCATCCCTAAAAATTATTGGCCAATAGTACCTTGCCATTAGGATTTTTATGGCCATGCATCTCCCAACATATTGGCCCCCACAAGGACCTTCATGAGCATCTTGGAGAATGCACAATTGATCAGTATCAGGAACACACTAATGAACTAGGCCATTAACGCACACCTTGTGATATTCTATGCCCCAATACCATGCCTTCCTAGACCATCAGGTGACTTGTTTTCTAGTTGAGCTGCAAGTTTGTCTCAAAACATTGTTTCAATACTTTCTCAAGGTGGTCTAGGGCTTGCTCAAATGTGGCTCCATAAGTGGAGAAGTCATCCATGAAGACTTCCACACCACTAACAATTTTCTATTGAAAGATGCTTAGGACCAAGCATTAAAAAGTAGTAAGGGCATTGCAAAAATCAAAAGGCATTTTGCAATATGCAAAAGTCCCCCAGGGACTTGTGAATTTTTTCTTGGCTTGGTCCTTCAGTGCAATCTAGATTTGGTTATATTCACTATAACCATCCACAACATTGTAGTAGCAATGCCTAGATATTGTGTCTAATACTTGATCAACAAATGACGATGAAAAGTGATCCTTAAATATTGTCATATTTAGTGAGTGTCCTTAGGCAACAACTTAAGTTTTTGTCACTCATTCTCTATATTTTGCAAGGCACATGCATCTTGAAAAGCTTGGAGATGGTTCTACCAATTTGAGTTATATCCCCCTTCAAACCTAGGGATATTGTTCATATCTAACCTCTAAATCCAACTATCCTTTACATGCATTATTGGAATTCGTACTGCCTTTGCAATGTTTAGCATACTTCAAGTGATAAGCAAAGGCTCATCGAGGCCTTGATTTTGATGCCTACAATGCCCCCTACTACCCCTTCATTCATAGTGTCATGTCTCTCTTGAATGCCTACACCCCTAGTCTTACCTTGCTCAACAGACCCTTTGATCATTTTAATCTCGTTGGTCACCTCCATCATGGTCATGCCCCCTATGGTTGTGATTAGAACCAAAAGAAGAAGAGGATGATGATGAAGGTGAGGAGGAAGGAGGACTAGCACCATCACGATGTCTGCAACCACCTCTTTGGTAATCATGACCATGATCATAATCTTCTTGTCCACATCCCTACGATAACTTGTCTCTTTGGATCCTTCTTTGTCATTGGATCCATTCTTACCAGAACCAGGATTATGAATCATGGACTACAAGTTTTAGTTTTGACCTCCTTCATTAAAGTCAAAGAGAGGAATTTCACTAAATAAAAGACCCCCAGAGAAGGGCTCTCCACTATCTTTTTGGTATAGTAGGAATGGGGAATCATTAAATCCTTTTTTCTTTGCAGATTCATGATGTTTTTCTAGCTATCGATCCTTTAAATGTTGTGGGTCAATGGGATGATAATCCCTAGCATTATTATCCTACACCACATACTCAACATGAACTTCTTAGAGACTCCATCATATAAGCATTTGTTGGAGCATTGTAGGAATGGATCAATCAAGTGGCAACATAATTTTTTCCTCCATGTCATGTCATTGCAGTTGTTCATCTTGGTGTAGGATGAAGGTGAAATTTAGTACATACTCATCAGGATGAGCATATACCACTCGGCATTATTGAGGCACCGGCCAGTGTACTCTGTCAAACTTGGGTACTCTGTCAGACATGGCACCGGTCATTGCAGTTGTTCATCTTGGTGTAGGATGAAGGTGAAATTTAGTACATACTCATCACGATGAGCATATACCACTCGGTATTATTGAGGCACTGGCCAGTGTACTCTGTCAGACTTGGGTACTCTGTCAGACATGGGCAGAGAATCACTTTTGTGAGAAGAAGACATTTTATGTTAGACAAATAAAAATGTAGTGTGCTTCTTAAAATTATTGTAGTAATATTAAGATGTAATATTAAAATGATTTGAATAATTTTTTACTAAATGCTAGATAGTGCACATAACAACCAAAAGGTCCTTGACAACAATGCCAATGATGAGCAGCAAGGTACCCCTACATCCAACCATATGAATCATAATTGCTCATGCATGATCCGATCGAACTCTGTAGACCTTAAGTTCTTAAGTGCACTAGTTTTAAGGAAGTAAAATCAAATTGAAATGATTATTGTCTTCTCAGTTCCACTTGTGAGGTAGAAGTATATGGTTAAGTGCAACTGAGGTATGTGATTTTTATCATTTTATATTTTATAAGTTTAATCACCTAGAACCAAAATGAGAGGTAGAGTAATATAAGATCTAATTCATCTACTACCTAGCTAGCCTACCACAAGTACTCATTTCTACTCTCCAAATACATCCTAAATGCATGTAGCGTTACTAGGTTACCAAACATTAAGCATTTCTATATTACAAAGTGCTACACGTATACTCGAAGTGGTTGTGCTTGTGTTCATTAACAACTAGAAATTAATTGCTTAATGAAAATACATTAAAGCAAACTGCATGAATATCAAATGCATTAAAGGAGACATTAATCTATTCTCGATGCTACAAGGATTATCAAAAGGGTTCATTTTTGTTCCCATCATACTACTATGCTCAGGTACATCAATGCTTGAACAAAGATTCGTACACACTCAAACTCCTACTATGGGCACTCAGAAAATATTCTAACTGTGGAGAAAACAAATTGCAAGAGCTTCACTATGCTATGACAAAAGCTCCCTAAAAATTGTGAGTCCAAGTGCTATATTCATAGGCTGGCATATACTCCATGATATTGAATATTCGACATCATGTCTTGGGATTCGATATCTAGTATCTAATATTAGGGCTAGTCAAAACATAATTCATCAATTAGAAATATACTTTCTCAACATTGAGATATGAATTACATCATGAATAAAATGTAACTACTATGCAGGATGAATTTGATATGCAATTTCTCCAATCCTTTTCAAAATTGGAAAGAGACCAATGTAGGATAGTGCTAATTTCTCTTTTTTTTCCAAATCTCATAATCCCTTTTAAAGCTAAAATTTTAAAAAGTACTTGATCCTCAATGCTAATTTATAAAGATCTTCTTTATTAGTAGAGTTGGTAAATTTCTCTTAAACTATTTGAAGTCTATCTTTGACAACTTTAATATTTTTTTTAGCTTCTTTAATGATGTCTATGTGAGTTCTTTATTTATCCTCTATAGTATCCCAAAAAAGAGGTGTATGGTAATGTCTACCATACACCTCTTCATATGCTATTGATTTTATACTTGCTTGATAATTATTCTGGTACAAAAATTTTTCCAAAGCAAGAACGATATCCTAATTACCCTTGTAGTTTAACACATAAGCTCTAATGACATTCTTCAAAATATAATTCTTCATTTCTATTTAATCATCTATCTATGGATGATAAGCTGAACTAAGATTCAACTTAGTATGCAAGCTCTTTTAGAAAAACTACCAAAATATGGATGCAAACTTTGGATTTATATCAAATAGAATCTTATTTAGAACATCATGAGGTTTAATAATCTCTAAAAGAAATAATTAAGCAATAATTTTAGCATTAGTTGTTGCTTTCATTGCTAGGAAATGAGAATCCTTGATTAAAAGATATATGATCATAATGAAGGAAACCTTTACACTCTTAATATAAGGCAATTCTATAATAAATCTATCTCTTTAGTTCTTTGCTTTCATTTTAATATAGTATGTGAGTGAAGATAATCTTCAAGCCTCAGATGCTTTACCTTGACCTATTGAAAACCTAAACACTTAGTCCAAAATTCTCTCACATCCTTCTTCATGGTAGGTCACCAATAATAATTTTTAATATTATGGTAACTCTTATCATTACTGGGGTAAATATGATATGTACTTAAGTGAGCCTCCTTAAGCAACTGTTGTTTGACTAAAGCTAAAATATAAACCCTATTCTTAAATCTCAATACACTTGACATGTCCACTATAAATAGTAGATTCTCCATTAGAAGAGTTTATATCTTCTCTTGATATCAAGGATCTCAAAGTTGTAGAAAGGTTACATCATCCCTTAGACTAGGCAAGATTGTAAAACTATAGGACTTTCTAGCTATCCTTGCCATGAAGATACTAAAATATAAAGTAAAAATATGGTAGTAACTCAATCCATCTCTTTTGTCTCATATTCAAATATGGCTAGCTCATCACATATTGCAAGCTCTTATGATTTTTCCAAAGTGTAATGTGCTTATCATACAAGTCATATCTCCAAATTTTTAGAGCAAGGATTATGAGACCAAGCTCTAGGTCATGTGTTGAGTATCTAGATTCATGAGGCTTAAATTATCTAGAAGAATAAGCTACCCCTATTCATTGTTATATGAGAACACCTCCAAATCCTTCTCCAGAAGTATCTATGTATACATCATTAGGAATTTCAAGAGTTAGTGAGATTCATATGTGTACTATGATTAACCTCTTCTTTAACTCAAAAGCTTTTTGGGAAGTTTTTCTCTAATAGAAAACATAGTGCTTATTTAGAAACTTATGTAGGGGTGTTGCTATCCTGGAGAAGTCTTCCAAAAACCTCTTGTAATAGCTTGTCAAGATCAAGAGGCTTCTAGCATCATTACGTGTGATGAAAATGGGCCAACTCTTAATCATAGATACCTTAGAAGGATTCATTTTAATTCATGTTCCTAATAATACATGATTAAGAAACTACATCTTTTTCTTCCTAAAGGCATACTTAGAAGCATGTGCAAAATGTTGGGGTTCCATCAAGGTATGTATCATTATCCTTAAATGTACCTTATGTTCTTCTTCATCCTTAGAATAGACCAAAATTTCATCAATAAAAAGAATTATAAATTGGTCTAAGAGAGGTTGTAACACATTATTCATCAAGTGCATGAATACTACTGGGGAATTAGTAAATTTGAAGAAATTAACTAAAAACTTATGATGTTCATGCCTTATTCTAAAAGTTATCTCAGACACATCCTCATTCTTGATTCTAACTTGGTGGTATCTAGACTTCAAATCTATCTTAGAGAACATCTTGACTTCTCTTAACATATCAAGAAGATCACCAATCCTATGTATAGAATATTGATTCTTGATTATCTCTTGATTCAACTACTTATAGTTAATACATAGTCTTAAACTACCATCCTTGTTCTTAACAAAGATTGGTTCTCATCAAACCTTTATCCATCAACTTTTGAATTTGTACCTTAAGCTCTACAACTTTTACAAGGAACATCTTATGATGTGCTTTGAAAATTGGTTAAGTTCTAGGATTGAGTGAAATTTGAAACTTAATTTCTTTATTAGAAGATAACCCAGGATGTTTCTTCTTAAATACATACAAGAACTGAAAACGATGATTCTTACTTAGTAAGACTACTTGCTTATTAAAGTTTCATGAACTTTTATTTCTTTTCCAAATGAGTATTTTGAATATCATGTAAAACTTCTTTAACTAATAAGTTCATAGAGGATTTAGGACCTGTTAATTGGAGAATGTAGTAACTACATGTAGAGGATTTAGGATAGTTCTATAGTAGTTGCCTCAACTACATGCATCTTGTATTTTTCTGCTTTGAGGTTCATTTATAGAGTGTTATTATTTATGATCAATTCTTGGTTTATTCTTTATAGGACCTTGTTATCTTCTTTAATAGTGGAATATTTCTCCTTCAACTTCTTGAGTTGATCCTGATATTATAATTCAACTATTCTAATTGTAGCCTTGGAATCATCAACTAATTTCTTAGACATTTGGTTAAGTAACATTCACTTGGGTTTGATCTTTTTCTTGAATGCTTTCATAGATTTAGTAAACTTAAATTCTTCTTTAAGTTATTCATACTTACTACCCTATACCTTCATTATGGCCTTTTAGGAAGAGCTTCTTTAGTGCCTTAGTGGTATCCTCTTCCTCCTGTTCTTTAGAAATCCTAAATGGAATCTAATGAATCATGAATTCAACGTATAAAAATGCTTTCATATTTATGAGCTTCTGATTCTTTAAGATGAATTGTTTTCTAAATTCTAGATAGTATTTGACACCTTCATGAATAGTTGTTTTAACATCCTTAATTCATAATTTGATGGTATTCTCCTAGAATTTTCTTATGGCATCCCATTCCCAAATATCATGGTAAATATCAAATATACATTATATTATACATTATGCATAAGAAAAAAAATATACCAAATATCAAATATATGTGACATTCAACATTATGTGTAAAGGAAATAATAGAGAAAGTGCAAAAAGAGAAAGAAAAGAATGCTTTGTTGATAAGAAATGGAGTCCCTTGATCATACTCTGGGAGTGTTCCTTGGGGTTTTCTTCCTTTGGCATCTATCCCTTAGAGGAAATCCAACACTACCACCACGGTCAGGCCTACAATTGGCCAAAAAAGATGGCCAATCCACTTCCTATCCCCTTTCACCATGGTGAGGCTCCTGTGACTTGCCTATATCGGCTCTACCACTCCATGCCTAGCATGACCTCTAAACCAAGGTATAAACGCCTTAGGTCAAACCTCCAAAGGTTACCTCAAGAGTCATGTCCATTATTACAATGCATCCTTTCAGGTCTTGTTACAATAATAGTAACACTTATGAAAAGGCACCATCTTTTTTATGCAGCAACATCATTTGGAAATGGGGACATGATAGGGTAAAATTCATGCATACCTCTGGACTCTATTTCTTCAAAAAATGTGGTTTGAAGGGCACCACACCCTGTACAAGCTTTGAGCTCCTCTCCAGAGTGTTTCATCAATATGAAACCACTCAACCCCACAAGGTCCCAACAAGCTTAGAATGTGGCTTCAAGGATCCCATAAACTTTACAAAATTAAGTTCAACTTTAGAGTGTTTTGATGCCGCAAAACCACTCAATCCCATAGGATCTCAACAAGCTCAACATAGATGTCTTTTCACAAGAAGCACATCAATCCTCTAGAGCAACAAGAAAGAAGAAAAAGAGAATGTAACTAAATTTACAAATCCTTATACTTGAAGCTCAATATAAATGACAATCAAGCAAATGATGTTATAATGAAGAAAAAGAATATAATTTCTTAGAATGGAAAATGAAGAGCTTTCATGCGATCAATGCTTTCACAATTCCCAAGATTTTGACATCATCTTATAGTCTTAGAGTTTTTGAAAACTCCTCAAAATTTATGCAATAGCTACCAAATGGCTAGTATAGATGTCTACTTTGAAGTTAAGATGTCTAGCTAAGATTGATCTTAATGAAAGAGAGACATCTATCTAGCAAGTGGGATGTCTACTATTGGAGATAGACATCTGCTATGTTTCCAAGACATCTACTCATCTTTTAAACTTTGAATTTTGAGACTTTATCTTATCATCAAATTATCTTCTTAGCAATCCTTGAAGCATCTTCATTTGACTTGTAGACTTCATTTTAATCCATGCTCTCATATTACTCATGTAGTCTTTATTTTGACATCTTGATGTAGATCTCATTTCCTTGACTTCTCAAATCTCATTATGAAGTTCATGTTCATGTTCTAAAAAATCATCATCTACCATAAACATTCTATATTCTCTATTTTTCTTGAATTTTTAACAATCCAAAAGGTCAACATCCCCTTATTATCTAAATTGAGCTATTAGTTTGCCAACTAGATTTTTATATTATTATTATTATTGATTGTCTTAGCTCTTTAGTTCTTATTTTTTCAAAGTTCTTGGATTTGTGTTATTTCCTTGCTTACAAATTTCTTGACTTTCTCCATTGTTTTGATCTTTTTTCAATCTAGCTTGGCCTTTTTCTAGCTCAATCTAGATGTCTTTTGTCTTAAAGAGACATCTTTCCCACAAGTCAGGACTCCCAAGTAGATGTCTCTACCCTACCCAAGATGTCTTCTTTTCTCTTATGAATGTCTTGTCAAAGTCTTCATGACATCTTATCAAAGTCTTTGGAACATATCTCAAGAGTCTTCACAACATCTCATCAAAGTCTTCATAACATCTTGTTATAGTTTTCATGACATATTTTTAGATTCTTCATGAAAAATCATTAGAGTCTTCATGACATCTTGTTACAGTCTTTGTGACATCTCTAAAGGATTGTCACAACATCTCTTAGTAGACATTGCTCCTATAAACCTAGCACTACAACAAACCTATTTCCTATGAAGTTTGGTATTCTATATGAGTCTGGTGTTTGGTTTCCTTAGCTCCTAATCTTCTTAAACTTTTGTTAGAATCTTCTACCTCTATTTAAACTTTTGAATTTTCTTTTAAACACTCTTCTTGCATAAGTGTGTATTGCTTAGCTTAGTTATTAATTAGTTTGTAACTTCTCCCATTCAGTTATCTTGTTTAACATTTGAGCTAGATTCCTTTGATTTGATTATTATCCTCCATCATCAATTTGGATTTTCATATTTTTATGTTGGTTGAATGATTAGATATTGGATCTAGCACCAAGTTTATATGGTCAGATGGAGATGGGCTTTGTAGAGATTTTTGTGCATTTAACCCTCATTGCTATTCATTAGTATGGCTTTCATTATAGGCCTACTCCTATGTGAGAGGGTGATTCCATGGCTCATTGATATTCTTTTATTTGATGCCTCTAGAACATTAGAGGTGAGTCATGTTTATGCTTCTAACACTGGTATATGTTTGATATGATTGGGTGAGTCTTAGTAGATGCCTATCATTTTGAGACTAATAATAAATCCATGCACATGGTAAATTTTGTATTTAATTTGCAATTTGGAAATTGAAATGGGATGAGTATGTGTTAACCTTTTGGTATGCCAAAACCTTAAGGAAAATCACAAATAAAGAATGTTTGTTGTGGATGATGTATTTACAGGTCATGAATAAGAACTCCACACTATGAATAAGGACTCAAGGGAATGAAATCTACAATGGGTTGTCAAATGGAGACCTCATAGAAGAGATGAAAGCATGGATGTAAATGAAAGCTACAAACCAAATGAAGATGCTCCAAGGATTGGGAAGAAGCCAAATCAACGAGATAAAGCCTAAAAAATCAAAGCTCAAAAGTTAAGGAGACATCTCCAAGAAATGGAGACTTCATAAGAGAGATGAGAGCATGGACACAAATAAAAACTACAAACCAAGTGAAGATGCTCCAAGGATTGTGAAGAAGCCAAATCAATGAGAGAAAGCCTTAAAAACCAAAGCTCAAAAGTTAAGGAGATGTCTCTAAGAAATAGTAGACATCTTAGTTATTGACCTTTTGGTATGTCAAAACCTTAAGGAAAATGAATAACAACAATGTTTTTGTGGTTGTTGTGTTTGTAGGACATCTACAAAGAGATGTCAAAGTGAAGACTCAAGAATTGAAGTAGGAGCAAGGACAAAGATGAACAAGATGAAGACTATAACAAAATGAAGAAGTTCCCAAGATCATGGGTGAGTCAAATCAATGAAAGGAAGTCTCAGGAAGCTAAGCCCAAAAGCAAAGAAGATGTCTATAGGAAGCAGAAGGCGTCTTAGCTAAATTACAAAAGGAGTAGAGAAGACATCTTAGAAAAATAGTAGACGTCTACCATCAGGAGAAGACATCTACATGTAGATGTCTCCTAGAAGATGTCTCCCTTAGATATGTGACATCTAGCCAGAATTTAAGTCTAATCAGTGAGACATCTCAATCTCGAAGAAGATGTCTTCCTTAGCCATTAGCTAGACCTTGCATGAATTCCAAGGTACTTTTGGAAATATCAAGGACATAAGAAGACTTCATTCTCTTGTGAAATGTGTAAGTATTGTGCATGAAAATTCACTATCAAAGTAATTATTGCATACTATACTTGTGTACCTATTTTTTCATATCATTTGGTTGTGTATTGTACTTCAATATCTTATCATTTGTACTATTTTATTAAGTGTTATTGTGTTGTACCTCAAAGTACAAGGACCAGCAAACCAATTGCATCCTTTCGTTATAATTTTGTTTCTCTTTTGTTGTCCTATGGGGTTGATTTGCTTCTTGCGAGAAGACATCGTCCTTGAGCTTGTTGGGATCCTACGGGAGTGAGTGTTAGTGTAGTGCCACAACACTCCAGAGTGGAGCTTAAGTTCTAAAGGTTGTGAGATCCTAGAAACCACTTTCTAAGCTTGTTGGGACCTTATGCGATTGAGTGGATTCATGGCATCAAATTACTCTGGAGTAGAGTTTAGAGTTTTTACATGGTGTTGTACCCTTCAAACCACTTTTGAGAACAAAATCTAGAGGTGTGCAAGCAATCTACCCTCCTTGTGTGGACTACCCAAGTTGGGGAATCATGTTAAAAATTGGTGTGTGCTTTGTGTTAAAGAATTTTTGTTTTGGTGAACTTATTCATCCTCCCCTTCTAAGTTTAATGATCCTCATTAGCTGAGAAGAATGAATTCATAGGAAGATGTGTTCAAGAAATAGGAGACATCCCCGTTGTGAAGAAGACGTCTCCCTAGAGACATCCCATTTTCCAAGGAGATATCTCTCTAGAATTGAGGTTGAACTCAAGTAAATGTCCTAACTTCAAAGGAGACATCTACACTAGCCATTGGGTAGCCATTGCACAAATTTTGAGGTGTTTTTGGAAACTCCTAAGATATAAGAAGACTCCACATTCTTTGGAATTGTGCAAGTATTATCAACATCAAAGCTATCATTTTTTATTCTATGTTATTGTACATGTGTACTTCATTTGTCACATCATTTACTTGATTGGTTGTAGAACTATGCTTCAAAGTACAAGGATCTGTAATTTGAGTTACACTCTTTCCTTATTTTCTTTCTCTTTCTTTGTTGCCTTGAGGGGTTGATGTGCTTTTTATGAGAAGGCATCCATTTTGAGCTTGTTGGAATCCTGCGAGATTGAGTTACTTTGTTACATAAAAATACTCTAGAGTGGAGCTCTATCTTATACAAGTTGTGGGATCCTCTAAATCATATTTTAAGCTTGTTGGAACCTTGCAAAATTGGGAGGTTTTACAACAACAAAACTCTCCTTAGTAGAGCTCAAATCTTGTAAAGGTTGTGGTGTCCTCGAAACCACATTTTGGAAGAAACATAGTTTGGAGGTGTGTAAGGAATCTACCCTTCGAGTGTAGACTACCCAAGTTGGAAAACCATGTAATTTTTGTGTGTTTTTATGTGACAAGTTTGATTGAAAACTAGAAAACATATTCAATTCCCCTTCTAAGTTCTTAATCCTCAAGTGTTATCGAAGCCAGGTAATCTCATGTAGATAAAGCAACACGAATAAGGAAGGGGTAATCAATGTCAGGCATAATTATACAAGGAGACTAATATGCTTCATTAATTCCTGTATTCAATTCCTATATCATATTGGTAAAGGTAAATCTCTCATTTTCTTTTTACATTCAAGAATAGGAGAGACTATAACTATAAGGTTGATAAAAATTGTGATAATCTGGACAATAAGGGAAGGTCAAATAATGAAAATTCCTTTGAAGAAAGGTATGGGCTATTTTTCTATGAAGTTATTTCTTACCAAAGCTTATGTGTTAAAATGAAAGATTTCTTACATGTCAAGGAAATAAAAATTATATTTCTTAATGATGAATGTTCTTATCCTAGAAAAGAAAACCTAGACCTTAAGGTTGATATTCAAAGACTAACCAGTGTGATTGAGCAAATGAGTAAGAACTCTTTAGAGAAGCCCAAAGACCAAAAGCAAAAAGATGAATGTCTGAGAGATTCTACAAAAGAAAATCAATCCTTCTAGAATTTTGCCTAAGAAATAATAGGTATTGGTATCATAGGAGGAAAAGCTAAATAAGGTTTTCTTTGTTAAAGGATTAAAACATAATCTTCTTAGTACTAGTCAACTTTGTGATTCAAATTTCAATGTTACATTTTCTAAAGAAACTTGTAGAATACAAGACTTAGGCACTAAAAACATTGTGATAAAAGGAACTAGAAAGGAAAATGTTTACACCACTATATTTGGAAACAATCCTAACCTTGCATCTAAGCACTTAATTAGTTGTATAGATGATAGCCATCTATGACATTGGTAGCTAGGCCACATAAACAAAGAAATTCTTCAAACTCTTGTAACAAAGGAAATGGTTCGTGGATTGCCCAAACTCAAAGACTTTAATTTGAACACTTGTGAAGCATGCTAGAAAGGAAAGCAAACAAGCGTGAGATTTGGAAAGAAAAATTGTATATCTACCTCTCATCTCTTAGATCTACTTCACATGGAAGTGTTGGTCCTTCTCAAACACTCAATTTGGGAAAGAAAAAGTACTTTCTAACTATTGTTGATGATTACTCTCATTTTACTTAGGTTTCCTTTTTATATCATAAGGATGTGGTGTTTGATCATTTCTTAAGAATTTGCAATAAGATTCAGAAAGAAAAATGCTATGGCATTAAATTTATCAGGAATGATAATGAAGGGGAATTCAAGAACACCAAGTTTGAGCAATTTTGTCAAATGAATGGCATACTTCATCAAATTCCTACTACAAGAACTCTTCAATAAAATGGTATAGCCAAAAGAAAAAATAGAATCTTGAACAAAATGGGAAGGACTATATTGAATGATCAAAATCTTTCATATCACTTTTGGGTTGAAGTAATCAACACTACTTGTTATGTCTCCAATAGAGTTCTAGTAAGAAGATTTACCTCTAAAATTCCTTATGAATTATGAACTAGTAGAAAACCTTTAGTAGGTTATTTTCATGACTTTGGTTCAAAATGCTATATTATGCATGATAAAGATATCTTAATAAAAATTGATCCTAAAACCGATGAAGGCATTTTCTTAGGATTTTCATTAGTTAGCAAAGCTTATAGAGTCTTCAATAAAAGGACAAATACTGTAGAAGAAACTATAAATGTTAAAGTTGATGATTATGACATTACTTCTCTACAACTTGATGATGAATTTATTCTCATTCAAAAATTGTCTAGTGCAACTTAAGTTCAAACTGATAAAAATTTAAAAGTAGATAATGAACATGAAGAAGAGCAAAAAGCTAAACTCGATGAGATACCTCCCATTCAACCCAAAATGCCTAAACTTAGTAAAACACACACTCTCAATGATGTTATTGGACAAGTACAAGATGGTATTCACACTAGAAGGCAAACTAAAGAAATTTGTGCATTTACATCATATCTCTCATAACTTGAACCCAAAAACTTCAAAGAAGCTAAAGGAGAAGAAGGATGGATTTTTGCTATGCAAGATGAGCTAAATCAATTTACTAGGAATAATGTATAGGAATTAACACCTAGACCAAATCATAAACCAATTATTTGAACAAAATGAATCTTTAGGAACAAAATTTATGAAAATTGAAATATCATTACAATAAAGCTATATTAGTTCCCAAAGGATACAATCAGCGAGAAGGGATTGATTTTGATAAAACTTTTGCTCTTGTTGCTAGACTAGAATCTATCAGGCTTCTTTTGGCATACACTAGTATTCAAAATATCAAGGTATCTCAAATGGACATAAAAAGTGCCTTCCTAAATGAAACCATACAAGAAGAAGTTTACATTGAACAACCCAAAGTCTTTATAGATCCCATCAAACCTAATCATGTTTACAAGCTCAAGAAGACTCTCTATGGACTTAAACAAGCTTTTAGAGCCTGGTATGAAAGAATTTTCAAACATCTTACATCAAATGGTTTTGAAATTGGTAAGGCTGATGTCACTTTATTTCTTAGAAGAGAAGGTAATGATCTACTTCTAATTCAAATTTATGTTGATGATATTATTTTTGGTACTACTAATGAAAATCTTTGCAGGAAATTCTCAAATCTTATGCAATCTAAATTTGAAATGAGCATGATGGGAGAACTCAAAAACTTCCTTGGATTTCAAATCAATCAAACTGTAGATGGAACCTTTATTTGTCAAACCGAATATGTCAAAGATCTTCTACTCAAATTCAACCTAGCCAATGTTAAGGTAAAAAACACTTATATGGCTATAAATTCTAAACTTACCAAAGATGATCAAGGAAAGCCTGTTAATCACAAGCTTTATAGAGGCATGATAGGTAGTCTACTTTATTTAACTACTAGTAGACCAAACATAGCATTAAGCATAGGAATGTGTGCTAAATATCAGGCTACCCTAAAAGAATCTCATTTAAAGATGGTTAAACAAATTTTTCATTATATAAAGGGTACTACTAATTGGGGCCTTTGGTATCCAAAGGATTCTCCACTTGATCTTGCTGATATTGTGATGTAGATTGGGCAAGTTGTTCAAATGATTGTCAAAGCACGAGTGGAAATTGCTTTTTCTCGAAAGAAGCCTTGTCTCTTGGACAACCAAAAAGCAATCTTCTACAACACTTTCTACAACATAAGCTAAATAAATGTCAGCTAGGGGCTACTATGCTTAACTCCTATGGATGAAAGGAATGATCAAAGACTTAGGAATAAAAACTCAATCTATACCTATCTATTGTGACAATAATAGTGTCATCAACATGACAAAAAATCCAATTCAACACTCATGCACCAAGCACATTGAGATTTGACATCACTTTATATGAGAACACACTCAACGTGGGCACATAAAACTAGAATTTATTGCAACCAAGAATCAACTTATGGATGCATTCACCAAGCCCCTAGATGAGCGAAGATTGAATACTCTCTATAAAGATATGGAAATAGGACCATGTCCTATCAAGTAAGTTTTTTTTATTCTTAATAAAACATTTTTTTTAGCTCTTACATGATCAAAAAAAATAAACTAAAAAAAAACATGTTTACTCTTGCAATTATCTAGAGGGAGTTCTTTCCATCCTTTTCAATGATGTCCAAAACAAAGGAGAATTTGGTATTACTTTTGATATTAGTGGCAATTATTCCATTTCAAATGTGGTCGTACTGATTATCAAATATATAGAGCAACTTGATTATGCTATTATGAACATCATTATGATTATATGTGATGAAGTAAAATGACTTGACTGACTATGATTCATGGAATTTAGTGCACTATTAGGATCTGGTGGATATGTTTAAACTAGTGTCATGAGCGATATTGCAATTATATGTCTTAATGATTTCTAGATACTACTAACCCATTTTCTTAAGTTTTGGACATCACTAAAAAGGGAGAGATTGTTGACCTTTTGGTATGTCAAAACCTTAAGGAAATGGAGAACAAAGAATGCTTGTTGTGAATGATGTGTTTACAAGTCATGAACAAGAACTTCACATCATGAATGAGGATTCAAGGAAATGAAATCTACAATGGGTTGGCAAATGGAGACTTCAAAGGCAAGATGAAAGCATGGATACAAACAAAAGCTACAAACCAAATGAATATGGTCCAAGGATTGGGGAGAAAGCTTAAAAGACCAAAGCTCGAAAGTTGAGGAGATGTTTGAACCAAGAATAATGAATTCATAGGAAGACATCTTTAAGAAACAGAAGATGTCCCCATTGCAAAGAAGACATCTCACTAGAGATGTCCCATTCTCCAAGGAGACATCTCTCCATAATTGAGGCTAAACTTAGGTAGACATCCCAACTTCGAAGGAGACTTCTACACTAGTCGTTGGGTAGTCATTGCATGAATTCCAAGGTATTTTTGGAAACTCTGAAGCTATAAAAACACTCTAGATTCTTTGGAATTGTGCAAGTATTGTTAACATCAAAGCTATCATTGTCTATTCTATGTTTTTGTACTTGTGTACTTCATTTGTCACATCATTTCATTGATTGGTTGTAGAATTATGCTTCAAAGTACAAGGATTTGTAATATGATTTACATTCTTTCCTTATTTGTCTTTCTCTTTCTTTGTTGCCCTGAGGCGTTGATGTGCTTCTTGCAAGAATGGATCCATTTTAAGCTTGTTGGGATCTTGCAAGATTGAGTTGTATTGTTGCGTCAAAACTCTCTGGAGTGGAGCTCTATCTTGTACAGGTTATGGGATCCTCTAAACCACATTTTGAGCTTGTTGGGACCTTATGGGGTTAAGAGATTTTGCAACAACAAAACTCTCCTTAACAAAGCTCAAATCTTGTAAAGGTTGTAATGTCCTCAAAACCATATTTTGGAAGAAATAAAGTCCAAAGGTGTGCAAGGAATCTACCCTTCGAGTGTGGACTACCCAAGTTGGGGAACCACATAATTCTTGTGTGACAGGTTTGATTGAAAATTGGGGAACTTATTTAGCCCTCCTTCTAAGTTCTTGATCCTTTGTATGATGCCAACAATTGATACATGCATGACATTGAGTGTGATGCATGTCAACCTCCTTGTCTGTGATGATGGTTGGAGTTGGTAAATCTTGATATCATTCATGTTTGGTGGTTGGATGTTTGGTTACTTATTTGGATGCACTTAAGCTAACATGTTTTGTAGGAAAACCATGCTCCATCTAGGTCTCATGAGATCTATCCATTCTTTAGTTGGAAATGATGCCAAGGTTCCTCACTCAATTTTCTACCGATATTTCCTTTTCATTATAGGTTAATTAGATTAGATGAAGATTAGAGATCTTAGATGATTTGCTAATTTATTTTTAAAGTACCATGATGATGTTATATTTTCAAATTTTAGCTTTGACTATGCATGCATTAGATATTTCAACCTTGTATTAGATATTATACATTTCAACATTATGTTAGATATTATTTCTCTCTTTTCAAATTTTGGATTTATGGCTTTTATATGGGGTAGGCCTTTATTATTATGTTGATCATATATTTATATAGATTTAGATTTGTAGTTTATTTATTTTTCTTGTCCACTGCATATTGCAGTAGATGAATTACATTATTCTCTTTCTTGCTAGACTCAATTTCCAACATATATGTTCAGCATAATTTTATAATTTCATATTCTGATGAGTGGCGAGGTACCCCTACACTCAACCATACGAATACGAGTGTTTCACGCACGATTCAGTTGAACTCCAAGGACTAAGTGCTTACGCGCCTTAATGGAACACTTAGGGTTAATCAATCGTTGTCCTTCCAAACTTACTTGTATTGTCACAGTTGTATGGTTAAGTAAGTTTGAGGTATGTGATTTTTTATAGCTTTTATCTTTTTAATGTCTTATGCTAATAAAGGAAGGTAAAAAGAACTAAGTGACTAACTTACATTAACTATTCACTAACTAAGTTCTAATTGTTCCTAATACCAGTATCCATTCCCACTTGTTGTACCTACCCTGAACTAGTGCAACGCTACTAGGATTACCAAACGCTAATCGTTACTGGGTTACCAAGCGTTACACACATGCTTGAAGCGGTCGTACTATGTGTACTTAACTAGGACAGTCAAAGGTTGAGAGAGAGATTAATTAACTAGGAAAACATTAACATTCAACTATAATTAATTACTAATTAGCTTACTCTATATGCTGCAAGGTTTATCATAAAGTTCGTCTTTATTGTCGTACACAAATGTGTGCTTAGGTACAAATTGCTCGAATAAAGATTTGTTCACTCTATGACTCCTATTGTGGGCACACAGAAATTACTCTAACTCTGGAATGGTAAAAATGCAAGAGTTTGCCTAAGGGTCTAAGTCTTACCCCCTGGAACTAAGGGTGCCACCTCTTATTTATAGAAGATGAGGCTGGACTTGATATCGCATACTCGATATCGCGTGGCGAATGCGATATTGCGTATGCAATATCGCGGCTCATCATATTCTTTTTCTTCCATTGTTTAGTTTCATCTATTTCCTTAGGTCATGGCTTCATGCAAGGTTCCTTGTACTTCCTTTCACTGTGTAGTTCGTTCTTTGTCTTATTTCTTATCATGGCCAATCGTTTGTTATGGATTTTACCTAATGTAATGCTCTCCAACCTAAGGTTTAGGAAGGAGGGCATTATTAAAATCATCTAAAATTTAAAGCATAAACTTCATTTGAACTTCAATTTTTACTATAAGAACTACATCATCAACAAACATTAAAATATTCACAAGAAAATTTCCAACTTTAATAAAATCCAATGCAAGAGAGGATATCTATCATTTCAATTCATCAATGAAGATGTCAAATAAAGTAGGTGGAGTGAACATCCTTACTTTAGTCCAATAGTTTTATTTAGAATAAATTTTTCTTATGTCTTATTATTTAAGAACATAATTTTTACTAAACTATATAGCTTCTAAATAGTAGTTAGAAGTTCTCCAAGATTATTAATATCTTGCAACCACCTCTACAATTGATGCTAAATAATAGTCATAAGCTTTGGAAAAATCCACAAACTAGAGATAAACATAATTAGACAATTCTTTACATAATACCTTAATCTAATCAAGTGATCCACTGTGGAGCGATGTTGCCTAAAAATTGCTTGTGAACTTGGCTGAATATTATTTAATTCTATTCAACTATTAAGCCTTAAATTAAGGATATTGCCTAATAATTTTGTAAGAATATGGTTGATCATAGTGAGCCTATAATTATTAAGATTATTTCTATTATCTTTTTTGAATAACATTACTACTCTATTGATGCACCAATCTTCTAAAAATCCATTCTAAGAGTTGTATTTAAAAGCTTACAAACTTCTATATAAATAATGATTCCTTCAAGTAGCTTTGCATATAAACCTAAAGCATCCATTGCTTTACTGGAAGCTTGTCGAGCTAAACCTTCTTCTATCTTAGTTTGAGTGATGTATAGAGGTGCCTAAGAGGTTTGGTGGATATGGATAACTTGATAATATTTAAAACTAGCTCTAAAGAAATTAGTAATTACTAAAAAAATCAAAATTTCAAGTTTTTTCATCTTTTTTGACAAAAAGTTGTCAAAATTCCTTAAGATTCTTCTTAATCATATTGAGAAGTTTTGCTTGATGCTTCTTGATCAATTTCCTTTTCTTTTACCAAATAAGATTCTTGTATGTTTTTATGACCTTTGGATCATGATTAGCTCTTTTAACTGGCAATCATGCTTGTATACATTCAATGTCAAATCATAAGGTTTTTCCCCTAACTTTTGACAATGATATCAAATTGGAGGTATCCATCACTAAAACTTGTATAATGTTCTTATCACCTTTATTATGAGCTCAAAGTCTATTGACATTCTCACTATATTGTTGCTATAGATTATTTGCTAATTTAACATTATATACCCTTTTGCTTTACCTAGCAGTCTTGCATATAGCTTTACCTAGATGCAATGTTTAAGTAATCTATCATTAACAATTAAATTAGAAATTATGTCCAAACTTTCATGAATGCAAACAAGTAGGCCATTGACTAATTTCTCTTGAAAACCTTCAAAAGAGTATGACATAGAATTTGGGTATTTGAAAATATCATTGACAATTAGAACATCAAAACATTTTTCCTAAGAGATTAATTCTTGACCAAATCTATTTGTACAAATATTAGGAGAAACATGTGTGTATTCCTCATATACCAAATAATTGAAATTTTTTTATACCAATCCAAAACCAGAACTTGTTCAGAAGCAATGCAACCATTAAAATCTTCATAAATAATTACTTTTATAGTATGAGCAAATTTAGTGATATCATTTCCTAAATATTGAAATGGATATTCTTTGGAAAGTTTGAAGCCATTATAAATGGAAGAATTTTTTGGAGCAAAATAATAGAAAGCAAGAAAGATAATGCCTTCCGAGGTTATTATTGTTAACCATACATATTGCTTATTCTTATCAATTTTATAACAATCTATACAATGCATAAACTCATCTCTCATCAAATATGCAATATCCCAGAGACTCTTCCTCACTCATAAGGTAGATTTTTCTTTATCTAACACGAATACTATTAACTCAAAGATTAAAACTAGTATGAATAAGAAGGTTATTGTTGATGATGGAGATTCTCATTGTAAGATCAATAACAAGCACAAAGATGAAGATCTTCCACAAGTGGTACTACATTTTTACTTTGATAGAAATGTTGGTATTAAGCTACAACTCTGAAATCATTTTGCTATTTTAAGTTCAAGCATGGATGTTGGTGATGTAAATTTTGTTATGAAGGGGATCTTCATCCCTACTAATAATTAATTTTCTTAACTTATTTTTTCAATGTATCAATTGTAAGGTTATTCACTTGAGTATGCAATCATAAAATTGAAAAGTTTTTTCTTTCTATACATATATATATTAATGATGTTTACTTAGTATCAAACTTGTGATGTATTCTAAATTTTCTTTGTTGAATATTAATATTTTTTTGGGCTTTGACATCCCCTCCCACATTCTCCTCCACACCCCACGAGCCCTCCCCACACACACCCCCACCCCACCCCCCTGCCCCCC
>MNCI01010249.1:101862-123337 GCA_015680685.1 Gnetum montanum
ACCATATTATGGTACTATGATGCCTTACATCCAAAATTTTCCATTTTAGGAAAGTTTAAAATGTGAGTCAAACGTTGTAATTAAATCATGAAACAAAGAAATAAAAGATAATAAACATGAAAATGTAAAGAGAAAAATGAGAAACAAGATGTGTGAAGAGCTCACGTCCATACTATAATGTGACATTATGTTCTTATTACCTACTATTAAATCATCACCACCACCATCATCATCCTAGCCTTGTCCCAATAAAATGGGTTTGGCTACATGAGTTCTTTTTTGTCGTTTGCCTCTATGAAGAGCTAGTTCTTTGTTTATTTGCAGTTTCTTCAAATTAGCTTCAATCACTTTTCCCATATTTTTTTGGTCTTCCTTTCGGTGGCTTTTCTAGAAAAATAATGTAGCAACTTTTATTTATAGGCTTATTTTTTGATCTTTTTTGCACATGTTCAAATCATCTAAGCCTCCATTCTTGTAGTTCATTTGAATAGAAGTCACTTTATGTCTTCCTATAATGCCTATATTATGTAGTCTTCTAGTAACATTTGACATTTCTACCACACTAATTTGTTGTTCATGCCTCTTTTGTACTACCTAACATTCAACACCATAAAAGATAGTAGGCTTGATTGATTTTCTATAAAATTTCCTCTTTAATTTTATTGATATTTTTTTATCACATAGAACACCACTAGGCTATCTCCATTTTGACCATCTTGCCTCAATTTTATTTCTAATATCTTTATTAATTTCACCATCTGGAGGATTGATCCTATGCGGAATTATTTGCACTATGAGACTTTCTTGCCTTAAATTGTCACTTCTATTTTACCATTGTTTATGTTGTTATTAAAATTTCATTCCATATATTTTGTGTCACTTTTGCTAATTTTTAGCCTTTTGATTCTAGAGCATGTCTCCACTTCTTTATTTTAGCAACAATATTTTCTTCAGCTATGTCCACCAATACAATATCATCTACAAATAGCATATACCAAGGGATTTTATCTTGTATTTCCTTTGTTAATTCATCCATAATAATGACAAATAAGTATGGGCTAAGTGTAGACCCTTGATGTAGACCTACTATGACTAGAAAATTAGCTATTATTCCATGAGCTGTTCTAATTTTAGTAGTAGCTCCTTCATACATATCTTGAATCATTTTAATATATTTATCTGAGATTTTTTTCCTCCATGCACTTTGTCATATGCATTTTTCAAGTTAATATTACATCAATTATAGAAAATATATTTGTCTTTTAAGAGGGCTGTAAAAACCAAAACTCAATGAGCAAATTCTTAAAATCAAATTTATGATGTGCAAATCACAACCAACATGCTTGAATTAACAAAGCAATGCTCCAATACCACAGCATGAATATATATATATAAATAATGAGATGTTAGCTTAGTGGTAAGATTCTTGATTTGAAAGCTCTAAGTCATGGGTTTGATTCTAGTGGGTAATGCTAATGCTAAGATAAAAAGTTCTATTTCAACTATATATCTTGGGGTGTACCTATGTTTTAATTATTTTGGGTTCCAACATTGTAGTCATCAATAAAGTAATGAGTGGAACATTATTAGTTTGTCAACTACTAAGGCATTGTTTATAGCTATATTAAAACAAGGATGAAAACTTGAAATGACATCCCTAAAACTTGAAAAGATAATCTAATGTATTTATTCTAATCTTTTTTAATCATTATTCATTTTTTGGATTTGACACCTCCATACTAAAACTAGATTGTATACCATGTGAATGATGTATGTATCATCCTTTGTCAACGAACAAAGTGAACACATTATGGTCATCATTATTTTAGCCTTGTCCCAACAAATTGAGGTTGGCTATATGAGCTCTCTTTTTGCTATTTGCCATTATAAAAAGCTAAATTTTTGTTTATTTGCAATTTCTTTAAATAATCTTCAAGTCAATATATTGCCACGTTCTTTAATTTGATTATATATCCTAAATTTTTTTAATATTATTTTTTAAAAAACATAAGTTTGTGACCATAAATACCAAGGTTTGAATGTTTCTCAAGCCCCCGATCTAAAATGTTTGCGCTGTGCAAGACTTACCGCAAAAAAGAAAAAACATTGGGAACCCAGTTCACAGATCAGAGATCATACTGTAAAATGCAAAAGTGGGGTGCATCTGGTGTCGTGCAGAAAAAGCAACCCTGCCCGACTGATAGACAGGATAATGTAGATCTAGCGGTTGCACTACTACGGGTTTTCATTTAAACAAAGTAGAAAATCAGCGGTAACAGAAATGCAAATTTCAGAGCGGGACGGTAGCATAGCATAATTATAAGAATACCAGAGGACAAATTTGTTTTCTTTGTTTGATGAAACTGAAAATGAAAATACAGCCGCTATTTGTGCAGCGAAGGAGGCAAACATGTTTGATAAGTTTGTGTGTCATCGTATACTGCTTTGCAGCTCTCGCATTGTTAATTTTGATGCCAGGTCATCCAGATCATCCAGCGAGTTCCTCCTCGTCCATTGAAGATGCAACTGATAAAGTAAGGACTGCAACAACTTTCTAACCGGAAAATTGTTTTCTTTCTCAACGCTTCTCCTTTTATTTTTTGTGTTTTATTACTGTCAATGCCTATCCGTGTGCCTATGTCTGTTTTTTTCCTGTATAAATTCCAACATTTGCATTTATTAAAATCCACTCTTTAGACTATGTTGTTTTATGGAATTATGGGCAGAAAATTTAATTGATTTTTATAATCGTAAGGGTGCATTTGTTTACTGCGCTAGCAATCATGAAAGCCAAAACATCTGACAAATAAAAATGTCACAGAAATATGAATTATGTGACAATGTCACAAACCCCAAAAAAGCCTTTATTAATTCATGCTTCTACTTTTCTTTGTTTCTTGAATCATATTCTTCTGTCATGGCTATAAGAACAGTTCCATTTCTGCCTCCAGTGTCCTCTTCTTTATTAGGTTCTTGTGCTAAAGGTGAGGTTTATTTTGTAGCTGGTTTGTTTGTGGGTTGGATCATCGCTGTTAGATTTCAGATTGAAATTTCTTTGTACTAACAAAATAATGGATTTCGATGTAGTTTTACTAGTTGATTTTAGTTCTTAAGTAGTTACCTTAATTATCACATTTTTGCTACAATCAAGTCCTAAATTTCAGCCCGTTGTCAATGGAAAAAAGTAAGAGACGGTTGTGCTTAATTTGTTTGGATACATGTCCTTTTAAACGAGTGTTACAGGTGGTTTGGGAGAACATTGTAGACTATATATTTTTGTTAAAAATTTCGATGTAAGAAAAGAAGTTCCCAAGTGTGGAAGAGTGTCATAGACTTGTTGGATGGTTGTAAGGCATTGTTAGTTATGATAATATCCATATGTAAAGTAATAGTAATAACGTCCTCTAAAGGTGTAGCCTATCTTCATATTTCTCATTATACAATGCTATATTCTATCTGTAACATATTTGAATCCATGTCCATTGGAGAGCTTTGCAATACCTTTGACTTAAAATCATACCTTCTAATTATTTAACTCACAAGTTATATACCTTATATTTTTTGCATTGGCCGTCTCGCCAACACATTAATGTCTTGTTTCAATAAATAAACCGGAAGCATTCTGATGAGGAGGCTGGAGGAGTTCCCTTAGACTCCACAATCCAAGCTCACTTAAGTCTCATTCAAGGTGCAAGGATTCACACCAACTCACAATTGAACAAGAAAGGGAAAAGAAAACTTTATTTCTTTTAAAAAAATAAATACAATGCAGAAATTGAAGCAACACACTCCTAAGGATAGACTATCAACCAGTCAAACCTTCACTTCACTTTCACAATACAGAGATGGCCATCAAGATGATGATCTCTCACTTAATTGCTCAAGAAGAATGCTTTCACTCTTTCTCAAGCTCCCTCTATGCTAATTGATGTTAGGCTGCATTCATCTTTTTATAACATTTGGAATGACCTTTGAACTTCCTTGACCATCAGTGTTCCTGTTTAAAATTGTGCCTTTTCAAAAAAAATTAAAATGGTGCAAATTGCGAGTGATTGTGGCTCACAGACCCTCACAATTACCAGACTGTGATCAAACTGTGACTTGCACCTTGTTGCGCTAGTAAATTTCAACATTTTCTTGCCACTATTTCTCGACCAACTATGGTTTGTTGCGACCTGCATTCTCAAACTGCAACCTCACTGTGACTTGCATTGTACTCACAACTTGTTGCCTGAGTTAAAAAACATGCATATTTGACAAAGAAGATAAACTGTGACAGCCTACAACTTGCAGTTTTTCACAATAATAGAATGTAGTTGACTACAACTCACAGCTAGCTTGAAGTTGCCTGCCCGACACCATAAAAATATACAAATGACTTCAAAAAGACTACAAAACATAAATACATATATCCTATTACTCATAGGATACATTGATGATAAGAATTACCATAGAGAGTGGCATAATATCTTCATCATCTTCCTCACCGTTAACAAAAATACTTGTGTTATTAGACAATACGTTTCAGATTTCATCAAACCTTACAAATCCAAATCATTCTCATGAATCCAGATGGCATTCTTAGATGCTACATCACTCAAATGTATCAAGTACATATGCTTTTTCTTGCATCTTGTGCTTGCAAAACAATTGACCTTTTTGATGACTTTAATGAAGTTTAACCTTCAATTGCATCCTTGAGGACTTCAAGACTATCCTCCAAGTCTCATGCAAGAACATTGCTATGATATGGACTCAAATTTGAAACATTAAAAACATAAAAAAAAATAGGAAAATCATTAGGCAAATCAATCTCATAGGTGCTAATTTTGAATGGACCAATTCTCCTTGATTTGAGCTCGTAGAAATGCACATTCCTCTGCATTTCTTTGCACAAATTGATCCACACGTAATCTCCAATATGAAATTCAACTTTCCTCTTGCCCTCATTGACCTTGAAGGACACATCTTTAGTCTTCTTCTTTAAGAAAGACTTGACTTGTTGTTGCAATTGCTCAACAAAATCCGTACTCAAAAAGGCACAAGCATAAAATTTCTTTAATTCATCTACCCTTTTTGGTGAGAAACCATAATTGGCAATAGAAGGACTTACCAATACTGATATAGAGAGCATTGTTATAGGAGAATTTAGAATGAGTCAACATATTCTCACATCTTTGAGGTTGAGCCTTACATAAACATCTTAATATCTTTAACAAAGATCTATTCACAATTTTAGTTTGCCTATCGGTTTGAGGATGATAGACTATAGAAAATGAGAACTTTATACTCAATAATTTCAAAGAGATATCTAAAAATGACTTGTGAATTTGACATCTTTAGCATTAACAATATTCAATGCAATGCCATGCAATTTCACAACATGCTAGAAGGATAAATGAATAACATGAGAACCATCACTACTCCTCCTCCTACATGGAATAAAATGAGCCATCCCAGTAAATCTATCTACCACAATAAGGATAGAATCATGATTTAATTTTGTTCTTGGAATTCCAGAAACAAAGTTCTCAAGGAACATTTGGGATTGGCAATGTCATATAATGCCCATCAACACCTTTTCCACCTTTGAACTTTTTGACAAACATAATATTCATTAACAAATTTAACATCTTTGTACATACCTAGCCAAAAGTAATTCTTGCTTGCCAATTCTAATGTTTTTGTCTTGCCCCTATGTTCAGCCTTGTTACTATTGCGTTTCTCCTCAAGAATTTTGAATTTGAAACCACATTTTGGAACACAAATTTTGCTATCTTGGAAAAGATTACAATTCTTGATATGATAAGTCTTCCATTTGTCAGCTCTTCCTAACAATGGAAAATTCAATTCTTTCCAAATATCACCAAAATCAGTATAAAAAAAATTCAAGCCATTAACCTCAATACAATAATGAGCAATGTGAATTCTAGACAAAGCATCAGTAACTATATTTGATTTGCCACTTCTTTGCTTCAAAATAAAATGAAATTCTTGTAGTTGTTCAACCCATTTCATACGTTTAACACTCAATTTCTTTTAGGAATTTAAAAACTGGAGTGCTCTATGATCAGTAAGCAGGAAAAATTCAGATCCCAAGAAATATTGTTTCCAATGCTCGATTGCTTGAAGTATAGTATATAACTATTTCTTATATATATAAGTTTGCATAGGCTTATTCAATTTTTCAAAAAATAATGCAATAGGTTTACCCTTTTGAAGAGGCACACCCTCAATAGCAAGTCCACTTGCATCTACCTCCACTTCAAAAAGTTTGGACAAACTTGAAATTGCCAAAACTAGAGCACTACAAATTTTCTCCTTCAAAATTTGGAATGATCTCTCTTTAGCATCATCTTACACAAAGATTGAATTTTTCTTTAAACAGCATAACATAGGTCATACCATAGAATTGAAATTTCTAATAAATCTCCTATAGATATTAGCCAAACCACGAAGAGATCTCACCTCTCTCACATCTCTAGGTGAAGGCTATTCCTTAATTGCCTTGATCTTGCTTGGCTCATCTTGACTTAATTGTTGGAGACAACATGACCTAAATGGACAATTTTTCTCCCCATAAAATGACACTTCTTGGCATTGATAACCAATTGAGTTTCATACAACTTTGAGCACACCAATCTCAAGTGTTGCACATGCTTATCTTCTTTAGAATTGTAAACAAGAATATCATCCAGAAAACAATGCAACATTTTGCAATAAGATCCCTCAAAACATCATGCATAAGCCTCATTAATGTGGTTGGAGCATTGGTTAGCCCAAGAGGCATGACTAACCATTCATATAAACCATCGGGAGTTTTAAATATTGTTTTCCATTCATCCTCTAGTCTAATTCTTATTTCATGATAGCCACTTTTTAAATCAATCTTTTAAAATATTTCAACATTAGCCAAAACATCAATAATGCCATCCATCCTAGGAATAGGAAATTTGTACTTAATGGTGATCCTATTGACAGCCCTAGAATCAATGCACATGCTTATTTTATCAGTGTTTTTTTGGGTACTAGAATAGCTGGAACGTCACATGGGGAAATAGACTTCTTGATAAAACCATTGGAGAGTAATTCACTTACTTGTTTGTATAATTCCTCTCTTGGATATGTAGTCATCTGGTAAACCCTCTTATTTGGAATTGTTGCTTCAAGCATGAATTCACTTTGGTGTTGAATGGATCTCGTTGATGGAAGCCCTTCCAATTTGCCATTGAAGACATCAACAAATTCTTGTGCCAAAGGTTGCACTACTACCGAAAGTTCATTTTGTGGCTCCTCTTCACATGTTGCAATAGTAGAAACAATGACAAAGCCATGTCTAATTTCTTGACAAGCTTTTCTAGAGGCTGACCATATATTCCTTATACCATCAAATGTAGCCTTGTTATCATGATTCCAAGGTCTACCAAGTATGACATCAGCACTAGCTATGGGAAGAATGTCACATTGCACTTAGTCTCTAAAAGAACCAATCTTAAAAGATAAAATGTATCTCTTCTTTACTTCTTGAAAATGATCTCTAGAGAGCCAATACACTCTATAGGGCTTAGGATGAGGAATTTTCTTCAAGTGAAGTCTACCCATAGCCTTAGAAGAAATAAGATTCTTTTGTCCACCACCATCTATCAAGATGTGTATCCATTGACCACTAAACAAACAGCTAGCCCTAATTCTAAAGAGCATTTTTCTTAAAAGAATTTTAGTAACATTGATATTTCCCATAAAAGAGTTAATTTTAGTAACATCTTTAATCATTAGGATTACCTTCATTTGAATACTTACCCTTCTCCAAAAATCTGAAGTTCCTTGCCCTTGGAAGCTTTAGGTTTCTTATACTCCCATTGCTTATGTCTCCATTCTCCACAATTGAAGCATTAAACCTTGGAAGCATTGCCATTTTCTTGACCTTTTTCCTTCTTGGAATCTTGGTTTTCCTTGTTCTTCTCTTGCTTTTCATGTGAGTCCTCTTTGGCATTATCTTTTTCCTTTGCTTTTTTATCACCTTTAGAAGCCTTGGAGTCCTTGCATTTAGAAGTCTTGGGACCTTTGTTGTGGCCATGGAGTTTCTTCTCAGCTTTAAGAGCTAAATCAAAAGTCTCATCCACCTTGGAAGTTTGAAGCTTTTTCATACTCATCTCAATGGACTTTAGCTTGCTTGAAAGCCTTACAAAAATCCATATAATATTCTTTTACATTTTTGTCACCTTGTCTTATGTATTTCAACTTTTGAATGACTTTTGGTCTATGATGAGTCTTCTCAAATCTTATGCTTGAGCATAAGTTGCATAAAAGACTAATCTTTAATAAGATTACCATTGCTTACAACATAAGCATTACTTTTTTTTTTTCTACCAAACTCGTGCTATACCTTCAAGCTTAGTTTCAGCACATGACACCTTTTGATGATCTTTAACATCTTCAAGCTCAAAATATTTGTTCAACGTTTTGAGCCAAGAGAGAAAAGATTCAGTACCTTCCATTCCATTGAAGATTTTTACTTTAACATGAGGCAATCTAGAAGCATGTTTGAATGCTCTAGTAAGAGTAAGCTCAATTCTGTCACTTGGATTCCCTTGAGGCTTTAAGAAAGTTCCTTCTTTCCTTTCCTTGGAAAGGTGAACCCTTGAGACTTGTTATCAGCACGTGGAGCATGAAGAACATCATCCTTGTGTTCATCATTCTCTTCAAAGTCTACATTCTTAAAAGGAGTATCATCTTTAGGAGGAGGCATAGATGAACGTCTTGAGGAAGCCCTTGGTGAAGATGCTCTTAAGTTATTCTTTTGCCTTGATGCTTTTGGTGAAGGAGCATGTTCATTAGTCTCTTCTAGCTTTTTAAATTTGTCAACAATGTACTTGAAAGCATTTTTCATGTCTTCCATGTCTTTGGCTAGAGCCTAGACTGTTTTATTCTTTGGTGCCATGATAGAAATGACCTAAAAGGTAAAATTCATAAAAATTCACAAGAAGATGTGAAAGACCAAAATTATTCTAATGTGAAAAGCAAGAATTATTAGAGTCTTAGTAGAAATGAGTTCAAAATATTCAAACCCTAGCTATTTCAAGCAAATGGGTGTTACAATCCACAATTATTTTTCAAACCTCTAATCAATGACCAAATTGATAATCAAAGGAGTTGTCAAAACCCTAAGGAGTGGAAATAACAACAATGGAAATTGCAAACCAAAATGAAGATCTCTGTTTATATTTAAGATGAGGATTCTCTGCTTGAATTGAATTGTCTTCAATAGCAATTGCTCTTATACTGGACTGATGAGGAGGAGGTTGGAGGAGTTCCCTTGGATTCCACAATCCAAGATCACTTAAGTTGCATTTAAGGTGCAAGGATTCACAAGAAGTCACAATTAACAAAGAAAAGGGAAAATAGAACTTTATTCTTGCTTAAAAGGAGATGAATACAATGCACAAATGGAAGCAACACACTTCCAAGGATAGACATTTAACCAATTAAATCTTCACTCCACTCTCACAATACAAGAATTACCATCACTCAATTGCTCAAGAAGAATGTTCTTACTTTTTATCAAGCTTCCTCTATGCCAATTGATGTTAGGCCGCCTTCCTTTAGGCTACATTCATCCTTTTATAACATTTGAAATGACCTGTGGACTTCCTGGACCATTAATCTTCCCATTTAAAATCACTCATTTACAAAAAAATTAAAATTCTACAAATTGTGAGTGACTATGGCTTGCAAGCCCTCCCAATTGCTAAACTGCGATTGGACTGAAAATCATACCTTATAACATTAGTAAACTTCAACATTTTCTTGCCACTATTTCTTGGCTGAGTGCAGTCACTGTGAGTGACTGTGGCCCACCCAATTGCAGACTGTGACTGGACTGCAAATCACACCCTGTAGCATTAGTAAACTTCAACATTTCCTTGCCACTATTTGTCAGTCAACTGTGATCTATTGCAAACTGCATTCTCAGATTGCAACCTCATTGCGCTCACAATGTACTTGCAACTCGCTGCCCAAGTTAGAAAACATGCATATTTGATAAAGAAGATAAACTGCGGTAGATTGCGACTTGCAGCAATAGACAGCGGTTGACTACGACTGCTTGCGACCTGTAGTACGTTTGCAGTTGTCTGCCCAACACCATAAAAATGCAGAAATAACTCCAAAAAGACTACAAAACATAAACACACATATCCTACTACTCTTAGGATACATTGAGAATAAGAATTGCCTCAGAAAGTAGGTTAATGGCCTCATCACATTCATGCTTTTGTTTACATCAAATATCTCACTCTATGAATAGAGTGGGCTCATTGATACGATAGCTCATCATCAATGCAGATATTCAATTTACTGATCAGGATTTGAAACTGTTTGTTTTTGATGACACAGTATTTCATTTTCTTACGTACATCATCTTCTACTAAATCAAATGGCATAGACCGTTAATGTATTTTTCTGAATGATGCTAAGCTACTTAATTATCCGTATTTTCGAATGGACTTCTTAATAGACAAATACATTAACAAAAATTTAATTTTGAGGTTTCCATGACTTGTAACACAAAAAAGGTAACTTTGCTTTACATGTATTTGGCTTCAGATGTTGAGACTCGAGACTATCTTTGCATTCCAACTTATCAGCTTAGTTCAGCCCTAGTTGGGATTGGTTTGCTTAAAGTTGATTTCACATTATATGCATCTTCCATTGAGACTATCTGAAAATCAACTCTACAGCGAATTGAAAAAATGCTATTTCAGCATAATAACAATAGAAAGAATACGGTAAAGCCAAGTTAACTTATCAGTGCAAAAATGTTAAGACTTGTGTTGTAAACTTTGTTAGTATGTAAGGTCAACCTATACAAGGGAACTCGGACAATGACTGGGGCAGGAACTCTTAGGTTGTCATAAAAACATCTTCATTACAGTGATCAAACACATGTTAGAATTTTGTCAGGATCCATTATCTGCTGAAGATTACAACATGAAAGAGACATAAAGAAACATTGAGAAGGTGTAATACAAAAAGTCAAGCACTTTTGTTGAACTTGAACCACAGTTATAGATATTTTGCACAAGTAGGTAACTAATTTATGAACATTTTCTTTTAGGTTCTCATTCACAGTTTGTGGATGACATAACGCTACTCTCTCTTTCTAATATAATATGCCATTATGCCATTTTATTTTCACTTTTACGTAATATTTCATTTGGCACCATTGGTAAACTATTAGCCCTCACGTAACTTGTATTTTTTTCTGTTTCAGATAAAAATGGACATCTGGAACTCTCCTCAATTTGACTATAGTCCATGTGTTGATCCTTCAACGTCTTACACAAGTTGGTATATTGTACATTGGCCTCACGTTACTTTCAAATAATTTGTTTAAAGTTAGAAGTATAGCGAATGGTAAATATTCAAAATGTGTTCCCACTTAATCTCGCGCCATGAAAATGGTTTCATTGTTTAAGTTGCATGTTATCACTTAGTATCTGGGCTTGACTGATGCAGCTTCTCATTATTTGGATCGCTATTTGTTGGTTCAGAGCAATGGAGGCCTAAATCAAATGAGATCAGGGGTGAGCTTCACTGTGTACTGGAAAACTTGATAAGGAATTTTTGGGCAATTTTATCTCACAATGGTTGTGATATTCTTAACCGTTCCATTTTCTGGAAATGATAAAGACTAGTCTGAGATATTATGCCTAGGCAGTTGCAAATGCTTGATAAATAAAAACACTCATGACAAGAATCCGTTTGGTAACCTGTGTACTTTCAAGGATATTTTGTTGTCTTAAGAATTTTTAAGTTGAATTTTGAGCAGCAACGTAAATTGATGTCAGTTAGAATGACCCATTGGTTTAGAACTGCACTTTCTTCATCTAAATCATGAAAAATCATTTTTAAATATGTTTTATCAGCATTTAAATCATGACCTTTTATGATTTGTTGATTCAGATAGCTGATATGGTAGCCATTGCAAGAATTCTGAATGCCACTCTAGTCATCCCTAAGCTTGATAGGCGATCGTATTGGAAGGATTCAAGGTTACTCCTTTTTTTAACAAATAAAAAAAAATAAAAAATGGTCGGGTTGCTTGCCATGTCTTTTTGCAATCGGTAATTCAACACCATCTTTTCATTGTCTGAAATATATTTGTGACACTCTTATGTAGCACCTTCTCTGATATCTTTGATGATGAGCATTTCATCAAGACACTGGAACGTGATGTGCATGTTATCAGAGAGCTTCCCACGGAAATGGAATCTGTACCAAGGGCCCGTAAGCACTTCACCACATTGGCAGGTCTTCGATATTATGAAAATATTTCTAACCTCTGGAACAATTACAAGGTACAGGGTATTATTTAGTTAACGTTTAGAGACATATTTATCATCAGCACCATTTTTTCCCACGCTATGTAAACTAAACTTTGAATTTAGTTTAGATAAACTTGTGTGTGCCTTATCCAACCATTGCAGATTATTAATGCTGCAAAATCAGACTCGCGGCTTGCAAATAATGATCTTCCGTTAGAAATCCAGAAATTACGATGCCATGCAATTTATAATGCTCTGAAATTTGCACCTTCAATTGAATCTATAGCTGAGGTATGCAGCCTGAATAGATGACAGTACGTCTTGATTAGTCCATTTTGTAAACATCTTTCATGGATTGCTATGTTTTTTTTAAAAAAAGTTTTTTTGAGAAGCATAGTCACAAAAATATTTGGTAAAAAATTTCTTCATACCATGATTCTCTATATTAGAATCTGAGGATGTGTGATAATGACCCAACAGAAGATTGTGAAAAGAATGAGAAGCCGTGGACCATATATTGCGCTTCATTTACGTTTCGAAAAGGACATGCTAGCTTTTACGGGCTGTTCACATGGCTTGTCATTTGGTGAAGTCTCAGAACTAACAACCTTAAGGTAATCAATCTGAGTCAGCTATGCTTTGAAGAAGCTTTCATATCCTTAAAATTCTAAAATTCCGTGTGTCACTGTATCAGAGAAAACACTAACCATTGGAAAACCAAAAAGATCAATTCCACGGACCAAAGGTTGAAGGGAAATTGCCCACTTACACCTAAAGAAGTTGGGGTATTTCTTCGGGCACTAGGATTTCCTCAAAACTCTTGGATCTATGTTGCAGCAGGTGAAATCTATGGTGGCACTAAATATTTATCAGAGCTGAAATCTCAATTCCCTAATATAGTATTCAAGGTATGTGGTTTGCTTGCTCAAGTTCAATGAACTGGTTGGATTCGACACCGACAGATTCTTTCTTTGTTTGGTTTCTTTAATTTATCTGATTTACATACATTATCAAGCATTAGTTCTTGATAGAAGTGATAGAAGTGAATGGTGTAGTTACCCCAAATGTTGGGACCCAACAGGCCTAGGACACTGACAGATACTTTCTTTGTTTGGTTTCTTTAATTTTATCTGATTCACATACATTATCAAGCGTTAGTTCTTGATAGAAGTGAATGGTGTAGGTGACCCCAAATGTTGGGACCCAACAGCCCTAGAAGAAGGATGATGATGATGATGTTATTAAGAAATGTATAATGAAAGCCCAACATAACACACCCTTGTTACTTGTGGCAGGAGACAGTAGCTACAAAAGAAGAACTTGGAACCTTCCTTAATCATGCATCACAAACAGCAGCTATAGATTATATGGTGTCTATTGAGAGTGATATTTTTATTCCTTCCTATTCTGGGCACATGGCAAGAGCTGTGGGAGGCCATCGTCGTTTCCTTGGTCATCGTAGGACCATCACACCAGACAGGTTATACAAGCATCTGTTTGTCCGTTCGTTCTAATTTGATTATTAGTATTCTTATTAAAATGTAGGGAGGTATTTTTGCTTGCAGAAAGGGTCTAGTTCCTTTGTTTGAGAAGCTGGAAAGTGGGGAGCTAGTTGAAGGTCCAGAGCTTTGCCAGCAAGTGATTGAGATGCACAAATCTAGGTAACAGGTTTATCCTATCCAGTTTTCCTAACCTTAATGCATCAATACCGATTCCCTTTGCTGCTGTTTTTAATGACATGCTGACGGCAAATGTTTTGCAATTTTAAAGACAAGGGGCTCCACGGAAAAGAGACCGTTCTCCTCTGGCAAATAAGGGCCGTTACTACCTTCGAACGGAGGAAAGCTTCTATGAAAATCCATTTCCTGAATGCATTTGTAAACATTCTTCTGGAAAGTCTAAAGAAACCTAAATATCGCCAGAAAAATACAAAATTAGTTTTGGGTACTCAGCTTTTTCTTTTCATAATAATAATTCATTTTTGCCAAGTGCCCGCCATTATAAAATCTATCATACATCGCCTAGTTCGCTCTTCAAAGAATCATAAAGGGCTGTGTGGTTGTTAAGCCTATCAATGCTTCTTGGTATGAGACTGCGAGGCTGTTGTTTAGCATAAATACATTATTTAACATGGGGAAAAAAAAAAGCAGGACTCAAAAATCTTAAAAATTATTTATAATGAATCAACCTTAAAAGTTGAAACACCGATATTTTAAAAAGCTGAAGTTTCTACCTCTGAACTGTGATTGTTCCATAAACTTTGCTGATACGCAAGTTTGTTAAACAAAATTTGTCTTTGTCTTGTAAGTAGTGTGGACATGCGGGCATGTAATTGCTAACCGTAGAATGAATATATGAGATTTAACATTTTAAAAATTTGTAGTCAGCTAGCATACAAATATAAACCTGACAAATTAGTTTGTTTAAAATATGAAATTGAAAATTTTTTACGTAGGTCCACAAAGACCCCTTGTATCTATCCAACAAGTGTTAGAATTTCTTAATGGAATTTAAAAAAAAAAAAATCTATTAACTCTCTATTGTCTGATGAAGTTGAACTTGTGATGTGGGGTTACCAAGCCAAAGACCTTCTATGGAATTTGAAAACTTCTATTTTAAATTGAAATTGATTTTTTAGTGGGTGCATATAAGACCTTATTGAATTTGTTGGACTTGAGAAATGTAGAGGTAGAGTTTTACTTTAGAAATACCTTTTTTTCTTGGAAACAAAATCTATTGCACTGCATTCTCATAATATATGTTTATTTTGTACTATATGTAATAAGCACACTTAGCATTTTTTATTTTTACATTGTGCATTAGTGGCATTTGCATGAATAGAAAAATATTTCCATGTATGCAAATATTCAACTTCATTGTTGCATGAAGTTAGCTGCTAATTGTAGATCAATAATGTTAAATAATATTTCGTCCATAGTACTCTAGAAGAGCTTATCGGTAATGCTAAAGAATATTTCATCAATAACAAATCTAATTTAACAACTTATTCACCTAGTTTTAGATCTCAAACTTAATTTTATTTGGTTTTGCATTGTATGTGTGTGCTTGAACTTTATATACCATAATTCTTGGCAATTTTATTGCATGTCTCTTGACCTAATTCATTAGGAAAACAAACTATATAGTTGGATACATATGCCACATTTTCTATTTTTCTATTAAAAAATTTTCTATACTAGAATGTAAAGAATTTGGTAAGGATTGACATTGGTCCTTTCCAGAACAAAAAAGATTCCCTTGGTTAAATTACAGATATATTATGAATATATAATTAAGCTAGTAGTTTTCCAATAAAATTGAAGCTTTGTTTAGTTTTATATTGCTTATATTTTACAAACTTTTTGGTTGAAAGGCCAATCCATCTAGAACAATAGTGATTGGAGGATGTCGACACTAATTTGTGGACATTTGAATGGAAAAATTCAAATTTGGGTAAGAAAATTCAGATTTGGCCAAAATTTGTGTGGAAGTAGTGGGAGGATGTCAACATTGAATTGTGGACAATTTGGGTTGGAAAATTTAAATTTGGAAGGAACATATTTGGGTAAAAGAATTTAAGTTTGGGCGAAATCTGTATGGGAAAACAATGGTAGGAGGATATCAATACTAATTTGTAGACATTTGGATGGGGAAATTCAAATTTTGGTGAAAGACATTTTGGTAGGAAAACTTAAATTTGAGAGAAATTTGTATGAAAAATAGAGTAGAGGGAAATTTATGTAAACACTAATTTATGGACATTTGGGTGGGAACATGGGAATACGGGAAATGGACAAAGGAAAAAAGGAGGATGCAAGAGTGATTTAGTTTTCATCAAACTTGTTATCTCATTTAGTAGTTGGGTTTTGAGAAAGAATCAAAAGTTAGAAGATACTATATCTAAGCTAGTGGAGTTGTTTCATTACCAAAGGAGAAATTGAATTATTTTTTAAAATAATATTCATTGATATTATTGTGAATATCATATAAAACTTAAGTTCTTAAAATAATGTTTGAAATCATTCAATAATATTGAAAATGCCAATAATATCATTCATGCATCAAATTTTCAAGACAAGAAAATTAGTATGAGATAAATAAAATCAAAAGAAGAGGATGAAGAAAATAAAATCATCTCTATTTCAAATATACTAATTAAAAAAAAATATTACATAATTATTGCAATAAACTTTCTAGAGTTGTAATGCATGAATTAGGATTAGGAATGGGTGTTAACTCACAATGCTTAATCTTTTAAATCAGCAAAACATTTTTCCTCTACAAGGATGTTAACAGTTGGTATAGGATAGTCTTTTCTAATATGTGTAATTCATAATGCTTTCATGAAGTGCTATCATGTTAAACATAATGCTTTACTCATCATGGCACCCATAGGAATTCTTGCATTTAACATTAATGCCACTACTGTTCATTTTATTTTGAACCCTGGAATAGATGCATACAAAGAACTTTTTATCTTTGCTAAAATAAGTATACAACATGGACTTTTCCAAGTGACATATATAATCATTGATGAAATGAGTTTTGTGGGCAGAAGATTATTATAAAGCATTGATAAAAGATTAAAATAAATATTTCTGAAGTATCATAATGCATTTTTGAAGGAAGATTGGTTATGTTCATAAGAGATCTAGGTCAACTTCTCCCTATGCTTGATGTCATGTTCTATGCATCCAAAAATCTAGATATCACATTAGTTTATCAATCCCTTGATACATTCATTGTGTTAGATGTAGTGTATCATCAATTTGAAAATGATCCTAAATGACAGAGATTCAAGGAAGTTATAATGCATGTCATAGAGGAAATAAGCCTTGATGAAAACTATTAATTCTTGGGTAGTTGAATGAGTCTTTCATTGACTTTCAATCAATTAGATGGTTTTGGATACAAATAAGAAAATGCAATCACATAACATGAAGCAAAAACTAAAAATGCATACTCGTGTGCATTGCAAATAGAGATTCTCATGGATTTAGAATCTCAGATGATGATGGAGATGATATTGAGTGATCTTTACTTATATTTGAAGGTGCATGAGTAATACTCATAGTCAACCTTTGGCTAGATGTAGGAGTGGTTCATGATGCACTTAGCATAGTTTGTAGTATTATCTATCATCTTGGGAAATAGCCACATGCATTAAGATCTTATGTTGTCTTCGATTCCTACCTCAAATGTTTATTCGACAATTGTAACCCATGTTATGTACCGATTGTACCTAAGGTTTAAGGAGCATCGCATCAACTATCATTGCGATTGGCATAGGTTGTTATTGTTCATAAATCTCAAGGAATGACTCTAAATAAGGCCACTATTAATATAGGATGAAAAGAAGTCACAAATCTTACATTTGCATTATCTAGCATCAAGAGCATCAACTCTTTTAAGATTCATTCTCCATTCCTTTTACAGAGATATCAAAAGATTTCTGATTCCAAACATTTTCATAGTAAACTTATAGAGGAAAAACACTTTGCTCATTTCTAATCCTAATTCATAATTTACAACTTGAAAAAGCTTGCTACAATAATTATGTAATATTTTCTTATATTAGTGTATTTGAAATAGAGATGATTTTAGTTTCTTTGATCTCTTATTTTGATTTTCTTAATAATTGTTTTCCTATCTTGAAAATTTGATGCATTGATGATATTGCTTTAGCTATAGCAATTTATAGTTCTTTTCATAAAAAAAAAATTTATATTAGTTTGTTTGGCATTTTTTGATATTATTGAATGATTTTAGACATTATTTTAAGAACTTAAGTTTTATACGATGTGCTTGACAAAGCTAATGAACGTCTTTAAAAAATAATTCAATTCCTCTCTTGGATACTGAAATGGCTCTACTATAAATTAGATAAATATATATATATATATGTGTGTGTGTGTGTGATTTAGCCAAGAGGGTATTCTAACTTTTGATTCTTCTCCAAAACCCAACCACTAAATGAGGTAATAAGTTGGATGGAAACCAAATTACTATCAAAATGAGAAAGGGGTAGGGAAAAAGAGTGATGAGTGGTGAGGTACCCCTACACTCAACCATACGAATACGAGCATAACACGTGCAATCCGGTCGAACTCCACAGACTAAGTGCCTACACGCCTCATGAAACACTTAAGGTTAATTATTCGTTGTCTTCCCAGACTTACTTGTATTTGTCACGGTGTATGGTTAAGTAAGTATGAGGTATATGATTTTTATATCTTTTTCTATTTTATCTCCTATGCTAGTGAGGTGAAGGGTTGAAGAGACTAATTACTAACTCTAACTAACTAACTAAGTCTGAATTAACCTAGCGTCAGCATTCGTCCCCACTTACCGTTCACACCTTGAACCAATGCAACCGTGGTTACCAAATGCTAGTCGTTGCTAGGATCACCATGCATAACGCACGTGCTCGAAGCGGTCATACTGAGGCACTTAACTAGGAGAGAAGGGTTGACAAGGATTTAATTTCTAATAAAGCATTTAAATGGAAAACAGTAAATAACAATAAATAAAATCCTAATTAGCCTATTCCATGCACTGCAAGGTTTATCCAAGAAGTTCGTCTTTATTGTTGTACACAAACTTGTGTTCAAGTACAATGTTTGCTCGAATAAAGATCCGTTCACTTTGGAGTTCCTACTACGGGCACATGGAAAACATTCTATCTCTGGAGAGATCAAACTGCCAGAGTTTCACTACGGTCTAAGCCTAGGATGGAAAACAAGGGAGAGCTACCTCTTATTTATAGATATGACGGTGCACCGCGATATCGTGTATGCGATATCGCGGCCCATGCGATATCGCATTCTATCATACCCCCATGACTAAATAAAAACTTGTCCTCGAGTTCCTTACAATAATATTGGGAAGGTATGGGATTATTGACTCAAATGGAACTAATGGGATGACATGTAAATAGATCATCATTACAAAACACAACAAAACTGGTGTTCATGACAACAAGGGTGAACACCTTATTACATTGATATCAAACCTCATTTGGCAGTTGAGAAAGAGAAAGAGAGAGAGAAAGAAGTGTCGCTGCTGCCAACGCCAAGATTGCGCCTTTTGTTGTCCATCCGTAAGCGCACCATCGATCTTGCCCCTTGCATAGCTGCTTTAGCACTGCTCTATTCCAAGTCTTGCCTCCAGATCCAATCCGTTGTTGTATGATTGCCATCTACACACACAACACAATCTTATATTAGCAAGGGTAAATGAATCAAAATGCAATTGATACCTTGCTTTGGTGTAAGTCCAATTGGCTAGGTTGTGGTATGGTTGATTGCGGATCTGGAGATGTATTAATGGTGACTACCGAAGGTGTAGGGGTTAGGAAAAAATCGAAAAAATTGGGCCCTGTACCCCCATGACTAATCACAAACCTCTGGTAGTGATAGAATGGAAAAAGAAAAAGAACAAGAAAGATGGAGAAAAGGAGACAACTGTAACGTCGATGATATGGATGTCAAGATGGAAATGAACAAAATAATTTGGACTGCAAAAATGTTAGGGAAAAGAATTTAACGGATGCACCAAATAGGAATGTTAGTGGGTCCTCCCCAAAGTAGGCTCATGCCCTTAATGCTCTAACAAATCCACATTCAAAGAGTCCGTAGGCTCTGGGAATGTCATTTGGAACAAGAGTTAAAGTCTTAACCACAAGAATTTACTAAAAAGAAAATAATGCGTCAACTAAAATATACACAAATGATACAATCGGTAATGAGGTGAACAATGGAGAGGAGGATGGAGAGAAGAGAATGGAATGGAATCTCAAGAACAAAGTGGTGTACAGCCCCTTTTGTGTTTCGTGATTAATGTGACTTAACAAATCTCATTCCAACTCCGGCCTCAAACAAATCACATCCAGTGACTTCGCATCAATGCACTCGACCAATCCATCCTCTTGGAGTAACAAGAATGCCTTCACCCAAGAGCCACCACCATTCTGATGAAATGAGGAGAGAACGGGAAGCGAGAAGGGTCTTAGTTAGAGGGAACCTTTTATTTTAGTTCTATAACCAGAGCTTGTAGCTCAAATGATTATTTTGTCTAAGGGGTGTGCTTTGAATTCTCACTTCTTCTTCTTTTTTTATGTGTTTATGCGTGAGAACCACTCCATGCAAAGACTTCGTTATTTTTATTTACTCAGCTTCCCGATAATTAGGTAACATCAGAACAGTAAGAAAACTTCAGAAGAAAACATCCAAGCACCCAAGAGAATGACCAACACCAATGCATCAAGTTTCCTTGAAGTCACACCCTTTTCAATCTTTGAGTTCTTCCATAGTTTGAGAAATACCCAGTCACTGATTCGTTAGAGTTCTTATTAGAAAGAGACTGTGCATTTCCAAGCCAAGAGAGACCATAGAACTTGTGGATGTATGGATGAAGTGGACTCATTGCCTGCTATATCAAAAGAAGCATACCTTAGTATCAACATCATCAATTAAAGGTAAAAACCAAACATTAGCAATCAATAGAAAGACAGTTCTTACCATCGTGAAGAACACTTATTAAATGACAAACTTACAAGGTGGATCACACACACACACACAAAATGAAAAGGTATAACGATGTTGTAAAACAAAAAATAAGAAAAGTTGAAGAAATTGTAAAACAAAAACGTGTAAGACAAAAATGTGTAAAACAAAAACTTGTAAAACAAAAACGTGTAAGACAAAAATGTGTAAAACAAAAACGTGTAAAACAAAAATGTGGAAAACAAAAACGTGTAAAACAAAAACATGTAAAACAAAAATGTGTAAAACAAAAATTAAAAAGAACTGAAGGTCTTCAATGTTTAGCATAGGTGGCCATCTCCCCCATGACTAAGTGGAAAGGGAGAGATCCAAAATAATGAATGCCTATTTGAATTTTTCAAAAGTGTCCAACTTCTCCTGACTGATGTTCTTAGATTAAGGGGTAAAAGTTGGCGACGCTCATACTCCAATGTGTCTATGCCTTCGTTGTTAACATGAGTTGTACCCCTAGTTTGTTCCATGCATGTTGGTCTGCTCTTTCGACTAGCTGTCAACCACGGGGTGTCTACTACTTGTGTGGTTGCTACATACAGGCATCTTTGTTGTAGAGTTTCTAGGGCACACCTGTTGCATGGAGGAGATGTT
>MNCI01010249.1:130336-161726 GCA_015680685.1 Gnetum montanum
CTAACTCTGGAGTGATCAATCTGCTAGAGCTTCGCTACACTAGCCAGGATTGGGAAATGAAGGGAGTGCCGCCTCTTATTTATAGATATGGCAACGGGACGCGATATCGCGTACGTGATATCGCAGGAGAAGACGCGATATCGCGGCGGCCGCGATATCGCATAGTGTAAATCGCATCTCATCAATCACTGTATGTGATGCATTGAACTTTCTTCTTCTCGATCTTTCCATAAATATTTACCTTAGATATCTCCAAGGAAAGATCACGGATCCCTAGGTATGCATCTATTGTACTCAGCCATGGCCTTCCCATTATAATTGGGAAGTCCACTTCGTTGTTGTTGACTTCAATCATCAGGAAATCGGCTGGGTATGACTAACCACACACAGTGGTAACAATGTCCTCCACCAATCCCAAGGGAATGGTGATGGACTGGTTTGCCAGCTCTAGTTGAATGTTACTCTTCTTAAGTTGGGGCAGGTTCCAGGCTTGATACATCTCTCATGATATTAGGTTGACTCCAGAACCTGAGTCAAGAAGAGCCTTATGTGATTCGTTCCTGGTGACTTGTAGATAAATTAGGGGACTCCTAGGATCAGATAGTTTCCTGGGAAGGTGGCCTACCTTAATCCAGTCGGTTACGGTATGCATTAACATAACCGTATGCGTGAAGCTCTGCTGTTGGACGGAAGGGAGCTCCGAAGTTTTGTGTGTTGGAGGAGCGTGCATAGACTCAACCACTTGTTGTTGTGAGAGCTTATCTGGGCTTTTGGTTCTGAAGAAAGGTCTTCTTTTTTTACAGTTGTCAGAACTAGTAGCAAGTTGAATGTTTACGACTCTCATAGCGTTACGTTGCTGCGGTTGAGTGGGGAGTTCCCCTTGCATTATTGGAGCAGGTGGTATAAAAACTACAGGTGGAAGAGGTGCGGGCGGATTAGGAGGATGGTATGGTATGGAGCATCTCTTAGAGGAGAAGGAGTCCTTCTAAAGTACTCCTGAACTTGGTAGTGACGTTGGGGAGTTGTGTGACCCATGGAGTCACTTGGAGAAATCGACGACTGTACATACTATCCATATGGATCTGGCTGCCGGTAAGGGTACTGTTGTTTCGACGGTGGCATCCCCCATGACTGTGGGTGTTGCCACTACTGATGTTTCCTGATGGGTTGTGGTAGAGTTCCACTTGGATAGTACGTCAACAGTTGGTGGAACTGTCTTGGGTTACCTTGGGGATAAGGTAACCTTCGGGGTGTCTGCCATTTGTTGAGTCTCGGATTGAGTGCATATATCCCAGACTCTTGTAGATGTGAGATGATTGAACATCCCTTAGGATGGTCATAGTAGCAGATCTCACATCCACCGTCATTGTCTGTGTCTGAGTCCATAACCTCATCGAAGATAGTTATTTTCCCCTTACCCTTGTCACGTATAGGGCCAAAATCTCTCCGCTTTTTCTTGTCCTTGTCACTACTTCGTTCCTTCTTAGACTCCTCTAAAATCTTTAGGACAGTTTCAATTTTACTATCTAAGGAGCTCCATACTTCATCCACCTTAGCCGCCACTTCTATTGTTAGCTTTTGAAGTGGCAAGGTTTTTCTGTTCACCAACTCTTCGAGTGGTGACTCATCCTCTTCATCGCAAAATCTCACTTCCTTCTTTCAAAGAGAGGGATCACGGTTATATTCTTCTGCGCTTTTCCTTTTTCGTAGTTCCACTTCTTCTTTGGCTACTTGTTCCAACAAGCGATGAATTTCATGGGATCTAAGTTCTGATAGTCTCCCTTAGGCATAAGTCCCAAGGGTTCTCCTAGTTTTATACCTTAGCTCATCTACGATGTGGCGGAGTTGATCCCGTTGTGCGTAATCATGGCCCGGGCAACGATGTAACAATGCGTAGTAGCGGCCCATGGCAGCATCCAAGGGTTCATGATGACCTTGCTTCCATCCTTGGATCTGCTTACGCAAATTAGACACTCTGGAGTACGTTTGATATTTATCGTTGAAGAGTTCTAACATCGTACTCCACCTCCTGATGGTTTCCGGTTCTAAGGACCAGTACCAACTCTCTGCTTCCTTGATGAGCATCCTGAGAAACAACTTTAGTTTCTGCCACTCGTTCTCTATGTTTTGCAAGGCGCAGACATCATGGAATGCTTGTAAATGATTTTGCGGATCCGCGTTGTATCCCCTTTTGAAGCGTGGGATATTGTTCATGTCTAAGCGCTTGATCCGACTATCTTTTAAATGCCTTGTTGGTATTCTCACCGCCTCCGTTATATTTAGCATGCTTCGGGTGGCAAGTAGGGGTTCATCATGATCATCTCTTTCATGATGTCTATGATGTCTATGTTGTTCCCTACTTTCCCTTCGTTCATGCCCTTGTCCTTTTTCTCGACTCTATCATCGAGGTCTCTCATTTTGTCTACCTCTATCCTCATCGTTGTGCTCGTGATGGATGCACCTAGATGTGGAAGGAGAGGATGAATGATGTGAAGAAGGGAAAGAAGAAGGAGAACTATCACCATGGCGATGTTTCCTACCTTCTCTTTTGTGGCTTCGGCCTCGATCGTGATGACGATCTGAGTGCCCATCCTTGTCATGTGTTGTTGTTCCCTCAGTGAATAGCTGGTGTTCACAGGGATCAGAACCAGGGTTGTGTATCATGGAGCGTAGGTTCTAATACTCTATCTCCTCACTATTGTTAGGAGGGGGAACATTTTTCGATAGAGAACCTGTTATAAGTGGTTCACCATCTTCGATTTCACTTAAGACGTGGGGGACCTTTTTGCCCTTCAACAGTGTATGTTGGCTCTCCTGCCTTGAGTCCCTCATACGTTGTAAAGCTGTGGGATGGTAATCCCTCATGTCAAAATCTTTTGCAACGTATTCAGCATAGAGCTGAGTCATGCCGATCTGTGCCAAAGCACGGAGGAGCAGGTTGGGGACTGCACGATCCGGAGATAACACAATGTTACTTTCCAAGTCTCTCTAGCGCATCTGTTCATCTTGATGGAAGATAAAAGTAAAATTAGGTATATACTCATCGGGATGAGTATATTCCATCCTATATTGTTGAGGAACTAGCTAATTTAGGTTATGTGTTTTTGAATGCCGATTGTTTCTAGTATTATCCCTAGGTGGTGTAATGCTTTTGTGAGAAGAAGAAGAAGACATTGTGTCTTATCGGTGTGCTATTTAACCATTATATAAATTTTTGTTTTAATTAACCTTAAGATTCGTTTAAGCTCCCAACGATGTGAGTGATCTCCTATGTTCTACTTAGCGCACAAACACGTAGTTCCTAGCAACAGTGCCAATGATGAGTGGCAAGGTACCCCTACACTCAACTATACGAATACGAGCGTAGCACGCGCGATCCGGTCGAACTCCGCAGACTAAGTGCCTACACGCCTCATGGAACACTTAAGGTTAACTATTCCTTGTATTTGTCATAGTGTATGGTTAAGTAAGTATGAGGTATATGATTTTTATATCTTTTTCTGTTTTATCTCCTATGCTAGTGAGGTGAAGGNAGAAGGGTAGAGAAAGATTTAATTCCTAATAAAGCATTTAAATGAAAAATAGTAAATAACAATAAATAAAATCCTAATTAGCCTATTCCATGCACTGCAAGGTTCATCCAAGAAGTTCGTCTTTATTGCCGTACACAAACTTGTGTTCAGGTACAATGTTTGCTCGAATAAAGATCCGTTCACTTTGGAGTTCCTACTGCAGGCACATGGAAAATATTCTATCTCTAGAGAGATCAAACTGTCAAAGTTTCACTACGGTCTAAGCCTAGGATGGAAAACAAGGGAGAGGTGCCTCTTATTTATAAATATGACGACGCACCGTGATATCGTGTACGCGATATCGCGGGGGACGATGCAATATCTCGTACGCGATATCGCGAAGGATGCGATATCATGGCTGTGGCCCATGCAATATTGCATCCCATCAAAGAGGATGCCAAAGTAATTTGGTTTTCATCCAACTCGTTACTTCATTCAGCAATTAGGCTTTGCCTTTGTAGAAGAATTAGAAGTGATAAGGTCTTCTTCACCAAATCACACACACATAGTTAGTAGTAGGTTCAATTGCTAGGATGATGATGAGTGGAGGCACATTTGACATATTTTATCCTAGTATTGCATAATATTTCATTTTTCACACTTTAAATCAAATGAAATAGCCTATTCTTACTCTACCAATTAGCATCAATAGTCGCATACATATTTTGTTTGATCATGTATCTCACCTCTAACGTTGTTGTTAATATTAAGCTGGTTTACAACTTCATCTCATGTACCATTGTTATTTCTCCAAAAACCTTTTTTTTAACAATTTTCCCAATAACGAATTTTCAATGCTATTTTTTCTAATCATAGTTGTTTACAACTTTTTCAACAATGTCATCTTTAAAGCTCTACGAGAAAATATTGCTATGTTTATTATTCAAATAAAATATAAAAATTGATACATTGTCTTGATTTCCTAATAATTATATAGGTTGCATGGAATTTAATATTGAAACTGTTAATGATAAAGTTGTGGCAATCCCATTCACCGTGATTTAAATAGAGCTTAGCCATTTCAAATTTGAAATTTAGTTTCAATCTAAATGTAACTTCTATTCCAAAAAAAAAAAATTTGCAAAAATATAAATAATATCTTACTTTTAGAGTTAGTGTGTTTAGCTACAACGATTCTAATATCGGAAGAATTCCAAAAGTACAGTGATGCCTTTCAACATTCTTTCAAACAAGAAAAAGGCTTGTGATACCGTTCAACATTATTGCAAACAAGAAAAAGGCTGGTATCGTCCAACAGCCACCTTTAGATGGAGATCTGAACAATGGATTATCATGTGAGAGCCACATCAAGAGCTTGTTAAAAGAATGCAGCATGAAACAAGAATCAAGAACCTGGGATTAATCGTTTCATGCATAGCCTAAATTAAGGTTGTAATTCAACCAAACTTAGACCGATGTAATAAAAAGTCTCTTAGTTATGTCCTATGTTCTACTTAGCGCACAAACACTTAGTTTCTAGCAACAGTGCCAATGATCAGTGGCAAGGTACCCCTACACTCAACTATACGAATATGAGCGTAACACGCGCGATCCGGTCGAACTCCGCAGACTAAGTGCCTACACGCCTCATGGAACACTTAAGGTTAATTATTCCTTGTATTTGTCATAGTGTATGGTTAAGTAAGTATGAGGTATATGATTTTTATATCTTTTTCTGTTTTATCTCCTATGCTAGTGAGGTGAAAGGTTGAAGAGACTAATTACTAACTGTAACTAACTAACTAAGTCTGAATTAACTTAGCGTCAGCATCCGTCCCCACTTACCGTTCACACTCTGAACCAATGCAACCGTGGTTACCAAACGCTAGTCGTTGCTAGGATCACCACGCGTAACGCACATGCTCGAAGCGGTTGTACTGAGGCACTTAACTAGGAGAGAAGGGTTGAGAAAGATTTAATTCCTAATAAAACATTTAAATAAAAAACAGTAAATAACAATAAATAAAATCCTAATTAGCCTATTCCATGCACTGCAAGGTTCATTCAAGAAGTTCGTCTTTATTGCCGTACACAAACTTGTGTTCAAGTACAATGTTTGCTCGAATAAAGATCCGTTCACTTTGGAGTTCCTATTGCAGGCACATGGAAAATATTCTATCTCTAAAGAGATCAAACTGTCAGAGTTTCACTACGGTCTAAGCCTAAGATGGAAAACAAGGAAGAGGTGCCTCTTATTTATAAATAGGACGATGCACCGTGATATCGTGTATGCAATATCGCAGGGGACGACGCAATATCGTGTACGCGATATCGCGAAAGATGCGATATCATGGTTGTGGCCCATGCAATATTGCATCCCATCAAAGAGGATGGCAAAGTAATTTGGTTTTCATCCAACTTGTTACTTCATTCAGCAATTAGGCTTTGCCTTTGTAGAAGAATTAGAAGTGATAAGGTCTTCTTCACCAAATCACACACACATAGTTAGTAGTAGGTTCAATTGCTAGGATGATGATGAGTAGAGGCACATTTGACATGTTTTATCCTAGTATTGCACAATATTTCATTTTTCACACTTTAAATCAAATGAAATAGCCTATTCTTACTCTACCAATTAGCATCAATAGTCGCATACATATTTTGTTTGATCATGTATCTCACCTCTAACGTTGTTGTTAATATTAAAGCTGGTTTACAACTTCATCTCATGTACCATTGTTATTTCTCCAAAAACCTTTTTTTTAACAATTTTCCCAATAACGAATTTTCAATGCTATTTTTTCTAATCATAGTTGTTTACAACTTTTTCAACAATGTCATCTTTAAAGCTCTACGAGAAAATATTGCTATGTTTATTATTCAAATAAAATATAAAAATTGATACATTGTCTTGATTTCCTAATAATTATATAGGTTGCATGGAATTTAATATTGAAACTGTTAATGATAAAGTTGTGGCAATCCCATTCACCGCGATTTAAATAGAGCTTAGCCATTTCAAATTTGAAATTTAGTTTCAATCTAAATGTAACTTCTATTCCAAAAAAAAAAATTGCAAAAATATAAATAATATCTTACTTTTAGAGTTAGTGTGTTTAGCTACAACGATTCTAATATCGGAAGAATTCCAAAAGTACAGTGATACCTTTCAACATTCTTTCAAACAAGAAAAAGGCTTGTGATACCGTTCAACATTATTGCAAACAAGAAAAAGGCTGTTGTCGTCCAACAGCCACCTTTAGATGGAGATCTGAACAATGGATTATCATGTGAGAGCCACATCAAGAGCTTGTTAAAAGAATGCAGCATGAAACAAGAATCAAGAACCTGGGATAAATCGTTTCATGCATAGCCTAAATTATGGTTGTAATTCAACCAAACTTGGACCGATGTAATAAAAAGTCTCTTAGTTATGTCGCAAAACATACCTTTTTATATCTGATGAAATCAGAAGCAGTTACCGTATGTTAAACCTTGCAGGGTCAGCTTTTCTTTATGATACCATCCTGATTTGTTCAGAAAACGCTGCCGTAACCTCCATTGTCGGTCTGTAACACCATGAACAGTGCACTAAATAATACTGAGAGCTCTTATTCACAAACAGTTCTTGTCCATATATATAAAATTACAATATAACCCCATATAGAATAACGAAAGGAATAGAATAGATTAATCGGGGTATTTAGTGTCATAAAAAAGAATCATAAAAAAAGCTCGGGGAAGCATAATCGGTAGTTTACATTAGTTCTGTTAACAACACTGGCCTCAGCAAATTCCCTCATGATAGAAGTTGGTTCATGCTGCTGAAGCACAAAACCATTACTATACAACAAAAGTTCTCATCTCAACATAAGTTCCCAAAACCACTACAAACCAACCAGAGGCAATGTCATCTCTATGCCAAACCATGCGACATGGCAATCCAGAGTAGAAAGAACATAAATGCAAAGTTAGCTGTGCTCTCAGATTATGTACCCGTGCGTGTGCTGAACTGAGAGAGATCTCAACAAAAATCAAATTCTGGCGATCCAAAATTGAAAGTTATGTCCGACCAATTAATCACACTGCTGCTCATTGCTAAATAGAAGCTCCATGATTGTATACTCCATAGTGGGGCATCCCGTAAGGAGGCATACCATACTGAGGTGTAACACCGAAAGTGTAAGCATTGGCAATTCCAAGCTGGCCTTGCATACCCTGTCTTTGATACTGTTGCCATAGCTGACGCTCTTGGTCCAGGTATTGCTGTTTCCTAACCATATCTACCATTTGAACATAAGATGGGGGAGGAACACTTAGTGATGCAGCAAAAGGATCGCTTCCAGCCTGCATCTCCGGGCCAGGCAAAGCTAGCAGGGTGGATTGTTTCGGAGGCAAATAAGCAACACTGCTTGCACTTCCGGGAGCCATGGCCTGTGACAGGTATTGCTGCCTGGCTTCAGCCTGATCATACAGCCCCTCCAGCAGAAGCTTATCAAAACCTCCAGCCATTGCGTTTCCTTGTTTCCTCAGATTGCTTGCAGATTCAACTAATGCCAGCTCCCATCCAGCGTTACCTTGCTCTGCCAATGGGGTTTCCCATGCTGAAGACTTCTCATCCAAAGACAATGCCTCCCACCTCTGATCGCCGTTAGAATCAGCAAACAGTGCTAATGCAAGTTGTTTTCCTTGTTCTTCTGCTGTGGTATCAGTCAGATCCACAAGATCACCTTGCGGTTCCTCTCTCTGAACAACTGGCTCGGGCTCAGGCTCAGGCTCAGGCTCAGGTTCTTGCTTCTGATCGTCTTTAGGTGCAGGAAGTTCCTTTATGCTATTCATATCCTCAACAGGCTCGGGGCTTTCAGGCTTGGTTGGTGGAGAAAGAGGCCTGTTATCACTGAAAGATGATTTGTCCTTCAGAAATTCCTCCAGCCTCTCCAACAGTTTGTCCGATATGATATGGACATCTGGGTACTCCGAACTTCTGCAAATTCCAACACTTTTACACCATCCCAGGTAATCCTTGAATTCATCGATCTGTTTTGCTGCTCTCGTATAGGTCTCAAATGCCTTGGCACAATCTGAGCACTCCATATCAAAAAATCTATCTAGGATCACCGCCAAAGCTTCGCAGATATCCCCATACAGCTTGAAGCTCTCTTTAACAAGAAGATAAAGAGAGAAATGCACCATTCTATGGACCTTGGCTGCACCTTGAGGACGACAGGCAAGAAAACGTTCCAAAACCCGCTGCCATCGGTGTATCTTATCAAACACAGTTTTTGTATCCATCTCCCGGATCATCTTAGGTACATCATTATCCTGGTGCGTTGGAACTTCACCCTGATGGCCCCCGTTGCTGTACCCGTAATCTGCATACCCCCAATTTCCATCCTCGTGTTCACCATACCCATAACCACTGTAAGTAAGCATGCGGCGGATTCCATTATCTGTAACACCGTTCATTTTCTTCTCTGCAAGGGCGCAGTCCAATCTCTCGTCGAGATATAAAGCATAAGTCCTCACAAAGGTAGAATAATCCCAGGCATTGGAGTAAGAATCATCTCTGAAATCAGACAAATTTAATAGCCTAGCACCGCGCCTGGTTGCAGAGGTCACCTCGTATTCAAAAGAGGGATCCCCATCTCGTAGCAATCTGTGCAATAGTCCGACAGATTTCAGGGCCACAATCCAGTTGCGAGTTTTGCCAAGCCTCCTGGCAATTCCTGTTACGCATGCGTTAACATATCCTCTGGAAATGGAGGTAAGATACAAAATTTCTTGAATATACTTCTCGTCAGGAGGGACCTCATCATGGCTGGATGCCTTGACAATAGCCACATCCAGATCCGGGGCTCTGGTACTAGCCACTTTGGCCAAACCAATGCTGGTTTGATCTTTCACCACTCCCATCACTTTCCTTACCTTGCTAGGAGCCATTTTGTCTTTAGAGGAAAGGCACCAAACTCCAGTTGCAATTAACTCTTCTCTCTCTCTTGCAATCTCCTGTAAGAGAATCATAAAGACAAGCAAATTTTACTAGCTATAAGTGGATCAAATCGTCACATAACCATGATATTAGATACATAAAAATAACAGAAAGCGGTTTAATAAATGTTTTTCCGACCAAAAATAATCCTATCAAATACGCTTGAATACACCGCAATTCATTTGTAGCAATCGTCAAAGTAAATGTTCAATAAAAAATCAGAGTTGACTGGGCCAAATCTAATGCACACAAAATCTGTAATCGTATTCCATCTAGCATTTCTTCAACAACGTGTGACACAGAGAAACGGGAAAAGACTAAGCTCACAAAAATTGAATCACTTTAGGAAGAACTTTCACACGAGAAAAGCAAAGTCCAGAACACAAGAAGGCCAACGCTACAGAACTTGCGAGAAATCAAGGCATAACCCTAAATTAGAAACAGGAAATAATTTACGAACGCATAGGTCGATGGAGGGCACATGGAGAGCATTGATGTTCACGCTAAACAAAAGGCAAAATCATAAGCAAGCAAGGATCAGCACAGATGAAAGAAAAACGGAATCTAAAATAAGCCAAACACAACCGAAGGAAGGAAAAAAAGAAAAAAGCAAGAAATGAAATCATAAATAAAGATCAAACATCCAAGCTTTCAAACAAAAACACAATCACTAGTAAAAGAAACACACAAACAAAAAAACAAACAAACAAACAATCTAATTCAAGCATGCATAAAAGAAACGGAAACCACATCTATAACAAACACGCAAGAATCTAAGGCAGAAACCGGAAAACTAACCTAAATAGGAGTGTCTTAGAACCTGGAAAACGCGGATCTCTCGCGCGTATGCGAAAATCTCTGAAACTCCGATTCAGATGGAAATGAATCAGAGAAACGCGAGGCAAAGCGAACGCCCTGTCAGTTGGATCTCAGCAAAGATAAAAGTGGAGGCAACAAATCACGGATGGATTGGACAGCGCCGCGTGAGAAAGGGAAAAACAGTACAGCTCAGCTCATTCAGCCCAGCCCAGGTAACTGCAACTGCCACTGCGCTTATCCACTTACCCTACTTCTTCTTGTGCGTTGCAGATTGCAATTGCAAGTTGTGGCGTATTTAAATAATTCCTGGTCTCCGTCCGTCGTTTTCGTTCCAGCTTTCCACGTCGGCTGATGCAATCTCCGCCGTCGCTTCTGGCGTGATCGGATGGACTCGACTTTCCGGAATCTCCGCTGCCCTGCCCTGTTAGTGGACTCCTTCTTCTTCTTCTTCTTCTTGTAGTAGTATTATGTTGTAATTGCCCCTGCTTTTCCTCTGACCGTGACCAGTCTGGTTGTTGTTTTGGTTACTTGGCTTTTTGACAAAAATAGAAGTATTGCTGTTGCTATTTCTATCTGTCTTTGTCTTGCTCTGTCATTCTCTGTGCCCGCTGCAGCAGCTTCTTCTGGCTGGCTTCTTAGTCAAGCCCTTGGCAATACGCACCGTTTGATTTTGATTTCAAACTCTTTTTAAAGCCTTGTATTGGTAGAGTTCATAATTTCTACAGGTACTTGTTACCATATGATAATTATAAAAGGGAGTATCGAAACTAAAACTAAATGTTTTTAATTAGGTAAATTGGCCAAGGCTAGAAATTGATGCCCTTAATTATCATATTTTTAAATTTTTTTTCATTAAATATAATCATTTTTTAAAATGATATTTCAACTTACTTGTAAGTTAATTACATGTAAATAAAGTTGTTTAGGATTTTAAAGTTAGCTTTGTGGTAGTTGTGGTTTGTACATGGTTTTTCTTAATTCAATTTATGTGTAAAGCTTTAATCTTTCGAATAGTGAGGGAGGGAGGGTGGAAAGTTGAAGACATTCTAAATTTGCCAAATTATGCATTTTAACTGGCATTAGAAAGGGTAGGTGGGTGGATTTATCCACATTGATTTAGATACATGATATGCGAAGTATGGAACATATGCAATTGCTCCCACCTTTGCTGATTTAGCCACAATACTCCTTTTGTCCACATATGACTCCTCGTGGTACCTCATAGTCACATTCAGAAAGTAAAGAATTAAGGTTGAAATTTTGGACTATCGGTACCATCTTATAAGTTTTCTTTCATTTATTTGCTACAACTTTGTCTTGTTCCTTTTATTTTTTATTTGAATTTGGGTTTCTTCCATAAATTTTGTTATAAATTTGAAATGAAATGAAGCTTTATTACATTCAAAGACCCATAGGATCCATTGAACAAATATTACATTTTCATGAAAAGTAAAGAAAGACTCTACAAAATTGACCAAGCCCCAATGGAGGCATCAAAAACAAATCACATAGGCTTTTTGTTGTAACATTATAACACTATCTCAAATGAGTAGTCATAGCACAAGAAAGAAATACATGTAACTCATCTTTAAAGGATCCTAATATGCACAACCTACAAATGCGCTCTTCTTGAGGGAGCTGAATCCATCTTCCATTCTTAAATCTCAAATGATGAGAACTTAAGCAAAGCTTGTTAATAAAATTTTGATACTTGATGGGAATAGCAACTAAGAGATAGTCAACTTCTACATCTAGTTTATTAGGTTTAATATGGTGTAAATAAAATTGCTTTTTACCTTTCACATTAGTAGTTCACATCTATGTTAAAACCTTTTGCTTGACTAGTTGGTGAATATGCTTAGGATTTTGTTGCATGTCCTTCCAAGAGATATTTCATTTTCTCAACCATTACATCCCCTGATGATGAGCAATAGAGAATTCCAATACTTAACTATACAAGTCACAAGTGCTCACATGTGATCAGATTGTAATTTGTGGATGGACAATGTAACTATACTAGTGAGTTGATAAGAAGTTCATGATTATTGTCTTTCCACTTAAAGTTAGGGAAGTACAAAATGTAAGGTTTAACTATTAGTGAGGCATAAGGTAAAATGATGTTGTTTGGCTTTAATTATGCTAAAAGTAAACAAAATGAAAATGGATATAAATTTTATCAACTAAGGACAATGAAAATATAAAGTTATTCTAGCATATGGTGATAAGTATCTGTTCTTGATTTTCTGTACATGTTATGGGCTAATGTAATTGTTACAAATGAGCAAATTAAGCAAAGTTACTACTGGATTACCAAATAATTACACTTTATTCTCTAAACTAGTCATACTCATTTTGCCTTACTAATGAACATTGGAATATTAAATGACTTAGGAAATGCAAATGATATAGTTAAGTAAATAGCATGGAAAAATAAATCTATTCTATGTGATACGTTGCAATGATGAAGAACAATCTCAATCTTTATTGCCATTTATGAATTATGTCTAGAAACAATAAACTCAAATAAATATGCAATACAACTGTAATTCATCACATTACAGGCATTCATAACTAACTCTAACTTCAAGAAAACAAAATAGAAGAATTTTTGATGCGACAATGGGATCATATTTATAGGTGTGACTATGGCCCACTACACTGTATCTACAACATCATATATTAGGCTGCAATATTGCATCTATGGTATCATAGTCTTTTGATAAAAAATATTTCATCATACCTCCATGACTAATTGAAAACTCATTCTCAAGTTCAAACAAAAGGAGGATAGAGTTCATTACAAAATTATGAGGTTATATGGATCTTAACATCATGACATATATACATGACTAATGAATCATGGTTTGTCGGGTGCTAATATCGGACCCCTGATATCAGTTACAAGATATCAGCTCTGATGAGTCCCAATATCAGACCCCTGATATTAGGTACCTGATATTGCAGCTTGGCTAATATCAGATACGCAATATCGTGATCCCTATGTAAGCCTATAAATACACATTTGGGCGCATAGGAAAAGTTAGTGTTAGAGTAAGTATAGAGTAGAGTCTTTTTGTCATTTTTTAGTTCATCTCAGCCCTTTCCCCAGTGCATGCCTGCAGTGTGATGATTGTAATTGTACGAAACCTTTATTCGAGTGTGACGTACTTGGACACGCACATGATCGGCAATAAAGATTGAGATTACTTCATCATTGCAGCATTCACTTAGTTTTAACTGTTATTTATTGCTTTCTTATTTAATATCTCTTTACCTTCCTCCCCTATCCCTGTTATTAAATGCGGAATGAGTACGACTTAATCACGAGCATTTAAGTGTGACTACTTGGTATCCTAGTAGCGTACCTAGGACATGCGCTTGGTAATCCCAATAGTAGTACACGAGGTCTAAGATGTGTATGGATGATTAAGGACAAATGCTCATCGCACTTAGGCTAGCTTAGATTCTCTCCTCCCATTCACTCTTAGCTTAATTAAAGTTATTTTCCATTGCCTCTAGGAGTAGCACTATTTTAGGACCACATCATACACCTCACTATGGACTAAACCATACGTGATAAAGCAAATACTAGTCCAGGTGGGAAGATAGTGAACTACGATCAACGAGTAACTATCTAGATACCACAACTAGACTGTCTGCGGAGTTCAACCAAATCGTGCATGAACGCTCATATTCGTATGGTTGAGTATAGGGGTACCTCGCCACTCATCATTGGCGCTTTTGTTGAGGACAATGCTAGTTATTTAGATTAGTTATATCATATAAGATTGTTGTAACAAAGTATTAACAATATATCTTTTAGAAGGAAATAATTGCAAATAAGTCACACACAATTTCACAACAATGTCTCTCTCACAAGACTATGATAATGCAACAACTAGTAAGGTAATTCATTGGAGAACTGACGAATTATATGATGAGGAAGACAAAGTTTGGAGTACTCAACCTGATGCAGGGGTCTCCTATGTACATCAACAAAGACAACATTGTCCCAACTTACAAACTCATAATCTACCTAGTGATGATGAACCCTTGCTGGCAACTAGGAGCCTAATGCATATACAAGAGGTTGTTCGAATATCTAGTAGGCATTGCAAGGAAAGCCATCTACCTAGGCTTGATTTAAACAACTTTCCCATATTTTCAGGAGGTTATGATTTAGATCCACAACATCATTTACAAGCCTTCCATGATGCTTGTGTATGGAACAATATTGATAATGGATGGCAAAACTTAAGCTCTTTCCTTTGACACTCGTTGGCCAAGCAAAAGTATGGTATAGATCCTTAAGACCAAAATTAATTCAATGTTGGCTGACAATGGTAGAACTCTTCAATGAAAAATATCAAACTTATGCAAGAGTGTCAGCCTTGAGGAGACAAATCCAAGAGTGGAAATAGGGACAACATGAACCCTTGGACATGGCCTTAGAAAGATACTATTCATTGTTAAATAATTGGCCAAGCCATGGATTCTTTGAGGAAAGGCTAATGTACCACATTATGGATGGGCTTCATAATGAAACAAGGGAAACCTTAGGGATATATGCCTAAGGTCAACTATACTTGATACGAACCCACCAATTCCAAGAGCTTATTAAGTGGGTAGCAAAAGAAGAAGGAGAGTTAGCTAAATGGGAGAATGTTGAGAAATTTCAACAGGACCAAAATCTTGAATTAGCAAAGGTCCATGATCATGAAGAGGAGAAATCAACTCACCTCAAGGAGGTGGAATCATCTTTTCCAATACTACAATCACTAGAAGAAATTGAGGCAAAAATCAATAAGATGATGGAATGGATACATGAAAAGTGTGGAGAATATGCCAACATTATTAGAGGTAGAACCATGATAAACCAAGAAACAGGATAGAACACCACTAGACAATCAGAAAGAAGGGTTGAAGAGGATAAGAACTCAACTACTAATCATATGTATCAGTGTAACATTTGCCTATATGATCACCCCAAAGGTCAATGTCCAATCATGCTACATTTACATGAGCATTGGGGAAGAATGCTACATCTAGAGTTCATACAAAAATACTGTGTTCAATCATAGTGGCAAAAACCTTGGTTGTGGGGGAGGCTACCCTCAAACTGGTCACACCCTTCATATCATCTGAGCCCAAACACTTATCAGGTTCAACATCTTGTTTCCCCAACTAGGTCAACATCTTTTATCTCACCACATTGTTATTATTCTCCTAAGTACTATCAACCCATGTCCTCTTCCACAAGATCACCACCTCATGTTCCTTATACTTCTACTTACCCTCAATATTCTCATCCTTCACCTCCTTCTACATCACCACCAATTGTTCCTGAAGGATTTGCACCACAACATCGACCCATGAACATTACTTGTGCTACTACTGTCAAACACAGTGGGAATCCTCCACAACATCAAAGGCATCCCTTCTTTAGACATAACTATAGAAAGGGATAGCACAGTTCCGAGACCACTACATTCTCCAACTCAGTACAAGTTTAACACTATGGTGCATCTTCCTCTACAAATACAACATCTCATGTTATCTTATCAGGGCCACCAATCAACACTCCAACAACTGTGCGGCCCAATGAATATAGCCATGTAGGAAGACATATCGATCCTCACATACCATCTTACAGTTAAGGGTGCCATAGTGGGTCAACTCTATATCAATTAAACTCATCTTTTAACTTGCCCCACTATGTCAACTTCAATCAAGTGTGTGAACCCCAATTTGGGTACATTCCAACCACCACATCAAAAGACACCCGATGGTTTGGATATGACCAAGTTCTAATATTTCCGAAATGCATGGATCCAACCCTTCCATTTATTAATTCTCGCTATGATCAAAAGTTTAGTTATGGGGGATATCCCCCATTCTAACAAACAAATTAATAAATATTTTTCCTTTTCTTTAATTTTATAATTTTTTGTTTTCCAATTTTTCATCTTTCAATTTTTTGCTTTATCATTTTATTGATTAGTTCATCTTTTTATTTATTATTTTATCTTTTTATCTTTTTATGGGTAATATCATCTATGAATAAAACACTCATGTGACTCATTGGTTGAGGTGTTGTTCTATGCTATCAAGTCTTAGGTGACTAATTACTTGGACAGCGATCCCATCACATCCACCCACCCATTTTATTAATAAGAGGTTCTACTTTGGGTACGATGATATTCTTGACATCATTAAAACTTAAAGTATTTTTGTACTCATTATACCCAAAGAGAAGAAGGATGGACCAAGAGGGAATGGCTAGGGTGTGACATCAAGGGGACTTGTGGATTCTCTTTGGTGACATTTGTAGGAGTTACCATGCAGCCTGGGTGTACTAAGATCCTTGTAGATTTAACAAAAAATGGGAGTAAGAGTAATAAAGGCACTCACTCAAGAAAACCAATGCTATTCTAGGGGGTCCCACTAGAAAGACATGCATCCATGCTTGAAGGTAGGTGACTTCTCTAGATTATGCATCAAAAGAAAAAAAAAAGAGAGAGAGTATGGCAAAGCAGCTAAAAAAAAAGTATGCCGCAAAGAAATTTCAAATCACTCCTCCCTTGAACAAAATGCCAAGTGATTGTATGCCTTGTTGTCATGGTACTCTTATGGTTGTCCATCATGGGATGAAACAATGCGATGTCACTGATTGGAGGAATGGACTTGGTCTTGATTTTGGAGCAACGGGTTAATGACACATTAATCATGCCCTACACTCAAGATTCATTGTGCCCTACACATTATAATCCCTTCTACAATTCACCTCATCTGAATTGGTGACTCATGTCTTGTGTCGCATAGAATTTCTACCTCATCACGAAAGTATCAACATATGTGTGTTTTGTTGCTAGTGTAGATTACATTTAACCCTTCTAGTGCCTATAGACATTTTAAGGTGTGGTTATACAAGGGCATTATAGGTTGGAACCTGCTTTGGGGAAGACCCACTTGCGTGACTTTTGTAATTTGTACTTGTTGCACACCACCACATCATTTTATACCCTCTGAGCACTTCATTGCCAAATCTATTCTTTCCTTTGTCATCATTTTATCAAACGTTCCTTAAAACCATTACATGTCCTTTTATGTGTCACTTAAACAAATCATGTTAGGCATTAAACTTTTAGGGCAACTTCCTTGAAAAAAATTTTCTAACTCTAAAATCACACTAAGTAAAGAATTCAACATTTATTAAAGGCAATGAGTAAGGTATGAAATAATTGAACTTCTTTCAATAACCTTACTAATAATTGATCTTTGTGTGATTATAGATGGCCCCTAAAAGAGGACAATAAGGAGGACTTTCTTAAGATGCAACTGAACGTCCAAGGGGAGGTAGAGATCAAGGACCTCATGCAGAACATGCAAAGTAGGAGGCACAATCATTCAGTATCCATCAGGGAACTCCTATCACTGCATAATCTGGCCAAGAAAAAGGTGGAGAGGTCAAGGCCCGAGCCTATGAAGAGGAACGATGGCTATTTGCGGCATGGCATGTCAAGGCCAATCAAGTGTTCTTATAGCTATTGTGTTCATGGGAAGTGCCGACTCCATCAAACATTGGAGCATTAGCATGGACAGCTCATACTCCTTGGATAGAAGAGGAGAAACGTCAGGCACTTCTTCAACAGTATCAATCTTAGAAGCCTGGAGTGCAGAACAAAGGAAAGGCACCCATGGAGGAGCCACCACCATCACGAACCCCATGAGTTCCACAAGTTTTGTCTTTTGTCTTTTGTTTTTGTGTCCAAATTTTGTTTAGCCCAACATTACTGCATGAATAAATCCCTAGTCTGTCAATAATCCCATACCTATCCATTGTGTAATTGAATGAACTTGTTCCTCATTTTCTTTGACTCGAGGATGAGATGTTATTTAGTCGTGGGGGTATGATGAATCATGGTTTGTCAAGTGCTGATATCGGATCCCTATTATCGGACCCCTGATATCGGTTACAAGATATCAGCTCTGATGAGTCCCGATATTGGACCCCCAATATCGGGTACCTGATATTGCAACCTGGCTAACAATATCAGATACGTGATATTGTGATCCTTGTGTAAGCCTATAAATACACATTTGGACGCACAAGAAAAGTTAGTGTTAGAGTAAGTATAGAGTAGAGTCCTTTTGTCATTTTTTAGTTCATCTCAACCCTTTCCCCAGTGCATGCCCACAGTGTGATGATTGTAATTGTATGGAACCTTTATTCGAGTGTGACGTACTTGGACACGCACATGACCGACAATAAAGATCGAGATTACTTGATCATTACAACATTCAGTTAATTTTAACTATTATTTATTGCTTCCTTATTTAATGTCTCTTTACCTTCCTCTCCTATCCCTGTTATTAAACGCGGAATGAGTACGACTTAATCACGAGCATTTAAGTGTGACTACTTGGTATCCTAGTAGCGTACCTAGGACATGCACTTGGTAATCCCAGTAGTAGTACATGAGGTCCAAGATGTGTACGAATGATTAAGGATGGATGCTCATCACACTTAGGCTAGCTTAGATTCTCTCCTCCCATTCCCTCTTAGCTTAATTAAAGTTATTTTCCATTGCCTCTCGGAGTAGCACTAGTTTAGGACCACATCATACACCTGACTCTAGACTAAACCATACATGACAAAGTAAATACTAATCCAGGTGGGAAGACAGCGAACTACGATCAACGAGTAACTATCTAGATACCACAACTACTTTGTCTGTGGAGTTTGACTGAATCGTGCATGAACACTCATATTCGTATGGTTGAGTGTAGGGGTACCTCGCCACTCATCAATGACTAACTCTACTATGAATGCCACATCTTTGTTCAAGTGGTGTTACAAAATCATCATGCATTACATTATTAACACTTGACAAATTTTATTTTTGATGTTGTTGCTTCATGTTCCTAGTGGCAATGGTACCTCCATTGGTCTTTTCCATTTATCATTTGGCTTTTGGATCTAGTACCTATTCAACAAAGCACTTAGCTTTTCTTCTTTGATTCTAGGATCATGCACTATTTATGCTAATTCAATAATGTTTGCAATTATTAGCACTTTCTAGGGACATGATAGTCATGGGAACGTTTTGTTACCATTGATGTACCATGCTACAAATTGTTTTCTTTTTACCATAAAGGCTTTGGGCATCTTTTGTAATTCTTGATAATCAATGATTCTTCTAGTTAGATTCACTACAACATCTTTTTGGCCTTGGTATGAATATTTGGAGTTCAAAGTTTATGGTATGGAGCTTTTGCCATACATCTTTTCTATATACAAACTTCTTTTCATACATAGAATACATTATAGCCACTTGCTGCTCTAATTCAATTCATAACATGTTTGCTATCAACATGGTTAAGTTAGCATAGTGTAGATTTGCTAACCCCATGTATTTTGTTAAATCCTATATTTACAAGTCTCTGTTTTTTAGCTTTGCTTGGTAGACAAGGGCAAGACTATCTAGGATGGGTTGCCAATTATGTATTTGTTGCATGATAGAATTGAGTTTGGCATTAGCCATCTAGATCTCTTTCTCATTAATTTGCTTATATAGGCTCACTTGATCTTTGAAATACTTCTTGAGCCTTTTATGTTTCTTGACCTTATTTTGCCACATGCTAATTTTAATAGTTGATTTTTATCAAACTATGCGTACTTTTTCCATTGATAGGATTCTATTCTCATAAGCTAATTGTCTCATGTTATAGTTGACTCTAGTAAACTACTCTCTTAGTTGATGGATACTTTTCTCAAGTATGTTTTTCTATTTCTCATTGTTTATATGTTTTTCTATTTCTCATTGTTTATTAATCTTAAATTCTCTATAATAATTCTCTTATTTTCTTCTTTATTGTAGTGATAGACTTAGCATGGATGTATGTATGAGCATTTACTACTAAAGCATTCCACGTTGCCTTTTATTTCTACATCTTCATCTATTTTTATTTAACCATTAGTTGATCAATTTTTTAATTTCCAAATTATGCTAACTGGCTTGGTGCAACGTGTTGTGTAGGATCTTATCTTTTAGGTATTAATGCAACTAATTATTCTTGTAGCTTTTGCACTTCATTTTTTGCATGTTGCATCCTTATTTTCACCATGAATAGCTTTTCTTTTGTGGATATTAACTCTATTTGTACTACAGTTATATCATTGGAAATATAAAAAATATTCTACATAACTTTTCTTTTCTATAGTAGTTTTTCCAATGCATCTTCATGTTTAGCAGAGTACATTCTTTCTTTTTTTGATGTTCTAGCTAATGTTTGCACATATTTGCTTCTAGAAATATCTACTAGTGGTACAACAAGAGCATTGAATGACTCCTTTATGTGATCAATTATTACTTTTGCTACTCATATTACATCTTGACGTTGCATCACCACTGTAGTGGCTCCTTTACTAGTTTTTAACATCACTTGAAATGATGTAGCTTTTCTAGAAATTTATTGTGCCTAATCATCATTTTCTCCTACCTGCAAAGATATTTGACTACTGGCGAGTCTTCTGGATACTATAGGTTTGCTTGGATTATCTCTTACTCTATGGATGCTTGAGACTTCCCTGTTTCTCTAACTAATTATTTAAGCAATTTATTGCAAGTGTCTCATGAAAAATTTGTAGTCTAGTTGTGTAGGTGGAGCACTCGGTCCTGATCATTCTACATCTGGGGTTAACCCACTAGGTTCTACTTGTCCTATTCTTATGGCTGGAATATTTCTTATTGGTGTTGATCCTACTATAGCCTCAGTGCCTGTTGGTTTTTCTACTTCGGTGGCAATGATTTGGAGATTTCTACATATAAAGCAGTTTGGGCTTTTTGGAGAATACCATTGGTATAGCCCAAAATTCCAACTTGTCTACAGAACTTTCTAATAATACAAGAGAATGAAAGAATGGTTCTTTTCTTCAAAACTTCTTTGTATTTCTAGAAACAACAAATAAACTATATTGGCTTAGAATTTCTCCATTAAGATAGTACTTTCTTTGGTAGCATAGGTGGAAATTTTGTTAAGTCTTTTAGTTAGAAAAATATGATATGTCCCAATCTTAAAGTAAATCTTCTCTATAGTGGATAATCCATCCTTTATACTCTTTTTTTGTAGTTCCATATGTCCTTTGTAGCCATAAATTTCTTGCATTTGTGTTAGACTGTGTTGATATTTGAGTAATGTTGGCTTTGACGTTTGGTAGATTTGGTGTCCTTGTAATTGCTTCAACTGAATATGACACTGTTACTTCCTCAATCTTCATAGTTGCCTCATGTTGTTTGTTTTTTAAGAATTGATGGACTTCCTCCAAATACCATTCATCATTGCTTAAAATGGTTCGCCAAAGTGGTGAGACTTGGAGTTGTTTGCAGACATTAGTAGATATGAACTCTATGAATGACTCAAAATTAATTTTTACTCTCACAGTGGACATGATAGATTTCTCTTAGATGACATGTAGACACTCATTGGAGAGTGTGAGCCATTGTCCTTATTTTGGAGTTAGTGGTGCATCAGCTTCTACCTATGCAAATTACCCTATTGTAGGGGTGTAGGTTGATAGATTGAATATGACTATGCTTCTTACTCCTTATGAGAAGTTTGCTCTATACCTCATCCTCATGCTCTATGTCTTTTTATCCCTTGGTTGTGATGATCTCCCTAGCTTTGGGTATTCTTTTTAATGGCATTTCCAATCATAATAAAATTTAAGATTACTCAAAAATTCTAGAAACTTTCCTAATGATTCATAACCCTTCATTGGAATTTAGGTTTTGATCAAAAGTATTAGGTACAATCAATTTCATTTTTTACTTGAATTGTAGAGTTTGGAAAATTTATTAATTTAGAAAAAATCCCATTCAGAAAAACCATTAATTAAATAATTAAATAATTGATTGAAAATAATTTTAGCTTGATGACCTATCACTATCTTTGATTTATTGTTAAAATGTATTCAAATGATCAATTGAAATGAAATGTTAATCTTATTGGCCTATGTTAGATCAAAATGTTATTATTTCTTATGATTCTTACCCTTAATTGACCTTCTAGGTGTTAGAAAAATTTTGCGCAATTAATAAAAACTATACATAATGCTCTCCCCCATGACTAAGATCACTTTGTGAACAAAAGAAATCAAGAATGACTCAAACTAGGTTTGTGGTAAGGAAGATATGGGACCCTAAAGGTTCTATGATAGAAAAATAACATGAACTCTCCTTGTGTAAAATGATGAAAATGAAAAAAATTTCTAATGGTCTACACATATTTATAGATTTTTATTAGAGTGATATCATAGATGCAACATCATTGATGTGATATCACAGGCACTACGATATTGTATCTATGATATCACCTTTGGAATTTTTATGAGATTTGATAGAAAAAATGAATGGAATGGGTAGTCTAGAAGGTGTAAAGATAATCCAAGGGGTTCTTGATCATATATGATGCTTAGAAAATGATATTTTAATGCCAAAAGTATGTTAAAGAAGGAATTCAGGCAAGGTAACTTAACTAAGGTTTAGAAGATGATTTGGTCAAAAGTTGCTAAATTTATGAATAAGTACAAACATGTAGGGAAATAATAATGATTTTTAAAGTATTTAGGAGGTACCAGATGATGTGGAGTTGGTCATCAAATATGAGACACAAGAGTTATACAAGTGAGTCCTCCCTAAAGTAGGCTCTTACCCTTAATGTTCTTGTATAGCCACACCTACAAGTATCCATGGGCACTCAAAAATTTGAATGTAAATCATACTTGTCTTCTGAAATACACATGTCAGTATTGTTATAATAAGAAAATAATACTATGTTATACAAAACTATCAAATTATAATTATATATAATAGTGAGGTAGAATGGTAGTAGCAGGGATTGCAAAAAATGGGAAGTGAGGTGTCTTACCATAAGCATATTGAATTCTATATGTAATGCATGGTTAAAGTGATCAATAGCCTATTTATCCAAGATCCAAATTGAGGCAATATCACTTACTAGTAACATCACACTGTATCATCTCAAAACTTACAATCATAAGACTATCACAATTGCAAGAAATATCGTTACTTGGTAATGAAGAACAAAGAAGCAATTACGTAGTTTATTTTAAAGGAAACTTGGTCATTGGATAGAGGAGTGCCTTCAAGCATGAGTAACATGTCTTTCTATCCTAGTATTCACTGAGAGTCTAGGAAATCTTGAAATTTTTGAGAGGTTGCCTATATTTAGACATGGGTAATATATCTTTCTAGTAGAAACCACCCCCCTCAAGGAAATTTTTATTATGTGTATTTATTATGTTATTAATATGTCAAGCTTACCAGAGGACTACCTTCAGGCATGGATAAGACGTCTTTCTAGTGACATGGAAATGCAACACTTATTTTAGAACATGCTTTCATTTTTTGTTAGAACTCAAGTAAATAATTCAACTTAACAATGTAATAAGACTCATAGTAGTAACTTTATAGAATCCATAAATCCCCTTGATGTCACATCCTTTTCATTTCCACTTGGTTCTTTACCTTTCCATCTAGGCATAATGATCACAAGTTTATTTAACTTTTATTATGATAAAAATGTCATTATTTCCATGGTAAGAACCTCTTATTATTGGAATTGAGTGGATGGATGATGTGGTTTTACTATATATACAATCAATCCTTCAATGATTTGATAACATAGGGTGAAAGTCTTATTGATTCAACTACATCTTCCTTATTTCTTGATACTTTATTAATAAAATTAACAAAAATTATGGAAATTAAAAATAGTAAAATGGTAAAATGAATGCAAGCTATACAAGAATTAAAAAACATGTAAAGAATTTGAAAGAATTGGAAAAAGGTATAAGAAATTATAGAAAATATTAAATAATGAAAAAAATATTAAAAGTGAAAAAATAGTAATAAATTAAGAAAAATATAAAAAGGTTGTTTGGCATAGAAGAGATGACACCCCCACAACTATTATCTAAGATAGAAATTTAGAAGATTGAATGGGAAGTGAGTGGTTCATAACATATGGTAGATTTTTTTAGGGATGAAAAGTCATAAAATGGTTTGACTTGTTGAATGTTGATAATGATTAATTTCTGTAGGTTAGTTAGGTGATATGTTTGCATGGCGTATATTGATAGGTAATATGGACTATATAGGGTACTTTCCATAAAGTTTGAAACTCCATTATTTGGGTGACATTGTTTGGGTTATAGTAAAGGATTCTATCTCTAGGCCTAATAGAAACTTGTCTAATCTTAGCGTCATATCTATGTTTGAAATAATTATGAATTTCATTTCTCATTTGAGCTATTAATCTATTTTCATCTATTAGATGAAGATTTATTAATCATTCTTTATGGGCTAGGTCTAAGTCTAAGTCAAGCATATAGGTAGTTGTAAGGGTATTTATCTTTACTTAAATTAGTAGGGTAGGTAATTTGCCATAAAATAGTTCATATGATGAATATCCTATAGGAAGTTTCCAAGTAGATCAATATATCCATAGAGCATCATTAAGCTTAGTGCTCCAATATTTTCTATATCTTGTAATAGTTATGGTTAATATTTGAGTAATTTCTTTGTTAGTTACTTTAGCTTGATCATTCGCTTGGGAATGATAAGATGTAGTAAGTTTGTGATTTACCATAAGGCAATGCATTAACTTTTTAAAAGTGGCTCCAATGAAATGAGTTTCATTATTCGAGATTAACATTCTTGGTACTCTAAATTTATTCATCACATGTGGAAAAAATTTAGAAGCTATGGTGGTTATGCAATCTTTAAGTTGTTTTTGCTTACTTTGTATAATAATCAATAGTCACAATAATGTAGGACTTTTCATTTGAAATTGATATGATAGATCCCATAAAATCAATTTCCTAAATATCAAATAGTTCTAATGATTAGATCCATTTTTGTAGTCCTTCATGTCTGTATGTCATTCCTCCATCTCTTTGATATCTTTTACAAGATCATGTAAAATAATGTGCATCTCTGAATATGGTAGGCTAGAAGTAGCCCACCATTAGAAGTTTTAATGATCTTCTTCCTTCATAATGATCACTGCATGGTTCTTCATGTGCATTTTGCAGGACTATTTGTTGATTTTTCTCCAAAACATACCATCATATTAAACTATCTACACAAATGTTATAAAGATTTCTTTTAATCTCCATATATTATTTTACCTTGTGAAGGAACCATTCTTTCTATTTTTAATCTTGTTTATGAAGAAGTTCTTGTATAGTTAGATAAGTCATATAATTAGTAATCCATGACTTTGTTGCCAAATCTATAACCATTTCTATCTTTGTAAGTAAGTTTTCATTAGGAAATTGATCTACTAATGGTTCTTCATTCTCTTGAGAATCCTATCTTAGTCTTGACAAGTGATCAACTACAACATGTTTAGTCTCTTTCTTGTCATCATTATGATGTGAAATTCCTGTAGTATAATGAGCCAACTTATTACTCTTGGACTAATTACTAGTTTATTTATTAAAAATTAGATTGTACTATGGTTAGTATGAAGAAAGATTGAATACCCTAGCAATAATATTTGAAGTTTTTAAGTGCATATACCACAACCATAACCTCCTTTTCCAAAGTAGTATAGTTAAGTTATGTCAGATAATGCTTCTACTAGTATTTTGTATATAGCATGGTTGCTTTTGATCATCTTACTAGATTAATATTACTCTAAGTTCATAGTTTGAAGCATCAATCATGATGTGGAAAGGCTTAGACCTATTTAGAACTTTGAAGATTGGTATTTTGATTAGTTTCTATTTTAGGCTCTCAAATGTCTTTTCAAATTATTTAGACCACCAGAATCATGCATCTTTCTTTGTTAGTTCAACAAACATTTTGTAATTTTTGAAAAATTCTGAATAAATCTTTTATAATACCTTATATGATTAAGAAATGATCTCACATCCTTAACTATCTATAACCTTTGGATAACATTCGGAATGAATTTGATTTTATCTAGATCTACCTCTATTCCCTTGTAGAATATCTTGTCTCCTAGAACTATGTCATCTTGGACCAATAAATGAATATTTTGTTAATTAAGCTTCAAATTCATTTCTACACATCGTTTTAAAACCTGCTCTAAGTAGTTCAAGGCTTTCTTGAAGTCAAGTCCATAAGTAGAAAAATCATTGATAAATACCTAAACTCCATTACCAATCTATTTCTGGAAGATGCTAAGAAAAACTCTCTAGAATTTTGCTGAAGCATTATACATGTCAAATGACATTTGCTTGTGTGTGAATGTTCTTCCCAAGTTGGTGAACATTGTTTTCTCTTGATCTTATGGTGCAATATAGATATGGTTATATCCATTGTATCCATCTAGAAAGCTATAGTATTGATGTCCTGCAATAGTATTTAGAACTTGATCAACAAATGACAAAGAAAAATGGTCTTTGAATGTTGCCATGTTCAACAATCAAAAACCTAGATAGATCCTCCACTTGCCATTATTCTTTGAGAAAATGACTAATGAACTAATCTATTTACTATATGCAATAAGATAAATGAACCCTATCTTTAATAGCTTCTCTAATTTCTATTTGGTAATTTTTTAAGTTCAAGTTTAATCTTCATTAAGGTTAGTGACATGGTTTACCAATTGAATTGGTGTAGATATGATGTTAATAGATTTGTGGATTAATGTAAGTGATTTTATGATAAGACCATGTAAATGAAATTAGCCATTTATTTATAACTTCCAATAAGCTTTTCTTCTATTCTTTATCAAGACTGACATTTATAATTACCAGCTTTTTGTTATTTAGGAAAGCATATTCAAGTACATTTGGTAAGGCTTTTAGTTCTAGTGATTCTGGTTCATACTTATCTAGTATCTCTATTTTTTTCCATTCAACATCCTCATCTTATTGAATCTGAGTGTAGGGAGATTATCTTTGTATTTTTTCCATTTTGTCAGTTTCTTCTGTAGAGGAATTTGTAATCTTTTTAACTAGTTTAATGTATATTTTTGATTTTGATTCTACTTTATTAGTTAGCCACTAGGTTCCTTCTCTTTTTGTGGTTATTGGATGAAGACATTATTATCCACACATATTCTCAATGCATTATTTGTATGTTGGGATGTCATCTTGTCTTGTTATCTATACTTTATGCATATAATTGCATCCATTTTTGTTATATATGATACATGAAAATTTGTGTCTATGAACAATTTTGGCTTTATCCTCCTTGGAGATTTTCAAAGATAAGTCCTTGATTCTGAGCTTAGCATCCATGGTGCTAAGTCATGCTCTTCTCATAATTATAGGAAATTCACCCTTATTCTTCCCCACATGAATAACAAAAAAATTATCAGGATAGACCATCCACTTATGGTAGTTATTACATCCTTCACTTTTCTAAGTGGAATAACAATAGATTGGTTAGCTAGCTCTAGTTGGATATTACATTTCCTTAATAAAGGTAAATTTCAAGCCTTGTACATATCTTGAGATATGAGATTTGCCCCTGATCAAGAATCTAGTAGAGCTTTGCATGACTTGTATTCTACTATTTGGAGATAGATTAAAGGACTTTCTGGATTTGTTTATTTCTTTGAAAGTTCTCTTGCTTTTATTCAATGTGTTATTGTTTGTGTAATCATGATAGTTATTAAGTTCTTTTCTGTTGAAATTGGAAGCATGGTACTATTTTGAGGACTTAGTATGGAAGGAACAAGGTTAGATAAGGTTCTTGTCCTTTAAACATCTTTTTGAACTTACCCTAAAGATGAGACATTTTATAGATCTTGGTTCACTTATACTAACTTTCATCTTGTGCAGTAATTACCTTGGTAGCAATTTTTTGTTGTGGTTGTGTTGGTAGTTTTCCTTGCATTATTAGCAGTGGTATTGGTGGTAACGGATTAAGAGCTTGATAATATGAACCAAGTGCTAATTAAGAGATGTAATATTATGAATTTATGCTTAGGATTGTAGTTCTGTGATATTTAGTTGGCTAGTAAGAAGAAGAAACATAAATAAGAGTACTTTCAGGATATATAGGATGTTGTACATAGTATCTATAAGGATCTATTTATAGGTATGAATATTGTTGCCTTAGTGGTGGCATCTCTCACAACTATGGTTATTATCATTGTTGTTAGTACTCTTTCTATAGTCGAGGATAAGCCCTACTTAGATAATACGGTTGTTGATAGGGCTACCTATAATTATCTTGTGGATAAGGTAATCATCCATACATTTGGTTTTAAATAAATTTTGAATTGAGTACATATGTCCTAGACTTTTGTAAGTGGACCATAATAGGATAACATCCCTTAGGATGTTCATATTAGTACACTTCGCAATCAGTATCATCTTCAAAGCTTGAGTTCGTAACTTCCTCTATTGAAGAAACTTTCCTTTTGTTTTTATAATTATCACATCCATTTTCCTTCTTCTTTTTCTTGTCCTTATTTCTATTAAATACTTGTTCAATTTTATCCTCAACTATCTTAAGTGCTAGGATAAATTTTTCATCTATAGAATCTCACATTTTCTCTACCTTTGTAGTAATGTCTTTTACTAACTTTTGAATAGGTAGAGTCTTTTACTAAATCACATCTTCTAATGTTTCTTCTTGTTGTGTTTTACATATCCTTACATCTCTTTTTTTGATAATTGGGTCTCTATTGTACTCTTCAGTTGGTTCTCTTTTATGCAACTCTTCTTCTTCTTTTACTACTTAAGCCAACAATCTCTAAATTTGATGAGCTATCATTTCTGATAATATTCCTTTGGCATATAGTCAAAGGGTCTCTCTGGTTTTTGCTCCTTAATCCATCAATGATCTATCATAGTTGTTTCCTTTGGGAAAATCCATGACATGGGCATTTATGTAATAGTGAATAGTATCTACCCATTGCTGCATCATGGGATTCATGTATCCCTTACTTTCATCCTTGGATTTTTTTTCTTAAATTTGAGATTCTAGAATTAGTTTAAGATTTATCATTGAAATGTTCTAGTACGGTACTTCATCTTTAGATTGATTCTAGTTCTAAGGATCTGTACCAACTTTATGCTTTCTTTATGAGTGTTTTGGGAAATAACTTTCATCTCTGCTAATCATTATATTTGTTTTCTAGGACATAGATATCATGGAAGGCTTGGAGGTGATGTTGTGGATTTACATTATGTTCTTCTTCAAACTTTGGAATATTGTTGATGTTAAGTCACTTGATGCAGCTATTCCTTAAATTCTTGGTAGGTATATACCGATATTGATCATGTTGTAAGTGATAGTAGAAGTTCTTCATAATCTTTAGGTTATAATCTCTATTATAGTGATGATTTCTTCGATGCTCATGATGTTACCTTCTTTTATGTCTGAACTCTATTTCTCTATCTTCTTCATCATCTTCTACTTCCTTAAGATATCTTCTTCTATTTTCATGTCTCTAATTATTTCTTCTCCTTTTCCTATCATAATCTCTTGTCCTTTGTTCTCTTATGTTAGAGTCTATTAATGAGTGTGATGAAGAGGATGGGCGAGTTGGAGAATGATGTTAGCTAGTTCTCATCTTATGATTTCTGGATTCATCTCATCTAGATCTATTAGAGGTTTTAGGTCTCAAATTTCCCCTAAGTCTAGAGTCTATCTTATCTCTTCATGGAATTTCTGCAAGAGCTGAATGTAACTTTATCTCTATAGGATCTTTAATACATATCACTAGTATTTGAGAATTGGATCTATGATTTTGGTAAGACTTTTTAGCTTTATATAGCTCATCTTCTTTCTTATTAAGGATGATCATCTATGGTACTTTATTTTCTTTCTCTTATTCATATCTTGTTGCCATAATAGCATCCCTTCTTACTTGAGCCTCTATTGGCTAATATGGCCTAGTTATATTTTGGTAACTTGGTACCCTTCTTGTGCATAGGCAAGATTTGATCTTAGGAGGGCTTCTTGAAGCATAGATAATGTTGACTAGTCTAGTAAAAAGACAATGTTACCTTGTAAGTCTCTCCATCTAAATTATTTATCCTAGTGGAAAATGAATATGAAATTAGGATAATAAGGATTAGTATAAGCATATAAGATTCTTGTTTGTATCAATAGACTTCAATCTTCTTCATTATAGTTTCTCTCATTACTTTCATTAAGATCAATAGAAAGTGAAGATTTTACTTTAGATATGGAAGCCATTTTAGTTTCATTGATGCTTACATGTGTGTGTATTTGAAAAATTATTCTAAGTATGAAAGATAGGCTTGGTGATACTTGATATAATGAACTATGTAAAATTAACTAGCTAGCAAATATTAACACATACCCATCAACAATGCCAGTAATAACTGGTAGGAAATTCCAAAACTCAATCATATAAGTCACAAGTACTCATGTGTGATCAAATCTTAGTTTGTGGATAGAAAATATAAGTATACTTGTAAGTTAATAAGATATTTGTGATCATTGTTTTCCTAAGAGTTAGCGAGGTGTAGAGTGTATGGTTTAACTCTTAGTAAGACATATGATAAAAAAATGTTGTTTGGCCTTAAGTATGCTAAAAATAAATATAATGAAAATGGATATAAATTCTATTGACTAAGGACAAAGAAAATATAAAGCTATTCTAGCCTATGGTTATAAGTATCAATTTTTAGTTTTTTGTACATGTCTTAGGCTAATGTAATTATTACTGGTATTACCAAGTAACTTTATCACTAAGCAAATCAAGCAAAGTCACTATTAGATTACCAAATAATTACACCTTATGCTTGAAACTACTTGTACTCATTCCACCTTAGTAATGAATATTGGAATATTAAATGACTTAGGAAATGCAAATGACATAGTAAAAGTAAATAACATGGAAAAGTGATGAGTGGCGAGGTACCCCTACACTCAACCATACGAAACGAGCGTCGCACGCGTGATCCGATCGAACTCCGCAGATGGACTAGTTGTGGCACCTAGATAGTTAGCCTTAGGTCGCAGTTCGCTGTCTTCCCATCTAGACTAGTTTTGCATATGTCACGTATGGTTTAGTCTAGATGAGG
>MNCI01010249.1:162157-234296 GCA_015680685.1 Gnetum montanum
CCAGAGCTTCACTACACTAAAACTAGGATGGAAATGAGGGAGAGCTGCCTCTTATTTATAGAAATTGTGGCTGACTGCGATATCGCGGCCCATGATACATCGCATACGCGATATCGCGGCCCATGATACATCACGACCCATGATACAACGTGGATGCCTTAACGCGGCCGCCAGCACTATGAGCAATTCATGTCTCATCAAACAGTAACTCTATTCTATGTGATATGCTGCAATGATGAAGAATAATCTTGATCTTTATTTCCATTCATGAATTTTGTCTTGATCTTTATTTCCATTCAAGACTGTGGTAAGATACAATATTTCCATTCATGAATTTTGTCTTATAAAAGTAAATAATGAAGATTGAGGAAATCTAGCAAGTCCATTGCAAAACAAAAGATGAAAATTTTTTGTCCATTTGAATTATTGTTGATCCATCTTATTAATAGTATCATCTACAAAATGTCAAGTCAAGTTGTCACCTTCAACAATATCTAAAATTCTATAGTATGTTACTATTGAATATTTTTTGTTTGCTTTGAACCTATCCTTGCATTAAAATTTTCACAAATACTTATTGTACCTTTGTTGCAAAATCTACAATATCTCTACCTAAGAATTCAAAATGATGATCTAAAGACAAATCTCTAGAATCATACAATGTAGCATCTCTAGAAGAAAAATAACATATGAAAAGGAAAGAACAATCATGTTGACATAAGATTTTAAACTGAACATATTATTTATGATCATCAATTCTTTCTAAAAGCATACAATTTCCAAGTTACTCTCTCACTAATATTGTAATGCCCTTGGAAGGTTTGCCTCTTTGTCCTTATCTTATATATCTTACAACAAATTTAATAAATCTAGAAACTACAACATTTACAAAACCAACATCTTCACAAGTTTCAATAAAATAAAAAATATCAAAGCTATCAAAGAAGCTAATACTAGTCAAAGAAACAACTTTATTTATGATTCCACCATCAATGTTAAGAAATCCATACCTTAAAGAGACTATATGTTTTTTGAATAATTTTTGGAATACTACTTATTTATAATGACTACCATGTTGCTAGCATTTAGATATGCTACTTGAAGATTGAGATCTTAGAAGGGGGGATTGAATACATTTCCCAAATTGAAAAACACACCAAATTTTATGTGGTTTTGCAACTTGGGTAATCCACACTCGAAGGGTAGATTCCTTGCATAGCTCTGGATTTTGTTCCTTTGAAATGTGGTTTGAAGGGCACCATACCTTGTAAAAGCTTTGAGCTCCATACTAGAGTGTTTTGTCACTGTGAAACTACTCAACCTTGTAAGATCCCAATAAGCTTAGAATGTGGTTTCAAGGATCCCACAACCTTGACAAAATTGAGCTCCACCCTAATCTATTTTGACATTGCAAAGCCACTCAACCTCACAAGGTCCCATCAAGCTCAATGTGGATGCCTTCTCATAATAAGCACATCAACCCTACAGGGCTATAAGAAAAAAAGAAAAGAAAGAAAATCAGGTGAGAGTGTAACTACACTTTACAAGTTCCAAGCCATTCAAATGATGTCCAAGAGTATTTAAAACCAAAGGCCAAAGTTGAAAGTTTGAGCATTAAGAATCATGTAACTTGTCTTTTAAACCAATTATCCCATTGATGACAAATAAACCAATATATCATGATTCTATAATCACCTAATATTCTACTTCTTTTCAAGCATCAACAAAAAGATAAGGCATAGCGATTTCATGGAAAGAGAGTAAATACATGCACATCCAACTTTTACTCATAAGAAAAGTCAAAGTAACACACCTTATCATGCTAAATTTCTTAAGAAAAACTAAACATATCCTTAATAAGATGTCCATAAATCAATTTTTATATAGCCATGTCAATTTTAAATACCAGCACTAAGAAATACATCACAAGGTGAAATATCCAAAAGATATCTTGACCAAAATTAACTCATACTTTTACCTTGGGTACTTTACAATATTCTAAAATGAATAGTCCTCTTCTTACTTATTTTTAGTTGTGGATGTTGGAGTGGGAAGTCTTGCTACTTGAATGTCCTTTGGTAATAGTCTTCAAAGACTCAGCCTACACTAGTGTCCTATAAGATGATAATTGGTAATGAGGTACAGGCTCCCCCTGTATACATGCTTGTATTTCTTCCTAGTCTCTTTGGTCATAATTCATCTATTTTAGAGAGATTAGTATTCTCCCCTTAAGCCTTTTAGGATCTTCATGTTGCATAGAAATTCTAGGATCAAGTGTAGAGACTAAGGTCTCCCATTAGTGAATCCTTCAACAACAAAGATGCAAATATTTTTAATGTTTATTAAAGGAAATTTCTTCCTAGATAATTAAGAAAGAATCCCTTTTAAAAGGAAGGACTATGTGATTAGACATTGAGGATCCAAAAATCACAGTAGAAACTACAGTCTTCAACTTTTGTAATACTTCCATTGCTTGAACGTCCATTCATGTGCTACTTTACTCATCTACCTCCTAAGAAAGATTTTTGATGTCAAAATGATATGCCTTAAATGCAATGGAGACATCTAACTCTTAGAGTAGATGTCTATCCTACCAAGGCCAAAAATAAAGATGCTTGTTTTGAGGTTTGGAACCTCTAGAAACCTTCAAACAAGGCCCCAAATATGGAAAAACACCTTGAAATCATCATATAAAAAATCAACATAAGGAAACACACATACACATCTCACACACATTGAGAATTACACAAGGGTTGGGTGATGTCTTCATAAATCTAGAGTGCCATCTCAAGATCAAGTTTGAAGACTTTTGAAAGCAAGACCTTCCATTAGTAGTACCTTATGATAAAGATAGAAACTAATTCATATGCTTAAGGAGTTTCTTTTGAAATTTTTCTTTTTTTAGAAGATACATGAATTACATTAAAGGTACTAAGTTAAATGCTTCAATTACCATATGTCAAAAATCCTTTTAAAACAATCAAATTTTATTATTTCACAGCGAAGCAACAATGCCATAGCTTAATTAAGAGTTTGAAGTACAAGACATATATGTTTAAACAACAATAAATGTTCAATAAAGAGCTTTTGATCCATAAATTATAATTAATATCTTTAAACCACTTGAAACTACTATATTCTAGTTAAGAGCATGATTTATCAATAAAAAATTTAAAAGTAGCATAAGCAGGACATTATAGCATAGTATAACTTTAATGATTCACAAGATCAAGTGGAAATTTCTTTGGATTTCCAAAGATTTCCAATAGCTTTCATTCAAAAATAAGCTAGTCTAGTCTAATCTCATCAATTCAAGGAATAATGATTATAACTACACTAATCATTACTTACCTTGCTTGTTGATAGAGATCAAGATATTTAAGGAGATTGGAATTGAGGTTCTTCTTTCAAAGTTCCTTCTTTCATACCAATTTTGTTTACTTCTAAGTTCTTGCTCCCTTTCACAACATTCTTGAGAGTTATTTCACTTCCTTATTTTCACTTTATTCTCCACACCTTTTTGTTTTCTTTACCCTTTTGATTTGTCCTTCATTCCTTTTTTCCCTACAATATTTTCTTTCTAGGTGCATTTGGGTAAGACCAAGGAGTCTTATCATATGACCACATGTTCATGTGATAATATTTTAAATTGAAATTCCATTGCTTATGCCCAAACCTATTATAGTAATAACATCTAACATTTCTAATGTGGATAAAGTGATCAAACCTTGGTGCTGCTCTTGGTTGGAATGTAATACTTGTTGATACTTTAATATGTGGAGAAGCCTTTTGTTGGGATGAAGTTTGTGTAGATGATTCTTCTTGTCAACAACATTGCATCCCACTTCTATCATGTGGGCTTCTTCCTTATTCAAGAACTATTCAGAGGGATTCTTTTCCTTTGATCGGCCTCTCATTTACGAGTTTAGCATATGCAAGTTCTTCCTTAATCTACTCATAGGAGGTTAGTTTTTCATTCTTAGCCCATAGGTTTGAGTTTGTTTTTGTGAAGTCTAAAATTTTCAGATTTAATAATGATAGATCTTGATCCTTGTTCTTTGATTCCTTCATTAATTTTATACAAAGATTTTGAAAAGATAAAAGTTCATTACACAAAAGGTCACATCTTTCTTCATTAGTCTCCATTATTTGATCCACTTCATCAGATATGCTAGCATCATCATCTATGAGAGCCATGCAGATAAGGTGTGAATCTTTTAAAGTGTCATTTACCTCTTCCTTACTTTGGTCTCTATCATCCTAGTTGGTGTAGATATTACTTCTCTTTTCTTTACTATAGTCTTTCCCTTGTAACCTGTAAGCATTAGAGCACTCGAAGGCCATATGGTCTCTTCTACCACATATCTAGCATTCAATTGAAAAAGTATCAAAATTTGAAAGTTTAGATTGCTCACCTCTACTCTTACCTTTGCTACCCAAAATGTTGTTGATGAGTTGAGTGCATCCATCTAAGATGAATGCCCAAACTAAGAATCTTACATATTTAAAGAACTCTTGCATTTGAGTATTCTAGCACATAAAGGTAACCCCATTGAACATTTGTAACTTGATGTATGATCCTTCTTCCATCATTCACTCCTGAGTTATTACATTCAAAATTGGGAGTACTAGGCTCCAATACCACTTGAAGATCGAGAACTTAGAAGAGGTGGTTGAATAAGTTCCCCAAATTAAAAATGCACCAGCCACAAAAACACACCAAATTTTACGTAGTTCTCTAACTTGGGTAGTCAACACTCAGAGGGTAGATTCCTTACACACCTATAGATTTTGTTCCTTTGAAATGTTGTATGAAAGGCACCACACCCTGTACAAGCTCTAATTTCCACACTGAAGTGTTTCATTATTGAAAAACCAGTCAACCTTTTAAGGTTCCATTAAGCTTAGAATGTGGTTTCAAGGATCCCACAACCTTTACAAAATTGAGCTTTGCTCTTGAGTGTTTTGACACTGCAAAACCACTCAACCTTTCAAGATCATAACAAGGTCAATTTGGATGCCTTGTCGAAGCACATCAAGCCTTCAAGGCTACAAGAAAAAAAGAAAATAAAGAAAATCAAAGTGAGAGTGTAACTACACTTTACAAGTTCCTTGCATTTAAGCTCTCACAAAATAATATACAAATGATATACAATGAAGAACACATTTGATACACAAGATGTATATAGTGATAATCTAATTGTGTGAATAGTGTTATCTAATTCTCATGAATTGCTCTTTGTTATATATTCTTCTAGCTTCCAAAAACCCCTTGAAATTTTTTGAACAACTAGATAGTGAGTACTTGAGGTGTCTAGTTCAAAGTGAAGACATCTTTTTGTCAACATTGTCAATTCCAGAATGACATCTCCCTATGGATGACTCCCTGTAGACGTTTATCTTCAAAGATAAATGTTTTCCTATAGGCGTTTGTCTTCAAAGATAGAAGTTTGCTATTTTTCATAGATGTCTTATCTTCTTTTTCACTTTGGAATTTGAGGCATTTTCTTATCCATTTGTTATTTTGTTAGTCTTCAGAATATCTTTGTTTGGCTCATAGACTCCTCTTATATTGTCATCCCAATGTATCTCTCGTTTTGACTCATAATTTGCTCTTTGTCCTGATATAATGCCTTGATACATTAAATATTTTTATTATGCTATTATACTGATCTCATAATGCTCTTGATATGCCTTAGACCTACAAGGAAATACAAATACATTTTTACCATTCTACATTTTCTAAGTTTTTGACATACCAAAAGGTCAACACTACTAATCAGTATTCATGAGATACCTTAATCTTCTTCCATTGTTTAGTACCTTCTACGAGTTCCTTTTGAGTAAGATCCTTAATTATTCAAATGTTTTTGTCATTCTCAATTTTCTTCATGTGGGTTCAATATCTTCAAACATGCACTCTTTCTTCTACATCATTCAACTTAATAATTACATGTCAAGCTTTTCAAATAGCTCACTTGGAATCCTAAAAACTTTATGATTTTTTGGAGAAGTTATATGCATGTCATTTATTTTTTCAACTTTCTTAAATAAAGTTCCATTTGTTTCATCATCTATCTCTAAGGTACTTACAAAATGCAAATTTTTTTCTTTTATCCTTTTTTCATCTTGCCTTTTTAAAGCTTCTATGATTACAAATTTTGTCTTTGTCTTTCTTCCTTGAAGATTAGATTTATTTTTATTGTCCTCCACCTTGGTTTTGAGTTCTACTAATTTTAGCAAAATCTATTCATTATCATTTGGAGCAACACTAGTGTCCTTTTTTTTCCTTAATCTTTTTTTTCCAGGGCTTATACCCTTCAAATAGTTTCTTTATTTTGTTCATGGATTTCATCTAGTAATGCCATTTTTCTAATCATATAGTCCCATTATGCAATTGAAATTTATTTAAGAGTAGTTGCATTTACAAATTTTGTTGTGTATCCTATGATGATGCTATGTTAACATTTTCAAATTTTTTTGGTAGATGACTTCATCTCTTTGATACTAAATTCACATTCATAAAATATCAATTAATATAGCCTACCTATAACTATCCTTCTTGCTATCTTAGATCAAATTAATATTTAATGCTAACTCTCTTATTGTAAAATCCCTCATTGTCACAAATCAAAGCTGAAACCCAAGTAATTTTCAAAAACAACTTTCCTTTAATGGTTAACTATGACATCCAATTTCCAGATGTTATGATAAACATTAAATATATGTTATATCAGAAATTATGTGTAAGAAGATAACATAGAAAAAATCAAATATTTGTAACATTTGATATTATGTGTAAAGAAAATGATAGGAAAAATATAGTAAGAAAAAGAAAATTATGCCTTATTAATGTGGAATAATGTATTTGGGTTATGCTCTAAGGATTCATTGTGGCTATCTTCCTTCAACATTTATCCCTTAAAGTCTATTTAACACTACCATCATGGTTAAGCTTACAACTAGCCAGAAGGGATGGCTAGTCCTCTTCTTATCCTACTTCACCTAGCACTTATTACTCACCTTTATATGCTTTGCAACTCCATGTTGATACGACCTCTAATGCCTGGGTATAAATATCTTAGGTCTAATCCCCAAAGGTTAGCTTGAAAGACATGCCCATTAATGCAATGTGTTCTTTTAGTTCATAATTACAACTTGTTCTTTTGAGTCTTATTACAATAATTATGACATTTGTAATGAAGAGATACCATCTTTGTTATGTAGTGGTAGCATGTGAAAATGGGGATGTGACATTAACCTAGTGGTAAGACTCTTGATTTGGAAGCTCCAAGTTATGGGCTTAATTCTAGTGGGCAATATTGAGTTATTGAGTTCTAATTTAACTATTTGTCATGTAGGTAAATATTAATTTAATTTTTTTTGAAGTTTTAACACCCCTTCCTACCCCCAATTTTCAGCCCTAACAATAGTTTTAACATTCCTTTAATAAAATTTATCTATAACTCATTGTTATCCATTGGAATTGAACTATCTTAGTTATATATTTATAACGTATATCTATAACTTAGTTGAGAAAATCTTGCACAAACTAAGTTAAATTTTAGTTCATTATTGTATTGAAAATTATCTTAATTACCATTTTATGAGATTCAATATATTCCATAACAATTTTGGTTATATCACTATGATTACATGATGAGAAGTATAACTAATTATAAGTTTGGTAATAAATCTTATGTTGTATAATATTTTTGAATTCTCATGGCTTTTCATTTTCAATGCATGCTTCACTTGTCCTTTCAAATTTTATTCTTTATGTATTGTAATATGAAGACATATATACAAAAGTTATAGATTTTCTTTAAATAAATATGTTAGAATTATGTGTGAAATATTATTTAACGTTACTTTTAGGCTATAGATAGAATAGTATTTAGTTTTATTGATATGCTCTCCTTGAGTGTTATGAACATAATATTATTTAGTGGTATTGATGTAAAATTAGTAGTTGGCCTCTCAGTCAAAATTAAGTATGACTTGTTGTTTCAAGGTTAAAACTCTAAACATTAAAAGAATATCTTATTATTAGGGCTTTGTATGTTTACATGATTGTAGGAAAGTACTTTTATGCATTTTTTATTTGTTTTGGCTAAGAGGCCAATTACTAGTTGGCTAGACTATCTCGTAAAATAAATGATCATGGTCATAATGTTAGGCCAAGAGATGAACTTTACTAGGATTTAATCATAGAAATAAAATCATTATGGTCATAATATTAGGTCAATAGAGAGTTTAACTAATGAATTAATGGATAGTAGAGTAGTTCCTATACCCAATCATACAAACACAAGCAGTGTGAGTGACCTAATCATAATTTGTAATGGAACTAATGTGGCTTCTAGATAGTTGATCATTCTCTTATGATTTGGGATAGTTATGTTTCTAATTCAAAGTGAGACATAAAATATGTTATTGTTTGGCTAAAGAAGTGTAAAATAAAACATTGTAATTAAGTATAAAATCTAATTAGCAATGGAAGTAAATACTAACTAGCTTGGAGTGATGAGCATCCATTCCTAGCTTACTACATACATCTTGAATTGATGTAACCTTTACTGGGATTACCAAGTAATATGCTACTGAGTGTACTAAGCAATGTCACCATTAGGTTACTAAATGATTTTACATTATGCTCAAAACTAGTTGTACTAATTCTACTAAGTTACTATCATGAGATGGAAAGTAAACATTGAACTAAATACATTGGGAAGTAAATTACATTGGAAATGTAAAGTGCATAGGAAACTAAGTTTTAAGATAAGTGAAATGATACAATAATAAGAAATAATCATAATATTTATTATTGATCATGAAATATGTTCAAGAACGTTCCACTGAAATAAAGATGTTGTGCAATCACTTCAAACCACACTAAGGCACTCACTAATGATCACTAAATTCATGAAATCAAATTGCAAGAGTTCTTCTAAGGTATGACTAAAAGGTATCTTGAATGTAGTAGTTGAACAATATTTATAGGTCTTATTAGCTCTAGATGCATCACATCTACGATGTCATATGAAGACATACAATATTGTAGGCACAATGTTGTAACTTGATTATTAATTATTCATCATACTTCCATGATTGACTAAAAATTTATCCTTAAGTTAAATAAAATTAGGATAGATTTTGTTACCAAATTGTGAAGGCAAATTAAACTAATTAACTAACTACTACTAAATTTGTTTGAGTGTTACATTACACAATTTATTTGAGTGCCTTGTACAAAATAAAAAAACATTTGGGCATAATTAAAAAATTATAAAAATTGCAAGTCTTCAAAAATTATCCAATGATAGTTCATGTTATTTATGGTGGTGGTGGTTTCTCCTATCTTGATCACTCTTGTGATTAATTAGCTACTTATTCATCCATGTAAAAATGATTCAAGATGGTTTGATACTTCTCTAGATCTATCATTAGATTGTTAATGGTTAAGGCTAGGTTAGCTAGGTTTGCTATTATTGGAATTTCTCATGGACATGTAGAGTTAGAAACATCTTATTTGCTTATATAAACTAGGAAATGAATAGTCTACACTCAATATCACTTGCTTAGACTTTCTCTTTGAGCTCTTGGTAATATGTATTCTCTTTGCTAGATCCTCTATGATATTTCATTGCCTAGTGTAATGAGTTCTATGGATTCCTAGGGTAACTAGTTGTTAACATGATAAGATTTACATATCTTAGATGAGCTAGTTTCATGTAATGGATCATTTGTTCAAGATGTAAATCTTTGACTATGATTCAACTTGATGGACTACTAAGATTTTTCAAAGATGCTTTTCCAAGTAGCATTTAAAGATTATTGCAAAGTAGCATTTGTATGAGCATTAGCTATAATGATCTCCTTTTCATTTATCTCCTTTTGGAGATCTACTTGATCCATGTAGTGTCTTTTGAACATATATTATCATTTGTCTAGGTCCTAATCACTATTACAAACCTTTGCTATAATGCATGGACTTTGTCATTGAAAATTTTCTATTCTTATGAGCTAACATTTTGATGTTTGCATTTTCTTTTACAAATTATTCACGAAAATGGCGTACCTAATTTTTTAGCTATTTCTTTTGGAGTAGGTTCACTTTGATAATAAATCATATTCTAATACTAAATATAGATATTATGCAAAGATAAAACTATTTGCTAGAAAATACAAAAATTGGATATCTTCAATTAATGCAATTAGAAGATTACAATCGAGTTTCCATACCTCGCAAACATTCAAAACCTATCATACTCAAAAGATATTGTAGAGCATGAGGCTCTAGAACGATACAATGTATATTCTTAATGCAAGACACAACCAATAGAAATCTCTTACATAACTTCGGACTAAGATCTTCCACTCAAAAGTGAGATACTAGAAAATAGAACACATAGACCAACACATCACAAGCCGATCTTGGAGCTATAATCACCAATTGCACTCATCTAATGTGCCAATCCACTCTATCTTGCTCAACTCTCCACTGTCAAGAGCTTTTTCTCTTACTCATCATATCAACAATGATGTATACGTTAATATTTATGTCAAATTGGAAGATAAGAACTCTAGAAACCTTTTCTCAACTCATCTTGAGATTTTCTAGATGTTTCCCAAGTCTTTTCACCTTCTTCTTAGCTATTTCCATCTTGTTTCATTATGTTGCAGTTGTTTCCCAAATTGGGATGGGCATTTCTAGAAGTTTTCCCATCCATATGGGTATTTTATAGATCTTTTTAAGAGGTCTCTTGCAAAAATATAGCTCTTGGTTGAGATGTCTACTATTTTTCTAAGATGTCTCATCTAGAGCCAAGATCTCCTAGCTGTAGTGCAGCTATCTCATACGTGACATTAGCCTAAATAGTAAGTCATCTCCAATCACTTCCAGGCTTAGCCAAGACATCTTGAGAACTTCAAGACATCTCTCCAATTTCAAAAGCTTGTAAAATCACATACATAGGGAAGAATAAGGGAACTAGAAGAGGTGTTCCTATACTAGCTCTTCTACCCTTCAAAAAGTGAGCTCAGGAAAATAATGGAGTAGTGGTAGAAGTGATCCCCTACTTAATAAGTTTGGTCTCATGAACTCATACAACATCATCAGTAGATTAATCCATCCATTCCATTGGATCAAATATTCATGCCTCTTGACTCCCTGAGTGCTAGAAGCTTGCCTCTTCTTGAGCACAATTACCTTCGTCCCCATTGAAGGCTTGGATTGATCAATAGCCCCCCAACTTATCAATGCTACCCTATATAGTCTTCTCATCAGTTGGTCCATAATAGTGCATAAGATCTAAAAAATTAAACACAAAAGATATACCAACACTGTTTGGTAAATCAATCTCAAAAGCATTATTATTAACTTTAGAATTAAATTTGAAAGGCTCCATCTTCTTTTCTTTCAATTTCGAGAAGTTAACACCTTTCAACTGCTTCTTCTTCAAGTGCATCCAAACTAAGTAACCAATAGAAAAATTAGGCTTTCACTTACCCTTGTTTTTCTTAAGGACTCTTTCTTTAGCCTTCTTCTCAAGATTTGATTTTATTTGTGCATGAAGATCCTTCATCTCTTATACAAAATTAGCACTAAGTGGAGCTTCACCATTAAAGCTCTTTAAATTTTTTGCCATCTTTGGAAAAAACCCATAGTTTATCTCAAATGTGCTTTTGCTAATAGCAATGTGAAAAGCATTATTATATGAAAATTTAGCATGACACAATAAGTTTTTCCACCTATTTGGCTATCCATCACACAAATATCTTAGTATGTTTAGCAAGGATTTATTCATCACCTCTTTTTGACCATTAGATTATGGATGATATGTACTAGAAAAATTTAATTTTATTCCTAAATTTTTCCAATGGGACCTCCAAAAGTGACTTGTGAACTTGGAGCCTCTGTCACTAATAATATTAAAAGGAATATCATGCAAGTTTACAACATGTTAGAAAAATAAATTTTCTAGATTAAAAGCATAACTTACTTTCTTGCATGGAATAAAATGTGTCATCTTGGAGAACTTGTCAACCACAACAAAAACTACATTGTTTAAACTTTTTGTTTTTGGAATACCACTCATAAAATCCATTGATACACTTTCCCATGGACCTTTGGAAATTAGAAAAGGCATATAGTATCCATCCATACCTTTATCTCCTTTGAACTTCTAATACATCAAGCACTCCTTCATAAATTTCGAAATTTTTGTTACCATACCAAGCTAAAAATAGTACCTACTTATAAGTTTCAATGTTTTATCCTTGCCTATGTGACTTGCCATGCCACTACAATGCTTTTGAAATAAAATATTTTTCCTAAAATCATAATTAGAAATACACACATTTTCATTCTTGAATATAAGTTCATCTTGAATATGATAGTTCCTTCATTGTTCTATCCTATTTATCAATGGATCTTTGAGGCTCCTTTAAACTTGCCCTACAAAGAAGAAAAAACACCCATACCTTCCACATGAGGTACACTAAAATTTACCACATGCACCCTAAATAATACATTAGCCACCACATTGGCTTTTTTAACTTTGTACTTCAACACAAAATTGAACTCTCGTAACTATGCAACCTAATTCATGTGTGATGGGACATGATATTGCATGGGCCACGATATCGTGTACGCAATATCGCAGCCGGCTGCCAGTTCTATAAATAAGAGGTGGATCTCCCTTGTTTCTCCATCTAGATCTAGACCTTAGCCAAACTCTTGCCATTTTTCCATTCCAGAGTTAGAATAATTTCCATGTGCCCACACTAGGAGTCCCAAAGTGAACGTCTCTTTATTCGAGCAATTCTGTACTTGAGCACACAATTGTGTACGGCAATAAAGATGAACTTTTGGATAAACCTTGCAGTGCATGGACTAAGCTAAATAGGACTTTAATTATTGTTAATGTTTAAATGCTTTATTAGTTAATGAAATCTCTCTCAACCCTTAAATCCTAGTTAAGTGCATTCAGTATGACTGTGTCGAGCATGTGCGTTACGCATGGTAATCCTAGTAACGAATAGCATTTGGTAATCCCAGCAGTGTTACATTGGTTCAGGGTGTGAAATGGCAAGTGGGAACGGATACTGATGCTAGGGTAATTAAGGCTTAGTTGGTTAAAGTTGGTTACTTAGTCTCTTCACTCTTTCCCTCATTAGCATAGGCGATAAAAACATAAAAGATATAAAAATCACATGCCTCAAGCTTACTTAACCATACAACCATGACAAATACAAGTAAGCTTGGGAGGAAAATGATTGATTAACCTTAGGTGTTCCATAAGGCGTGTAGGCACTTAGTTTGCGAAGTTCGACTGGATCGTGCATGTAACGCTTGTATTCATATGGTTGAGTGTAGGGGTACCTTGCCACTCATCATTGGCGCCGTTGCTGAGGACTAAGTTGTTTGTGCGCTAAGTAGAACATAGGAAATCATCCACATTGTTGGGAAGCTTAAACGAACCCTTAGGATTAATCAGAAAAAAATTTAAATAATGGTCAACAGCACACCAACAAGATAACAATGTCTTCTTCCCATAAAAGCACTTCACCACCTAGGGATCACATAAGAGACAGTCGGCGGCACAACATACATAACCAAGAATCGCTAGTTCCTCAACAATTCAGTGTGGTATATATTCATCATGATGAATATATACTTGACTTTGCCTTTGTCTTCCATCAAGACGAACAACTACGATGGAGAGACTTGGAGGGTAACATAGTGTTGCCTCCAGATAGGGCCATCCCCAACATGCTCCTTCATGTCCTTGCATGAATTGACATGTTGCAATTATACGCTGAGTACATTGCATGCGATTACAACATGAGAGACTACCATCCCATAGAAATGCAACGTCAACGGGACTTGCAACAGGAGAGTCACCACACATCGTTGAAGGGCAAAGGCCCTTGTAATGCTTTGCCCATCATAAGAGAAATTAAGGGTGGTGAACCTATCTCAATAGGTTCTCCATGAAATGATGTTCCTCCTCCTCACAATAGTGAGGAGGTGGGGTATTAGAACCTGCACTCTACGATACAAAACCTTGGTTCTAATTCCCACGAACACCAAGTGTTCACTGAGGGAACACGAGCACAAGATAAGGGTAAGCATTCTGATTGTCATCACGATTGGGGTCGTAGCCATCGAAGAGAAGGTAAGAAACTTCATCATGGTGATGGTTCTCCTTTTCTTCACCTTCATTGCATCATTCACCCTCTCCTTCCACATCTGGACGTAATCACAAAGAGCACAACTGTGAGGATAAGGGTAAGGATAAGCAAAATGAGAGACCTCGACGAGAGAGTCGAGAGTGAGGACGAGGGCATTCTAGGGAATCAAGGCATGAAAGAAGGGAAAGTAGGGAACCACGTAGGCATCATAGATGTCATGAGAGAGATGATCATGATGAACCCATACTAGCAACCTAGAGTATGTTAGACATTACAAAGGCTGTGAGAATACCTAAAAGGCACTTGAAAGATAGCTAGATCAAGAGACTAGACATGAATAATATCCCACAGTTTGAGGGGGGATACAATGCTGATCCATAAAACCACTTACAGGCATTCCACGATGCCTGTGCCTTGCAGAATATTGAAAATGAGTGGCAGAAGTTAAAGTTCTTACCTAGGACACTCATAAAATAAGCAAAATGTTGGTACCAGTCCTTAGAACCGGAATCCATTAGAAAATGGAGTACGATATTAGAATTATTTAACAATAAATACCAAATGTACTCCAGAGTGTCCAACTTGCATAAGCAGATCCAAGGATGGAAGCAGGGTAATCACGAACCCTTGGATGCTACCATGGGCTGATAGTATGCATTGCTACATTGTTGCCTGGGTCATCGTTATGCACAACGGGATCAACTACGCCACCTCGTAGATGGGCTAAGACACAAAACTAGGAGAACCCTTGGAACATATGCCCAAGGGAGATTATCAGAACTTAGGTCCCATGAAGTTCATAGATTGTTGGAGCAAGTAGCTAAGAAAGAAGGAGAGCTATGGAAAAGAGAAAGCATGGAAGAATATAACCACAATCCTTCCCTTCGAAAGAGGGGAGTGAGATTCTATGAGGAAGAGGATGAGTCACCACTCAAAGAGTTGGTGAATAGAAAAACCTTACCACTTCAAAATTTAATAATTGAAGTGTTAGGTAAGGTAGATCAAATGTGGGACTCCTTAGATAGTAGATTCCAAACCGTTTTAAAAATCATAGAGGATTCTAAGGAGTGAAGTAGTGACGATGATAAGAAAAAGAGGAGAGAATCAGACCATGCACGTAATAAGGGTAAGGGAAAAATGACTATCATCGATGAGGTTGTGGATTCCAATACGGATGATGACAGTGGATGTGAAATATGCCAATATGACCATCCTAAAGGATGTTGCCCAATAATCTCACATCTGAAAGAGTCCGGGATGTATGCACTCAACTGAAGACTTAACAAACGGCAAGCACCCTGAAGGTTACCTTATCCCCAAGGTAACCCAAGGCAGTTCCACCAACCCTTAGCATATTATCCAAGTGGAACTCCACCACAACCTATCAAGCAACACCAATAGTGGCAATACCTATAGTCATGGGGAATGCCACCACCGAGACAACAATACCCTTACCAGAAACTAGATCCATATGGCTATTACGTGCAGCAACCGGTTCCTCCAAGTGACTTTATCAGTCACATGACCCCACAACATCACTACCAAGCTTGGGAGTACTATAAGACTCCTTCTCTTGGGAGAGACACACCACATGCATACCATCCTCTGAATCTGGCCACCACTCCTACACCGTTAGCTTTACTATCAATCGCTCCAACAATGCAAGGGGTATTCCCCACTCAATCGCAACAACCCAATGTCACGAGGGCTTTGAATCCTGAAACCACAGTTGGTTCTGACAATCTTATGCCGAAAAGACCTTTCTTTAGAACCAATAGTCCAACTAAGCCCTCACCATCACAAGTGGTTGAACATCTACACACCTCCATACCAAATAAATTTTCAGGACCCCCTTCAAACCAACAATAGAGCTCAACACATACGGTTATGTTAACACATATCGTGACTAACTGGATCAAAGTGGGCCACCTTCCCAGGAAATTCTCTAATCCTGGAAGTCCTCTAATCTACCTCTAAGTCGCTGGGAATGAACCATGTAAGGCTCTTCTGGACTCAAGTTTCGGAGTCAACTTAATATCACAGAAGATGTACAAGGCCTAGAACTTGCCTCCACTAAGGAAGAGTAATATTTGACTAGAGCTAGCTGACCAGTCCATCACTGTTCCTTTGGGACTAGTGGAAGACATCATTACCATTGTGAGTGGTTAGTCATATCTAGCTGATTTCCTAGTGATCCAAGTAAACAACAGTAAGGGGAAATTCCTAATAATAATGGGAAGAGCATGGCTAAGCACCATAGATGCACGCCTAGGGATCTGTGATCTTTCCCTAGAAATATCCAAGAAGAACCCTTTTGAAAAGATCGAGAAGAAGAAAATTCCATGCATTACATACAGTAACACAGGGTGCCATTGCGTGCAAAAATCATGGGTTATGCAAAGTTTAACATTGCCATTCGTTGACCAAGTCTTGGACACTATAGCGGGGCATCACTATTATAGCTTTCTGGATGGGTATAGTGGATATAATAAAATACTAATAGCACCAGAAGATCAAGCCAAAACAACATTCACCGGTCCCTGGGGAACGTTTTCATATAAACAAATGCCATTTGACTTGTGCAATGCTCCTGCCACGTTTCAACGTTTAGTTCTGAGCATATTTCAGCAGTAGATAGGGAACGTAGTGGAAGTCTTTATGGATAACTTTTCCACTTATGGGACAAGCTTTGATCAAGCCCTGGACCGATTAAAGCAAGTGATAAAATGATGTGTAGAAACCAACCTAAAGCTCAACTGGTAGAAAAGCCATTTGATGGTTTAAGAGGGCATAGTACTGGGGCATAAGATTTCACAGTAAGGAATAGAGGTAGACCCAAAAAAGGTTAAAGTCATCCAAGGAATCACCCGACAACTAGAAACTATCAAAGAAATTTGGTCATTCTTGGACACACTAGCTAATACAGGAGATTGATTGAGAACTTCTGCAAGATTGCCAAACCGTTGGTAGAATTAACGAAGAAGGATGCACCATTTGAACAGACCAGGGAATGTGAACAAGCATTCCAAACCCTAAAACAAAGGCTTGTGGAAACTTCCATTCTACAAGCCCTTGACTCGTCCAGACCATTCCATATAATGACCAACGCATCTAATTATGCCTTAGGAGTTGTATTGATACAGTTAGATGAACAAAAATGCCCTTATTACATCCATTGTGCGAGTAAGAGTATCACCGGTGCACAACTCAACTACACAACTACAGAAAAGGAATTAATGGCTGTAGTGTTTGCATTTGAAAAATTTAGGCCTAACAGTGTACACTTATACGAATCATAGTGCAATTAGGTTCCTCATGAACAAGCCAATAGTTAGCCCTCGTATTATACGTTGGTTGGTAATCCTTCAGGAGTTTGACCTAACGATAGTAGATCGAAAGGGCACCGAGAACGTAGTTGCAGATCACTTATCTCGGTTGCGCTGGGATAGCAAAGAGGACGAATATGCCATATCTAATCATTTTCCTGAGGAAACCCTCTTTGCCGATGTAGTGAATAACCAACCCATGGACACAAATTGGTATAGTAGCATTCTCACCTATCTCCTTTCCCAACAAACACCACAAGGGTTGGACTTTAGGAAGAAGCAATAGTTTCTTCACAAAACCAAGTGCTTCATGGAGATCAGAGGATAACTTTACAAAGTTTGTCCTGACAGCTTGGTTCGATGGTGTGTACCCTATGTGGACCAACTAAGAGTTCTCCAGGATGCTCATGAGGGCCCTTGTGGGGGTCATTATGCAAGGAGACGAATGACCATCAAAATCCTGCTTGCAGGATATTAATGGCCAACACTATTTTAGGATGCCCACCATTTTGTCCAATCCTATGAGTGCTGTCAACGTGATGGTGGAATGATTGCCAGAATGGAGGATCCACAACAATGGATTCAACCTTTGGAACCCTTTGAATTTTGGGGAATCGACTTTATGGGGCCCATTACACCAATGTCCAATGGAAAAGCTTATATCATCGTTGCTGTTGACTATCTAACAAAATGGGCCAAAGCAACTATCTAATAGAATGGGCCAAAGCAGCTATTATAACAGATTGCACATCGTCTACAGCTACACAATTTGTACAACAACAAGTCGTAAACATGTTTGGTGTGCCGTGTGCACTTATCTCGGATAACGGAATGCATTTCATGGGTGCAACTGTTTGAAAATTGATGCAACGCTTAGGGGTTGAACATAAATTGACTACACCCGATCACCCCCAAGCTAATGACCAAGTCGAGGTCACTAATCAGGAGATTACTAGAATATTAACTAGGACAATTAGCAAATATAGGCAAGATTGGAGCACTAAACTGAACAATGTTCTCTGGGCATACTACTCCACTTGGAAACTCCCTACAGGATACTCTCCCTATGAGTTAGTGTACGGAAAACTTCCAAAGCTTCCAATTCAAACCGAGCTCCATACACTATCCATTACATGTGACCTCCACCTTGACCTTGATCTATCACAAAAACAAAGATTGACAACTTTAATCGTGCTAGACGAGAATCGATTGGTTGCCCTGTCTTCAAATGAGTTACACAAGGCACATAACAAGCAACATCATGACTTAAGAATTTGAAAGGTTAAGTACCAACCAGGGGATAAGGTCCTTTATTGGAACCCCATGCATGTACCACAACGCACAAAATTTCAAACATTGTGGAAAGGACCTTACATTATTCATACAACCTTCCCCTTAGGAGCCATGACAATATACAAGCCTAAAAGCCTTGATAAGAGATTACTGGTCAATGTGCAACAAACAAAACCCTTCCATGAACTAAGAATAGCCAGTGCAAATTACACCTTGAGAGTAGATAACCTTGCTCATTATTTCGGATCTCTCCCTTTCAATTCAGTCATGGGAGAGATGGCCATCTGTGCTAATCAATTGAGGCCCTCAGTTCTTTTAAGTTTTTGTTTTACATATTTTTATTTTGCACATTTTTGTTTCACAAATTTCTTTAACTTTTCTTGTTTTTGTTTTACAACATCATTCATACTTTTCCATTTATTTGTGTATGTGTGTGTGTGTGTACTTACCCATTTTGTTAAGTTTGTCACCCAATAAGTGCTCTTAATGATGGTATGAACTATTTTCTATTGGTTGATAATGTTTGGTTTTTACCTTGAAGTTACGATGTTGATACTAAGGTATGGTTCTTTTGATATAATAGGCAATGAGTTCACACCACCCATGCATCCATAAATTTCTATGATTTCTCTTGGCTTGGAACTGTATAGTCACCATTCTCAATAATAAGAACTATCAACAAATCGGTGACTGAGCATTTCTCAAACTAAGGAAGGACTCAAGGATTGAAAAGGGTGTGGCTTCAAGGGGATTTGATGCATTTGTGTTGGCCATTCTCTTGGGTGCTTGGATGTTTTCTTCTTGACTTTTCTTACCGTTTCGACATTATCCAATTATCGGGAAGCTGAGTAAATAAAAATAATAAGTATTTGCATGGTGTGGTTCTCACACAAAAACACAAAAAAAAAAAAACTGTGAGAATTCAGAGCACACCCCTTAGACGAAATAATTATTTGGGCTACAAAAACTAGTTATGGAACTAAAATAAACATGTTCCTTCTAACTAAGGCCCTTCGTGCTTCCTATTCTCTCCTCCTTCATTTCGTTGGAATGGTGGTGGCTCTTGGGTGAAGGCATTCTTGTTACTTCAAGTGGATGGATTGGCCAAATACATTGATGCAAAGTCACTGGATGTGGCTTGTTTGAGGCCAAACTCGGAATGGGATCTACTAAGTCACATTAATCATTAAAATACATAAGGGGCTATATACCACCTTGTTGTTGAGACTCTATTCCATTCTCTTCTTTTCATCATTCTTTCTCCATTGATTACCTCATTGTTGGTTGTATCATTAGTGTATATTTTGGTTGATGCATCAGTTTCTTTGTGGTAAATTCTTGTGGTTAAGACTTTAACTCTTGTTTCCAAATGACATTCCCAGAGCCTACGGACTCTTTGAATGTGGGATTGTCAAGGCATTAAGGGCATGAGCCTACTTTGGGGAGGACCCAATGGCATTCTTATTTGGTGCACTAGTTAAATTCTTTCCTTTAACATTTTGCAGTCAACTCTATTTTGTTCATTTCCATCTTGACATCCAGTTCATTGACGTTACAGTTGTCCCTTTTTCTTCATCCTTCTTATTCCTTCTCTTTTTCCATTCTCTTGCTACCGAAGGTTCGCGATTAGTCATGGGGGTCTTGGTCCAATTTTTTTGATTTTCTCCTAACCACTACATCTTAGGTAGTCATTATTAGTATATCTCCAGAATCTACATCAGCCATACCACAACTTAGCCAATGGACCTTTCACTGAAGCAAGGTATCAACTACATTGTGATCCATTTACCCTTGTTAATATAAGACTATGTTGTGTGTGCAGATGGCAATCATACAACAATGGATTGGACTTGGAGGAAATACTTGGAATGGATCGGTGCTGAAGCAGTTATGCAAGGAACAAGATTGATGGCGCGCTTACGGATGGACAACGAAAGGTGCAATCTTGGCATTGGAAATAGTAGACTTCTTCTCTCTTCTCTCTTCTCTCTCTTAGCTACCAAATAAGGCTTGATGTCAAATGTATAAAGCATTCACTCTTGTTGTTGTGAACAACAGTTTTGTCATGTTCTATAATGATGATCCGTTCACATGTAATCCCATTCACCATTAGTTCCATTCAAGTCAATAATCCCATACCTTCCTAATATTTTGTAAGGAACTCGAGGATGAGTTTTTATTCAGTCATGGGGGTATGATGGGACGCGATATCGCATGGGCTGTGATATCGCATCCTTCCCTGCGATATAGCATACGCTATATCGCAGCCCTCCACCAGTTCTATAAATAAGACGGCTCTCCCTTGTTTCTCCATCTAGATCTAGACCTTAGCCAAACTCTTGACATTTTTCCATTCCAGAGTTAGAATAATTTCCATGTGCTCATAGTAGAAGTCCCAAAGTGAGTGGATAATTATTCAAGCAATTCTATACCTGAGCACACAATTGTGTACGGAAATAAAGATGAACTTTTGGATAAACCTTGCAGTGCATGTACTAAGCTAAATAGGACTTTAATTATTGTTAATGTTTAAATGATTTATTAGTTAATGAAATATCTCTCAACCATTAACTCCTAGTTAAGTGCATTCAATACAACCGCTTCGAGCACGTGTGTTACGCTTGGTAATCCTAGTAGCGAATAGCGTTTGGTAATCCCAGTAGCATTGCATTGGTTCAAGGTGTGAAAGGGAAAGTGGGAATGGATACTGATGCTAGGGTAATTAAGGCTTAGTTAGTTAAATTTGGTTACTTAGTCTCTTCACTCTTTCCCTCATTAGCATAGGCAATAAAAACATAAAAGATATAAAAATCACATGCCTCAAGCTTACTTAACCATACAATTGTGACAAATACAAGTAAGTTTGGGAGGACAACGATTGATTAACCTTAGGTGTTCCATAAGGCATGTAGGCACTTATTTTGCAGAGTTCAACTAGATCACACATGTAACACTCGTATTCGTATGGTTGAATGTAGGGGTACCTCACCACTCATCAATGTGCTTTACACATAACTTCTTTTGTGAGTTTAGAAATTAAAGTGCTTTGTGGTCTTTCATCAAGGTGAATTCCTTGGGAAACATGTAATGCCTTGAATGCCTAATTTCTTGAAGAATAGTGTACAACTCCTTGTCATATATGCTATATTTTTGTCTTGAATCCTTCAAATTTTTAGAAAACAGAGCAATAGGCCTACCTTCTTGTGAAAGTACCCTAGTAATGGCAATTTCACTTGGATTTACCTCCACCTGGAAAAGCTTCTCAAAATTTGGAATTGCAAGCATTACTTCATTGGTAATCTTTTCTTTCAATAAGTCAAAGATTCCTTGGGTTTCATTATCCCACCTAAATTCCTTATTTTTCTTCAACAAAGAAAACATAGACCACGAAACACCACTAAAATTTTTGATGAACTGTGTATAAGAACTTGCTAAAACAAGTAATAATCTTACCTCCCCAACATTCTTAGGAGTTGGCTAATTCCTAATAGCCTTCACCTTGGTAGCTTTCATTTGAATCTCATTTATAGAAACCACATGCCCCAAATATGTGATTTCCCTCTTAAAGAAATGAGATTTCTTCACATTGATTACCAATTGTGCCTCCTGCAACTTAAGACACATCATCCTCAAGTGATCTAAGTGTTGTTTCTCATTAGAGCTCTACACCAAAATATTGTCAAAAAAAGACAATACAACACTTAGCCAGCAAGTCCCTTAATACATCATGCATTAACCTCATGAATATAGTAGGTACATTCATGAGCCCAAATGGTATAACAAATCACTTAAAAAATCCATGCAGTGTTTTGAAAGCTATCCTTCACTCATCACTAGGCTTGATTCTAATTTGATGATACCCATTTTTCAAATCAATTTTACTAAATTTTTTTGCATTGGTAAGAACATCAAGGATATCATTCATCCTTTGAATAGGAAAGCTATACCTTACTATTATCCTCTTCATTACACTGGAATCAATGCACGTCCTTTATTTATTATTATCCTTTTTTGGCACTAGCACTACTAGAATTGGATAAGGTGAAATGGATTCCCTCATGAAGTGATTTGTAAGTAATTCCTGTACTTGCCTTTGCAACTTAGCTTTATGATTTGGTGCCATCTAGAAGCTCTTTTGTTTGGAATAGTAGCACTAGGGATGAAGTCTATTTAATGTTGTACATTCCTGATTAGTGGTAGTCCATTCAATTTTCCCTTAAATACCTTGAGAAAATATTCCTTCAAGCCTAACATAATTTTAGGAAGTTATACCTACACATCATCATTGTTAGTAGTAGTTGTTGTCATAATAACAAAATGAAAACTAGTTTCATCATGTTCCTTAATATATTTACTCTCTCCTAGAATGATTAAGAAAACATTAAGTAAGTTTTGATACCTCACTTGTTCAGTTATCATAGGAATCAAATCATTAATACCATAAAGTCTAGCAACATTCCATACATTTCTTGCTTCATCAAAATGAGCACCATTGCTAAAATTCCAATGTCTACCACGAATTATATTAGCACAATCTATTGGAAGTAAATCACACTCTAGAACATCATGAAAACTTCCAATTTTAAATTTAAAGGTGCATTGTTCTATCACTCGGGAAAAATATCTAGATAGCTTAGGTACCTTATAGGGTCTTGGATGAAGATTAGTTACCAAACCCAATCTAGCAATTTTCCTAGAAGAAATAACATTTTTTGGGCTTCTCAATCAATCAAAATATGAATCCATTTCCTAGTAAGGAAACAACTAGCCCTAATCTGAAACAACAATTTTCTATCAATATGATCTCTTTTATTGACATTCCCCATGAATGCACAAGAATTTAGTTCAAAAATATCCTTAATTTTTGAAGCATTAGGATTACCTCTCTAAATAGCTTGGCTTGATGTCTCTTTCACCTCCATGGTTTATACATCTTTGGCCTTGGCATGGACATTTTCATTACTTGTATCTCCATTCTTAACATTTAAAGCACTAAAGTTTTGATGAGTTGCTACCTTGACCTTTGCCTCCTTTAACTTGGTCCTTCTTAGCTTTTCCCTTTTCATTATCTCTTTCAATCTTCTTATCTTGGCTATCCTCCTTGTCTTTAGATTTGACCTTGAATCCCTTATTAAATCTAGATTGTTTCTCCTTCTCCTTAGGATTTTGTTTGCTTATGTTTCTAAATCCACCTAATTTCTTCTTAGCTTTGACTACCAAATCATAAGCCTCATTAAGAGTTTATGGATCACAAAAGAAAAACTCTTGCTAGTACACCATTTTGATATCTCCTAAGAAGATTGAAGCTCGTTCATACTCCTTCTAGTTTACCTTAGCTTAATGTAATAGATCATAAAATGTAGAATTCTTTGACATCCTTATCATCTTGCCTTAGGAATTTCAACTTCATAATAGTTTCTTCTCTTTGACAAGACTACTCAAATGTTCTCTTCAACTTGTATTTCATTAGATTCCAATCTTTTATAGGTTGACTATTTCATATTTCACAACCCTAGAACTCCTTTTTCCACTAAGTAGAATCCATACCTTCTAAATTGGATTTAGTAATAGGTACTCTCAAGTTATTTGGTACTTCTTCTAGTTGGAAATAATTCTCAAGTGCCTTTAGCCAACTTGGAAAATCATTAGTGCCATCTCCATCATTAAAAGTCTTTAACTCCATGTACAAAAGTCTTATAGAATTTCTAAACATTCTAGCAAGACTTGCCTCATCTTTCTTGTTAAGCTTGCTTAAAGAAGTAACATTGAACACCTCTAGAGCCCTTTAGTTCTCATATGAGAAATAGGATCCCTCCCATTGGAATTCTTGACCAATGGTTTCCTACACTTCCATAGCTAGATTGTCCTTCCTCTTAATTTACTCCATCTCCCCTTGGTTGTGAAACTTCTTCATTTGAACATACATGCTCTTCTCCTTCATGTGTTAGAATATGGCTAGGACTAGCATTTCTATCCACCTTTACACTAATTTTATCTAATCGAGCAACCATTATCTAGAAGATAGACTTCATGCTCTGTATGTCTTGATTTAGAGCTTGCATCTTTTTCTTCTTGGACGTCATCTAAAAGTGACAAAATTCTCAAAAAAAATCCAATAACAATAAACTAGGTGATGAATCATGGTCTTCCAGGCCCCGATATTGGATCCTCGATATTGGGTATGCGATATCGCTGCCTAGATAACGATATCAAATACACGATATCGTGATTCCTATGTAGGCCTATAAATACAACATTCAAGTGCATAGGAAGGGGGAGTTGTTGAATTTTTAGGATAGAGTCTTTTTGTCATTTTTAGTTAGTTTTCATTCTTTCCCCAGTGTATGCATATAATGTGATGATTGTAATTGTACGGAACCTTTATTCAAGTGTGACATACTTGGACACACACATGATTGGCAATAAGGATAGAGATTACTCCATCATTGCAGCATTCACTTAGCCTTTAATTACTTCAATTGTTAATTGTTAATTATTGTTTTGTTCGTTAATATTTCTTTATCATCATTTACCATTCCTATTGTTAAATGCGGAATGAGTACAACTTAATCACGAACATTTAAGTGTAACTACTTGGTAACCCAGTAGCGTATCTAGGAGTACTCAAATAATGTGTGCTTGGTAATCCCAGAAGTAGTACACGAGGTCCAAGATGCACACGGATGATTAAGGATGGATGCTCATCGCACTTAGGCTAGTTTAGATTTTTCTTTTAATTACCCATTAGCTTAAGTCAAGATTATTTTCCATCGTCTCTAGGAGTAGCATTAGTTAGGATCCCATCATTCACCTCACTTTGGACTAAACCATACGTGACAAAGAAAATACTAGTCTAGGTGGGAAGAAAACAAACTGCAATCAACGTGTAACTATCTAGATATCACAACTATTCTATTTGTGGAGTTCGACTGGATTGTGCGTACATGCTTGTATTTGTATGGTTGAGTGTAGGGGTATCTTGACACTCATCATTGATGTTGTTGCCAGGGACAGTGCTAGTTATTTAGATTAGTTACATCATCTAATATTGTTGTAACGAAGCCTTGATGATATATCTTTTAGAAAGAAAGTAATTGCAAATAATTCACACAAAATTCACAATAATGTCTCTCTCACAAGACCATGATAATGCAACAACTAGTGAGGCAATTCATTGGAGAACCAAAAAAATATATGAGTCTTCCAATTCTTTGTCTTCCTCTACTCCTTCGACATCAGGTTGTGATGTAGATGACCATCTTTCAAGGGGTTGGCGTAGAAAGAAAAATCAAGCCCACGGGCAAAGTTAGGAACACCAACATGAATGAAGACAACATCATTACAACTCACAAATTCATAACCTACCTAGTGACAATGAACCCTTGCTGGCCACTAAGAGCCTAATGCATATACAAGAGGCTGTTCAAATATCCCGCAAGCATTGCAAGGAAAGCTGACTACCCAAGCTTGACTTAAATAACTTTTCCAAGTTTTCAAGAAGCTATGATTTAGATCCGCAACATCATTTACAAGCCTTCTACGATGCCTGTGCATGGAACAACATTGATAATGGATGGCAAAGACTTAATATCTTTCCTATGACAGTTGTTGGCCAAGCAAAACTATGGTATAGGTCTTTAAAACCAAAATCAATTCAATGTTGGTCGACAATGGTAGAACTCTTCAATGAAAGATATCAAACCTATGCAAGAGTGTCAACCTTGAGGAGACAAATCCAAGAGTGGAAACAAGGGCAACATGAACCCTTGGACATGGCCTTAGAAAGATATTTTTCATTATTAAACAAATGCCCAAGCCATGGCTTCTCTGAGGAGAGGCTAATGTATCACATCATGGATGGGCTTCGTAATGAAACAAGGGAGACCCTAGGGATGTATGCCCCAGGTCAACTATATGAGCTACGAACCCACCAATTCCAAGAGCTTATTAAGCAAGTAGAAAAAGAAGGAGAAATAGCTAAATTGAAGAATGTTGAAAGCTTTCAATAGGACCAAAATCTCAAAATAGAAAAGGTCCATGATCATAAAGAGGAGAAATAAACTCACCCCAAAGAGGTGGAATCATCTTTGCCAATACTACAACCACTAGATGAAATTGAGGCAAAGATCAATAAGATAATAGAATGGGTATAGGGAAAATGTGGAGAATATGTGAACATTATTAGAGGTGGAACCATGCCAAATTGAGAAACAGGATAGGACACCATGCAACAATCAAAAAGAAGGGTTGAAGAAAATAAGGATAGGGTTGAACTGCAAACCACCCATATCAATGTGACATTTGCCTATACAATCATCCCAAAGGGTAATGCCTAATTTTGTTACATTTACATGAGCATTGGGGAGGAATGTTACATCTAAATTTTGTATAGAAATACCAGGTTCAACCATGTCAAATTGGTTAGACCCTTCATACCATCCAAACCCAAGCACTTATTATGTTCAGCATCCTGTTTCCCCAACTATGTCAACATCCTGTTTCCCTAGTTATGTCAACATCCTCTATTTCTCCACATTGTTATCATTCTTCTAAATACTATCAACCCATGTCCTCTCCAACAAGATCACCACCTCATGTTTCTTGCACTTCTCCTTGCCCTCAATATTTGCATCATTCACCTCCTTCTACATCGCCACCAGTTGTGCTAGAAGGTTCTACACCATAGCACCGACCCATGAATGTTACTTGTGCTACTACTATTGATAGTAATGGAGGTGTTTCACAACATCAAAAGCATCCTTTCTTTAGGCATGATCGTAGAAAGAGATAGCATAGTTCTAAAACCATTGCATCCACCAACTCAGCATAAGTCCAGAGCTATGATGCATCTTCTCCCTCGAACTCAACGCCTTTTGTTACCTTATCTGGGCCATCAATTAACGTTCCAACCACCATGTGGCCTAATAAACATAATAACATAGGGAGACATATTGATCCTTGCATGCCATCTTATGGTCACAGGTGCCATAATGGGTCAACTCCTTATCACATGCCCACATCTTATAATTTGCCCCACTATGCCTACCTTAAGCAAGTGTGTGAACCCCAATTTGGGTACATTCCAACCACCACATCAAAAGACACCCAGTGGTTTGGATATGACCGAATCCTAATATTTCCAACATGCATGGATCCAAACCTTCCATTTATTAATTCTCGCCATGATCAAAAGTTTAGTTATGGGAAATATCCTCTATTCTAACAAGAAGAATTAGTAAATGTTTTTCCTTTTCTTTGATTTTACAATTTTTTGTTTTTCAATTTTTCATTTCCAATTGGTTGTTTTATCTTTTTGAGGGTAATCTCATTGGTGAATAAAATACTCATGTGACTTGTTGGTCAAGGTGTTGTTCTATGCTATCAAGTCTTAGGTGACTAATTATTTGGACAGTGAGCCCACAACATCCACCCACCCACTCTATTAATAAGAGGTTCTACTTTGGGTACGATGATATTCTTGACATCATTAAAACTTAAAATAATTTTGTGCTCATTATACCCAAAGCGAAGAATGATGGACTAAGATGGGAATGACCAGGGTGTCACATCAAGGGGACTTGTGGATTCTTTTTGGTGACATTTGTAGGTGCTATCATGTAGCCTGGTTGTACTAAGATCCTTGTAGATCTAACAAAAAATGGGAGTAAGAGTAATAAAGGCACTCAATAAAGAAACTCAATGCTGTTCTGGGGATCCCACTAGAAAGACATGCATTCATGCTTGAAGGTTGGTGGCTTCTCTAGTTCACTGTTGGAAAGGACAAAGTGCCAAAGTGGCTTGAGGAAGAAAAAATAAGAAGAGAAAGAGAAAAGAACGAAGAAAAACATAAAGAAAAGATGAAGAAAAATGTGTTGCACAGAAATTTGAAATCACTCCTCCCGTGGACAAAATGCCAAGTGATCGTATGCCTTATTGTCATGGTGCTCTTATGGTTGTCCATCATTGGATGAAATAATGCGATGTCACTGATCAGAGGAATGGGCTTGGTCTTGATTTTGGAGCAATGGGCTAATGACACATTAATCATGCCCTACACTTAGGATTCATTGCACCTAGGGTTAGTTACCTCACATCCTGATCTCTACAATCCCTTCTACGATTTGTTTCACCTCATTGTCTTAGTATTTCTAACTTGTGTCTTGTGTGGCATAGAACTCATACCTCATCACGGTGGTATCTACATGTGTGTGTGTTTTGTGGGACTAGTGTGACTTGCATTTAACCTTTTTAGTGCCTATGGAAATTTTTCGGTGTGGTTACATAAGGGCATGATAGGTAGGAACCTGCTTTGGGGAGGATCCACTTGCATAACTTTTGTAATTTGCACTCTTTGCACATCACCACATCATCTTACACCCTCCAAGTATTGCATTGCTACAATTATCTTTCCCTTTATCATCACTTTAATTCAAAAATTCTTGTGCACCATTACATGTCCTTTTTCCTTATCCTATTCATGAACTTCATTGTAAAATTCGACTTCATTACACCTCGAGTGCCTTTAGGTCTCTTCAAAATTACCCTAGATCTTTTAGATTAACCTTAAATCCTTCATTTTTTACCTTGGAAATTCAAAAATTCATCCATTTTTCCAAGTACCCTATTTTCAAAGGGACACGATATTGGGTACCCGATATCGGGTCCGATGTGATATTGGGTCCGTGCCATCGGGTACGCAATATCACGTCCATAAAAACTATATATATGGACACCCTACGCACATCAACATCATTTTCACTGTTCATGCGAGGGGAGTTGTTGAAATTTTCTTCCATGAATTTTCTAGCTTGCACACTTATCATTCAAACATCCATAACTTGCTCATTAATGCTTCAATTCTCATTTCCATTGAACTTGCTTAAACCTAGAGTGTTTAACTTAGTCGTGGGGGAAGGGTACGCTTTAAGTTGCACATAATTTTTTCAAAATTCTTAATTTCTTGAAGGATATTATCGAGGGTAAGTGGCCGTAAAAATACTAAAAACGTTTGCCAAATTAATTTTATTTCTTCACCTAGACTATGAAAATTATTTTTTGGAGTCACCTAATCAAAATTGGGTCCAATATCAAAACTTTTAGGGGGATTTTCATGAAAATTTCTAACTTTGAAATTAGACTAAGCAAGAAATGAATCTATTAAAGGCAAGGAGTAAGGTATTAATCTAATTTTGTAAATAACCTTACTGATAATAAGTCCTGTGTGATTGCAGATGGCTCCTAAAAGAGGACAATAAGGAGGACCCTCTCAAGGTGTATCCAAATGACAAGGAGAGGTAGAGGCCAAGCGCCTCCCAAAGAACACATAGAGTAGGAGGCACAATCATTTAGCATTCATCAAGAACCTCCTATCACTACATAATTGGAGCATGTCGAAGGTGGAGACAGCAAGACACCTGAACAGGGACAACATCTCACGTTGTCTCCAGAATGTGTTTAGAAAATTTGTGAAAGGTCAACATTAGCAGCTATGATTGTGAAACTTAATTTTGAACCTTTCACTAAATTTGCTCTTGAGGCAATCAGAGACCAGATTAAGGGGTCTCCATTGTCGCCTGTTCTCTCTGAGAGTGGTGATTGTGATTGGTACCTGGGGGAGACGTACCAATTTTGGCACAACAAGGAAGAAGGCACCACCATTGATATTGGTGGGGTTTCTATTGATTTCTCTACCAAGGTCATTTCAGAACTATCAAATCTTCCGAATACAAGGCCCAATGTTGCTCACTTGTCCACTTACTCTACTACAGATGCACACACAATATGGTTAAAAAGGACGTACAACAAGGAAGATAAAGCATATGGAGAGCTCACACTTGAAGAGAGGATCTACTTCAAAATTTGCACATATCACATTTTTTCAACAAAAGGATTGAATAGAATTTCCACCTATGTGGCTAGAGGATGTGCCATCTTGATGGGAAAGGTTAATGCCAACCTACCCCACTTATATCTCATAGAAATTTTAAGGTGGTTTGAAGAACGTAAGACAGGGAAGTTTGCATTACCTTTTCCCTGCCTAATCAGGAAGTTGTGCCGATGTGCTAGAATTCTTGGGTACACTAATGATGTCCCTAGAAAGGCTCAAAATGCCTCATTTGCTAAATTACTAAAGCCACCAGCCTCAAGGAAAAATGCTAGTAAGACACTGGAGCCTAAGCAAGAACAAATGGTGGGGCCCACTGCACCTTAAACTGCAGGGCCTAGCCAACTTTTAGGCACAAAGCCTAGTCAACAATAGGAAGTGGGGCCTAGCACACAACTTATAGACTAGCATGACCAACTGCCACTACTGCTGTAGGACTATCAACCATCGATGAGCTATCTCAGGGCCATCGTTGAATTGGTTAGTTGGGGAAGTTGTGATAAAGCCAATCTTTTCAAGGTCATTGATGATGTTGTACGATCCACAGTCTCAATAGATCATACACAAGGTAAGGTTTCCATCCAAATAGGAGGAGGGAAATCACATTGATCACAACAGATCTTTGGAAATGCTACATCTTTTCAGGTGCAATTAGAAACTAGTGAAGGTGCCACAGTAGTGGTCATGCAGCACTAAGATGCAGTAGGAGTAGTAGAAGTGGTCACAGACTACATCAAGGAATTATTTAATGTCCATGTTGTGCCACCAATAGATTTTACAAGAGCACGCGATGCTCAAACCTTAGCTGGTCCCTCAATGACTCCTATAGATCATGAGGATGTTCTAGATCGGTTGTTGCAGATAGGACAAGTGATGATGTCTTTGTTTGACATCCCTTAAGATGTCACAACAACATAGTCAGACCTCATTTCTACAACAAGGAAGCTAGTCATGGCAGAGGATAGGGTTGAACATGCAGAGGAGGAATTAAAAAGACTCTAAGAAAATCTCATCACCCTGCAAGTTGCATAGTGGGATCTGTCCCAATTCATCCCTACAGACGAGCTAGAATTCTTTTGAACAGAGCAACTGACTAAATTGTTGGCAAAGAATAAAAAAGTGGAAAAGGAAAAAGAGAAGGCTGATTTGGATGCTTCCAAGGAACAAGCTCAAATGTATGCACATGCCAAAGCAATTAAGGCCTCACAAGAAGAAAATAAACACCTCGTCGTCAAAAATCTTTAGTTGACCATAGTAGAAAAATAAAAGAATGTTCTCGAAGAAAATTTTTAGCAATTAGAAGAACAATTAATAAGGGCCAACTAGGATATGAATCGTTTGGCCAGAGAAAATAGAACCCTCTTAATGGAGGAGGTACATGCAATCTACCAAAAGATGGTGATTGAAATAAGCATGTAGTATGAGGCCAAGTGACATAAAAAACTCAAAGAGCATTTTAGAGATCAGGTGGGGATCTACAAACAGGTGATTGAAAAAGAAATCCATATGGCCAAGGCCCATATTAATACTCTTAGTGCTTAGAACGTTGATTGGTGGGCCATATTGGATACTTATGCCTTCGCCCACTAAGCAAAATTTAAAAGCCAAGACCTGCAGATACAAGATAGAGTACATGGAGTTGGCAAATATGTGGTATGCCAACTTAGCCATGTTGATAGCAGGATGCCCGAAAACATAATTGGAGAAGCAGGTAGAAACCACCTACGCTAAATATGAAATAGAATTTGTTGAACATAAGAAGACATTGCAAAAATTAGAAGTAGAAAATTCTAAATTAGAGGTGGTCAAGACCAGCTACCAAGGACAGAAGGATGTCATGGTGAATCTGGCTCGATGGCTCACAAACTACCAAGAATGCAAGGAAAAAGCCAAAGCCTATGAAGAGGAATGATGATTGTTTGTAGCTTAGTATGTTAAGGCCAATCAGATGTTCCTACAACTGCCGTGCTCATTGGAGGTGCCGACTTCATCAAACATTGGAGCATCAGCATGGATAGCATAGGAGCCCAAAATCGAAGAAGAAAAGCTCCAGGCACTCCTTCAGAGCCATCTATTTCTAAAACCTAGAGCACAAGATAAGGGGAAGAGACCCATGGAGGAGCCACCACTACCAGGAATCACATGAGTTCCAACAAGTTTTTATTTTTATAATTTTATGTCTATGTCCCAATTTTGTTTTGTTCAATCCCACATTGTAGCATGAGTAATTCCTAGTTAGTCATTAATCCCATACCTATCCACTGTGTAATCAATAAAACTCATTCTCATTTTGTCTAACTTGAGGACTAGTTGTTATTTAGTCGTGGGGTTATGATGAATCGTGGTTTGCCAGGCCTCGATATCGGATCCTCGATATCGGGTAAGTGATATCGCAACCTGGATAATGATATCAAATACATGATATCGTGATTCCTGTGTAGGCCTATAAATACAACATTCGGGCACACAAGAAGGGGGAGTTATTGAATTCTTAGGATAGAGTCTTTTTGTCATTTTTTAGTTAGTTTTCATTCTTTTCCCAATGTATGCATGTAGTGTGATGATTGTAATTGTATGGAACCTTTATTCGAGTGTGACGTACTTGGACACGCACATGATCGGCAATAAGGATAGAGATTACTCCATCATTGCAGCATTCACTTAGCCTTTAATTACTTCAATTGTTAATTGTTAATTATTGTTTTCTTTGTTAATATTTCTTTATCATCATTTACCATTCCTATTGTTAAATGAGGAATGAGTACAACTTAATCATGAACATTTAAGTGTAACTACTTGGTAACCCAGTAGTGTATCTAGGAGTACACAAATAATGTGCGCTTGGTAATCCCAGAAGTAGTACACGAGGTCCAAGATGCACACGGATGATTAAGGATGGATGCTCATCGCACTTAGGCTAGTTTAGATTTTGCTTTTTATTGCCCATTAGCTTAAGTCAAGATTATTTTCCATAATCTCTAGGAGTAGCATTAGTTAGGATCCCATCATTCACCTCAATTTGGACTAAACCATACGTGACAAAGAAAATACTAGTCTAGGTGGGAAGACAACAAACTACAATCAATGTGTAACTATCTAGATACCACAACTATTTTGTTTGTGGAGTTTGACTGGATCGTTCGTACATGCTCGTTTTTGTATGGTTGAGTGTAGGGGTACCTTGCCACTCATCACTAGGCTTTGATACCAAGAATGCTAGAGTAGGTTCACTTTAATAATAAATCACCTTCCAATACTAAATCCAAATATTATGCAAAGATAAAACTATTTGCTAGAAAACAAGAAAACTAGATATCTTTAATTAATGCAATTAGAAGATTACAATCAAGTTCCCACATCCCACAAACATCCAAATCATGTTACACTCAAATGATATTGTTGAGGATGAGCCTCTACAATCACATAATGACTATTCTCAATGTAAGAAAAAATCAATAGAAATATCTTCCACAACTTGTGACTTAAATATTTCACTCACAAGTGAGATATAAGACAATAGAACATATAGACCAACACACCAAAAGTTGATCTTGGATTTGCAATCACAAATTGTACTCATCAAATATGCTTACCCATACTCTCTTTCTTAGCTCTCCACTCTCAAGAGCTTTTTCTCTCACTCATGGTTCTTGTCATATTAACAATGATGAAGACATTAATATTTATGTTAAATTGAAAGATAAGAATCCTAAAAACCTTTCCTAAACTCATCCTAAGGTTTTTTAGATGTTTTCCAAGTCTTCTCACCTTCTCCCCAGCTATTTCCATCTTTTTCCATTGCATTCTAGCTATTTTTCAAATTGGGATGATCATTTTTGAAAGTTGTTGCATTTGTATGGGTTTTCTTGATCCTTGTTAAGATGTCTTCTACAAAACTCTAGCTTCTTGGTTGAGATGTGTACTATTTTTCTAAGATGTCTCATCTAGAGCCAAGACATCCCAGCTATAGTGGAGATGTCTCTCTTGAGATGTCTCATCCAAGATATTAGCTTGAATAGTAAGTCATCTCTAGTCACTTTTAGGCTTGGCTAAGATGTCTCAATGACTTTCAAGATGTCCCTCTAGTGTTTGAAAGCTTGCAAAAACACACATATAAAGAAGAGCAAGGGGATCAGAAGAGGTGTTCCTACACCATTTCTCCTATGCTACATATGTTAGTCCTTAATTTTCTATTTCCAAACCCTTGTTCTCTTCCTTGAACATGGTGATGTTCTTTTATTATCCGTAAGACTTTGCATGGTGTTGTAGCTGTTACTAATGGTGATTTGTGCTTAATATTTTATTTGCTAATGTCTAGTTTCTATTTTTGAATTTTTGTGTTGATGATTAAATCATGGTTTCCTTTTCATGGAACAAGCAGCGAGTCCATGACATCCACCCATCCACAAACTTTATGGTTTTCCTTGTTCTAGAAAATTGAGGTCCCTTTTCATTAAATAAACTTTGAATAAATTTGTGACCTTAGTAGTTTCTAGAATTGGAAAGGATTCAAAGGTTTTTATAGGGTGTGACTTCAAGGGGACTCTATATTCTTTGTACTCTTCTACTTACTTGGGTACTTGGGTGTTTTTATAGACTTCTTACCATTCCATGTCAACCAATAATAGGAAGTCAAATAAAGTCTTTGAATGGTGTGGTTCGCATCCAAAAAAAAAAAACAAACAAACAAACAAACATGATGGGAATTCAAAGCACACTTCTTAGACAAATCAATGGGCTACAAGCACTAGTTATGGGACTAGAAATACATGTTACCCATGCCTGAAGGTCTCCTCTAACTAAGGCCCTCTCTCACTTCCTACTTATCTTTTCTTCTCTTTATGGAATGGTGGTTGTTCTGTGGGCACACTCTTGTGTCTTGAGAGGGTGGATTGGTCTTGGAGTCGTGATGTGAAGTCACTAAAAGAGGTTGGTTTTGGTTTGGACTAAGGATGAATCTTGTTAGGTCATTTTTAAACATAAAACTCCATAAGGAACTTCTTATGACCTCAATTTGGAATTCTATTCCACCTTCTCCATCATCCATCTATGTTGTCCATAACTCACCTCATTATTGATGTCCATGTTTTTGACTTGGTGTCTTGGTTTGACATACTTGAATTCTTCGATAGACTCTTCTAGGATTTAGTAATTAACTTCCATCAACCATTAATCACCTATGGGATCCACGGACTCCTTAGGTTGAGGTTATGCCAAGGTAAAGAAGGAATGTGCCTGCTATGGGAAGGACCCACTTACATATCCCTTGGTTTGGTTTGTTAAGTACCTTATCCTTAGGCATTCTTACAATTATAATCTTTTGTACATCCATCTTCTACATCAAGCCATGTGATCCTTTACATATTCTATTTAAAAAACACATTTTGTATTAACAATTTCAATTTTTGAGCTTTCAAAGATCCTTTTGAATGATTTCCTCATATTCTTGGCTTTTCTGGGACTTCATGGACCTCAAATTCATTGAAAAATTTCTTGTATTTGTAAGATATTCAAAATTTAAAATTTTTCCTTTGGGCTTCATATATTTGGCCCCATCGATGGAGTAAATCCTTATACAAGGCCCTGTCAACATAGAAGAAAAATTCTATATATATGCATGACCCCACTTGGAAATTTTCACATTTTTTCACAAATGGATGTACAAGATGGATGTATAAAAGATTATAATTGTAAGAATGCCTAAGGATAAGGTACTTAACAAGCCAAAGCCCATAGCATTTCAAAGTCCATAACTTCCTAACCAATATCCAAATCACTCTGTTCTTCGACCTTATAGCTATCAAAGGTAAGCTCTTCATTATGGGGGCCACAAATGTGCCATTTTTGACAAAAAGGTTTTTACCATTTTCCTAACTCTCATAAAGGTTTAACTAAGAAATCAACTATTAAACAACAAATTACAAAAGTTAAAGTTTTCCAACAAGCTCTGGTGACATTTACAATAAAAATTAATAAATAATTAATCTACCATCTTCCAACCTTAGCTAAAGTGTAACTAACTAATGAGAGAAGGTACATGTTGTATCTACTAATCCATGGATGTGTTAGGACCACAAATGGCACACAAAAAAAAAAAAAAAAAAAAAAAAAAAAGCACAGGCAGGAAGCAAGACTATCTCAACCAAGGGAGAAATGGACTAGAATGGAAAGGGGCCAAGAATTGGCCTAAGAAGAACCACTTGGAATCCATGTCATAGGTCCTCTTAGGGATGAGATCAAGGTAGAATCTATTTGATATATTCTAGAACCAATAGTAGAAACAAAACACTCCCACCAAGATGATGCACCAACTCAACAAGCAAGTCTTGAGGTGACCTTAACAAAAGCTTGTATGAATCAAATCAAATTGAGGAGGGTCCAAAAAATAGTGCTCCAAGAGTTGAACTTAGGCCCTTTCCTAGAGCAAGAACTAAGAGAAGTGTAGGACCAACTAAAGGCCTCTCCTATGTAGCCAATCATCACTTCCATTAGGGAGTTCTACATGGGAGAGACATTCCTATTCTAGAAGAACAGGTAGGCCAATTCAATAGTAAAAATCAAGGACATCTCAATGTCCTACTTGGTGTAGGCTATTATTGAAGTGCTTAGGTTGTCAGAAATAGGGGCAAGTCTTGTTGAGATTCCAATGCAGACATACCTCAACATCAAGAAAGAATGGGTGCGACAGTGCTATGGTGTTGACCACAAGGAGTTTGGTGCACTCACATCGGTAAAAAGAATCCACTACAAGATTGCAACCTTTCACCTTAATCCTATGGTAAGGCCAGGTAAAATCATCACCTTTTCTACCTAAGCATGTGCTACTCTGAGTGGGAGATTCCCTGTCAGCCTTCCACAGCTAATCTATCTAGAGATGGAGAAGTAATTTAAAGAAAATGAATGTAGAAGGAAGGAACTTCCCTTCCTATGCCTCATCAAAAAAATTTTTTGGAGAGGAGGAATAGTCCATTATACAAATAATGTTGTTAGGCATGCTCTAGCTACTAATTGGGTAGAGATAATGAAAGATAAGATGCCTATAACTAGCATTCAAGAAGAGGAACAATAACCACTACCTCCACCTGCCACTCAAATAGCTATGTTAGACATCACTACAACAGCCCAACAGTTGTGCAAATATCAAGAATGACTCTTGAGTGAATAAGAGCAATGAGTAGGTAGAAGTGGCAAGGATCCATCTGTGTATAGATTGACAATGAGTCACCCAAATGAGGTGGCCCATAAAATTACCTTGATGGGTGGAGGTGGATCTATTTTCTTAGCCTAAAGAACACAATTAATTGCAAGGTCGAATCCTAGTGCTAGAGAGGTCACAGTATCTCTCATAGAATAGCAGTCACTCCCAAAAATCTCTAGGAATGCTGCAACCTTCTTAGTATGCTTGGAGAAAGGTAAGGGATTAACAGTATTAGTGATGCAGCACCAAGGGTAGGAGATTGCAATAGAGGTGGTTTCTAATCAAATAGCTGAAATCCTCAATGCACCTACAACATCTATACCAGATGTCATTACACTCAAGGATGTGCAAACATCCATAGGAACCACAAGTAACAGAATAAATGTAGCAAAACATGAAGAACTATTAGACTGACTAATGGGAACTAGGTAACCAATTCCAGATTTCTTTGATCTTTCTAACAATATTACTGCAACCTAGTTAGAGTTGCTAGAGGCAAGGGACAAGAACCTTATCTTAGAGGGGCAACTTAAAATAGCCAAGAAGCTGAATGAACACTTGGCTATTGAAGTTGTTGAATTAAGAGTCCAAATTTTCAACCCTTCATTTCTCAACCCAGCATTGATAATAGATGAAGCTATTGAATAGCTTCACACTAGACTAAAAGAGATTGAAAGTGCAATGGAGATGGTGGTGTTTTATTAATCCTTGGAAAAAGCCACTCAACACAAAATTCAGAAGACCTTGAATCAGACTTGCTAGGAGAATGTACAATTGACTATAGAGAACCATCACTTACAGAATGTTGATGAGCACAAACAATAATTAACTAACTTCATCCATCAATAGTAGGAGTAACTAGCTAGAGAAAACATAGAATTGAGAATATTGGTAGCAAAAAATAGAAACCTCTCCATGGAGGAGGTCCATGCCCTTTGCCATAAAACTGTGATCGAGGTAGCTGCCTAGAAATTAGAGGCTCTTGAATTTGACAGAGTCAAAGATCGTTAAAGAGAGCAGGTCAATCTACAAAAAAAGTGAATGAAAAACATAGCTAGTTGCTGAAGGTGAAAGTGGATGAAGCCCTCCAACAACTCTAGCAAGGAAGAGAAGTTTGGCAACTTATCATTGATGGGATATATGCCTACAATAAGGCAAAACTCTACATGAAGGAGTTGCAGATTAAGGAGATGATAGAATAGATGAAGCTTGGCAATCTTCGATATGTAAATCTAGCCATGTTGTTTATTGGACAACTACATTTAGAATAAGAAAAGTAGGTGGTTAGCTTGTACTTATTGTACAAGGCCAAGTTCAAGCATCACAAAGACACCAAGCAAAAGCTTGTGGTGAAAAATGCTAAACTTGAAGTTCTCAAGGGCAAATACACTAATCAAAGGTCTACCACCAAGAACTTGTCTAGAAGGATGAATCACTACCAAGAGCTACAAAATGTAGTCAAGGAGTTCGAAGCCAAATGAAAAGAATTTGTTGCCTGGTTTTTCAATACTAAGGAGTTGTTCTTGGTAATGCCCTATCTATGGGATATCCCCATTCCAGCCCACATTGATAATGCCACGTGGACTGTGAATGATCCACAAAGTAAGGAGAAGAAGACGAAGGCATTACTGGATGCCTTTCACCTTTCATTAGAGGTTGCAGCTATAGCAAGATAGCCACAACTGCCTCTACCACTACACATGCCTAAAGCCAGTAAAGGTCCTTCAAAACCTTAGTAGCCTCCACCGCTTGGGACTATTTGATCTTCTCCACTATCTTCATGCCATCAGAGGACATGCTCTCGAATTCTGTGTAGTCATGTCATGGTATTTAACTTTTTAATTTTTTTCATGAACATCATAATTTTTGTAATGTGTTGATTTGTACACTCGGGCACTTAATTTTTTCAAGTTAGTTTGTTATGTTAAGAATCCTTCAATAATCCCATACGTTTCCAATTTTGTAAAGGAACTCAAGGATGATTTTTTATTCAGTTATGGGGATATGATGAGCATCAAAGTGTTGCATTGATAGATCCTTATTGACATGGCCTCGTCAATGGGCCCTCATCGACAAGGCCCCATTTATGTGATGTTGCCCTATGTACATGGCCCCATCAACACATCCTTGTAGTAAAAACTATAAATACGAGCTCACATCTATGTTTATAGGATATCAAGTCATAGAAGTAGTAGAGCTCTTGCATTTTTTCCATTTGAAAGTTAGAATATTTCTCTAAATGCCCATAGTAAGAGTTAGAAAGTGTACAGATCTTTATTCAAGGATTGTTGTACTTGAACCACACTAGTTTGTATAACAATAAAGAAAAGCCTTTTGATCAAACCTTGTAGCACTTAGAATAGATTAATGATTTATTTATGTATTTATTATTTTCATTAAATATTCAATTAATTAAGCTAAATCAAAATTTAAGCAATTAGTTGATTGTTTAAGCTAAATAGATAAACACATAAGTACAACTGCTTCGAGTGTAAACATGTATTCTCTTAGTAATCCTAGCAAAATTATTGCTTGGTGCACCCAGTAGCATAGCACTTGGTAATGCAGTAGTGGATATGTGGGTTCAAGACATGTATGGAAAGTGGGACCAGATGCTTATGTTAGGACTAGTTACAGACTAGTTTAGTAGTTAAATTAAATTAGTTATTAAATTACTTCATCTATCTACTTTAAGAACCAAGAAACATAAAACATAAAACAATAAAAGTCATACACCTCAATTACACTTAACCATACCTTTGTACATAACAAGTGTAATTGGGAAGACACTGAATGACCATTAGGGTAAGGTTCACTTCCTAGACAACTAGTGTATTGGAAGACATAGAGTCCATGGAATTCAACCGAATCGTGCATGAACGCTTTGTGATTCATATGGTTGAACATAAGGGTACCTTCACCACTCATCATTTTTCATGGTCTTGTGACATCTTTTATGACATGATTTATCAATTAAGTTCACTAAAAATCACTAGATTCTTAATTCAATGAGAAAAAAAGAGTTTAGTATTAGCATCAAAACCTAAGAAGGTTTCGCTTGCACAAAATAAAAAGGGAGACAACAAGAAAAAAAAAGCTAAGAGGCCAAAGTTACATAAAGCAAAGAAACTAATGGCTTAAGAAAATAAAAAAATAATGAAGAACAAAAAAAAAATGATGAGCCAATAGCTAAAGAAGCCTATAACAAAGTACTAGTTTACTCAAATCCAAGTATAGGTAGCCAATAAATCAAGCATGAAGCACAAAGACCTCATTAGCAGACAAGTACATCACTATACCATGATCATGATGTCCAAAATATTCAGAATTCTTTGTTATCCTATTTGACAATTTTCTAATAGCTAATATAGCCATTACCTCACTTTAAAGTCTTATCATCACATGTTAAACTTACTTCACCATTCATGAGTACTCCTTGGCAAGATTTGACAACTATAAAATTAGGTGTGGAGAGAGAAATGTTGGTGATGAACTTATAATGTTGTTTTGCATTCCTTGTTGATGTATTTTGTGTCAATCCTCAAAAAATCAATAAAGAGGATTTAATGAAACACTTAAAATAAAATTCATGATGTAAATATATAAACCTTGTAGCTATATTTTATCATGTTATTTTGATCAAATTCAAGAGAAGAAACAAATGCCTTTATTTCCCTTCAAAAATTCATCTTGTGGCCTTGTTTTGTCAAAACTCAGTGTAGTTACACTTTATAAAGTGTAATTCATGGTTAAAAACATGAAAAACACTATGAATTACACTAGAGCAGCATAATTAACTCCCATAATTTCAAAACACTAGCATTCCTAGTGAAATTACTCAAAAATGATGGTGATAACAATGATGTAGTTTTCGCCTATAAAAATGGCAAAAAATGCTACGTAACTTCACAAGAATCTTGTCAGAGCGTAATCATCAGAAGAATAGCAAATTGTGGCCTATTTAAGCAATAACTGGCATCATTTTCAAGACCTTTTTGGGTGGGGGCCAATAAAAGAAAACTTTCCCAATGTTGATTCTTGTGAGTAGAGAGAACCTATTGTAGCACTTTTCCAAAAGAAAATTGATCAAGAAAAATGTGTGAAGATCAATTATAGAACATATGCTACCTACCTATACTAGATCTAAGACAATATTTTCAAGATATCTCTAGAACCTTGTATTCTATAAAGGTTTTTTAATCTACACTTGTATTTAAAATATTAAAATAGAGTTTGTAGTTTTTTTAGCCACATCTTTTATTTTTATTTTTCCAGTGTTGGATTTATTATACCCTCTTTTTTATCCATTTTCACTTGTGTGTCTTGTTAGCAAACTCGTAAGTTCTTAGATGATTGACAAAACTACCTAAGATACCTCAGATCCTTTTTGAGGCTTGTGGATATTGAAGTAAAACTATTTTTCATGGATTCTTTGGATTTATAGCATTGATTTTTCCATCGCTATAACCTCCTTGATTTTTTATTTCATAAACAAATATATACAACCTCCTTCTCCTCCACTTGAGTTCCATCAATGTATAATCCTTGATTCATAATATCCTTCTAAAGATTTCTAAATTTTCTTTGATAGCATCCCCACATAATATCATGTCTTAGAAAGAATCTAAATTTTCTAAGATATTTTTCTAGTACTTAATTGTTTTTCATCTCACTCTAGCTTATTATTTTCCTAAAGCCTTTCCATCACCTCATTTCATACCTTGATGTGAAATCTATAATCTATAATAATTGTTATGTACTTATTTTGATCAAATGTAGTGTCTAGAATCCTTGGTTCACCTTCGGGAAGACTTAGATATCCATTAATAGCTTCCCAAAAATTGAAGAGTTTAGATCAATTTTTCTCTAATATTTCTTTTTCATATCATCATAGGAGTTTCCTTCTCTAGCTAGAATATGATATAATGAATATATTGCATTTCATAAAGATTATTTATTTGACTTGATATGTATCCTTTAAGAAATCCTTTGAAGTCACATACCATATCAATGCAATATGAATTATAGTTACTTCCACTACCTTAATCAATAACATGATACATGTTCATAAGTTTTGGTAGAGAAATTGTTCTTTTTTCTCATAGCCATTGAAAGTCTTCTAAAACTTTCATTAATATTCTCATGCGTATGCCCTAGTGGAAGAAAGCTTAACTCTATAACCTTGAAAATTCTTCTTGTTGTAAATAATGACCAATATAGGAAAACATATTTATTCTTGCTATCTCCTCTATAGTTATCAATTTGTAAAAAAGTGTATTAGGTAATGGCTTAAAATTAGAGCTTGGATTGATTTCATCTAGATATTCTAAATGATTTTGTTCTCCATGTACTATTTTTGAATTATGAAGTAGTGCTTCTCGAAACACCACCAAAATTGCATGTTGTAGCCTTTGTAATTTCCATCCCATGAAACATGAGACTAAACTTCATTGTAAATGTGAAGATTGCAACCTATGAGGTGCAATCTCACATAATTTATACTTTTGAAGCTAAAAAATACCTCATAAGTGGTCAAAGCCTCATTCCCCAAGTGAAAAAAGCCATAGAATGCCTATATTTGAGCTTGTGGTGGGGGTAGTTGTTAAAAATGCCTTTTGGGATGCCAAAACTAGCATTTTTATGGGTTTTATGGGGGGTATAAAATTTTCCATGCTAAAGATACCTAGGAGGTATAACTCACCTACACCCAACATTGGGAGCTATGACATCAACAATGCATAGCATGGGGGGAGGGGGTGGGTGTGTGGGTGTGTGTGTGTGGGAAGGAAAGGGGGGTATAACCCTTACCCCTAGTGTTTCCACTTCATCCCCCTAGTGTTGCCCCTTCCCCCCTAGTGTTTCTCCAGCATGGACCAAGATTTTAGCATTACACCAACTCTAGCATTGACCCTGCACTTCAACATTACTATTGGAAGGCCTAGCATGGGTGGAAAGAGCCAGTGAGGGTGAAATTCCTGATTACTAATTTTAGTAAATGGAATGGCTTTGATGCTATGGGGGTATAACACTTACCATACATAGTAACCCTGCTAGATTTGAACACCCATCACAGCTACATGTAACTAGTATTTTGTTAGAAATCAAGCAAAATTTGTAGTAGCAATCAAGCAAAATTTTCAGTAGCAATCAATCAAAATTTGTAGCCAAAATTATGGCCCAAAAGCCTATAAAACCTAAGCATCAAGACCATGAAATAATTTCACACTTTTGCATTTTTTAGGAATTTTCACATTCGAGAGCTTTGAACATACATAAAGCTTCTTGAATCTCCAACTTGAAACCCATAGGCATTATTACCCTTGTTATTCCTTCTTTGAGATTTGTGAGATTTTGGCATCAACATTAAGCACTTGAGAATTAAAAATTCCAATTTTACCCACTTTTGTGATCCAAATCCCTCACATCTCTCATCCCCTTGCATCAACAATGTTATAGATCTGGTATAAGAGCAAGAAAGATTTTAAAGCATTGGAAGTGGCAAAACGTCCCAATCGTGGAGTTGATCGTAGTAGTTTCAACAAACTTTGAACCCCTGCCAAAGTGAACCCCCTACTACCATACACCATCTTGTACACATTCCTGTACCTTCTTTATTTTTGCTAAAATAAAGTTTACAATTCCATTTGTATGCAAGTTTTATTCATTTGTTTCATTTTGGCATAATTTATCCTCTAGATTTCTATTTTGCATTTTCATTTTTGTTATCTTGTTTTTCCCTCCTTAAGTCACTGGGTGATTCACCAAATTGTCCAAGGCACCTAGGATCCTATTTTTTGTGGAGGCCCTTAGGATCTAGGGTCAAAGTTATTTTGCTAGAATTCTTGGTTTCTCCAATAACTGAGATTTTTGGTTGTTACAGTTTCCTAGCACTAAAAGGAGGGCCTCTATCCAAATTTTACATCCAAACCTATCGCCTATGTATCAATGTTACTTGCAACTGAAAAATTTTGAAATCTTTAAAATATTTTCTACACATTTTGTTAACCTATTTTTGGATTTCCAAAACCAACACTGCAATCCATCCCCCTCTACCACCAAAGCCCAGCATGGGAGTTGTAGATGTTTGGGTTTTTGGAATTTTCACAACAGTTGCTATGAATTCCAAGGCCAACATTGGTTTTCTATCATAACCATTACTCCCTCTAGCTACTAGTGAGGCCAACATTGGTGGTTTCACCATTAAAATCCTCATCCCCCTTTACTATGAAAATTTTTCTAGCAAAGCAACGTTGGTATCTTGCCAAAGCCATTTTTGTGAAAATTCAAAGTTTCCACTTTAACTTTATTAAAGTAAACCCCCACCCCCAATGTTGTCAAGAAAGGTGTAAGATTTTTCCATCTTACCCCCTTTCTTTCTCCTTTTTCTTCTTAGCATTGGTATGGCTACCAATTCAGTGTGGTTGGAGTTTGATACCCATTGTTTGCCTTTTTTAGTAAAAGGGGTATACCCCTTTGGACAACCAATTACTATTTATAGCCTGCAACCTATTTTCAGTAGTTTTATACTTTTTTAGCCTACTTGAAAATTTCATTTGTTGGAATTTTTATCAAACCTTATTCTTTTATAAACTTGTTGAGCAATTTTAAGCATTTTAACCATGTCTTTTAGCTAGTCTACTATCTTACCCTTCCACTTCATCAACAACAAGTCCAACCAACAAGCTATGAGGGTATATGATCCTAAAGACCCTATCATGATCAAATGTAGGTAGTCTCTAAGACTTAGGGGGTGTATTCCTTATTTTTTAGGTATAAATAGAGACCATTATAACTTCATTTGTGCTAAGATTTAGGCTTACATGTTGATTCCTTGCAAGAAAGTAGAAGCCAAGAGGGAGTTTGAGCTTATACAACACAATGGGAAGGAATATATTCCTTCCCCATATCACTAGATCTCCCTCAATGAAACTCATGCATGCATCTTATCTCAATTAATTGAGATGGATGAAGTAGATGAGAAGGTTAGCTTTGATGAGCAACAAGAGGAGGAGGATGAGTTTGGGGTAGAATCTAAACATGAAAGCATCCTAGGTGGGTTGTTTCAACAAGCAATGCCCAAGGCCACAATGCCTACCTCCATCTCCCTTATCTCTTTCATGGAATAGATGCCACAATCCTCTACCCCTTCTCACCTAACCATGTTTAGGCCGATACTAATCATAGCTACACACTAAACATAATTAGTGCTGTAGTCCACCACATTCCACTTTTCCATGCCATATGCCATCCAACCTAGTTCAGTGCTACCATCATTGATGGTGGTTACCACCACCAACCCTCTAACCACCCAAATGGAATCCATTTTGAAACTACAAGTAATCCAGAGGTTGAATTCCCCTTTCATCCCATTTGTGCCCTAGATATCAATACAAACCTCATTTTCTTTTGTTGGTCCATCCACTACCATGATGATGCAACATCTGCCTTTGGTGTTGCAACCAATAGCGAGGCCCTAGGCCTCCCAACAAAACACCATAGCCTTTTTTTTACAAATACCACAATTGACAAGGGCACCCTAGGTCTTGGATCAAGCCTTTCAGATGATCTAGGACCTGACCAAGGAGTTGAAGAGGCTCAAGGCCTCTACATCTCAAAGTGTTAAAATCATGGATTTTTACTAGGATGATTCCATTAGTCCTATGGTCCTACCTCTAACACTTCCTCCTAGTGTGCCCATCCCTCAATTTATGAAGTACAATGACAAAGGTGACCCAAATGCTCATCTCATAATCTTCTGATCTAAGTACTTGCTATTACAAGCCTGGCCACACATGATCATGAAAATATTCCCTATGTCCCTTATAGGGAAAGTGCTTGACTGGTATTGTGTCCTGCTAAGAGAATCCATATCCTCTCTTGAATACTTGATCGCATAATTTGTTAATTGCTTCAAGTACAGCTTGAAGCCTCACACCATCCTTAACCAGCTAATGAAGGTTAAGCACGAACCTCTTGAATTGGTGCAAAAGTTCATCCAATGATGGAATAGTATGCTTTATGAGATACCATAACCTATAGCCAAAACCCACCTTTTAACTATATTCAAGGGGATGGTTAACAATTTCATCAAGTCTAAATTATACTACCTTGACTCATAGTCACTAAGTCAAGCCTTCTCTTAAACAAAGAACATAGAGGACACCATAGAGGCTAGCCATAACCTTACCCATATGGCATACAAGAATCAACACAAATGGAGAGATAAGAAGAGTGGTAAGAAGAACAATGTGGCTATGGCAATGATAGCTAAAGAAACCAAGACAACCAATCAGGGTCCAAGAAACAATCGACCCAAGGTCCCAACTAACAACCAAAAAAACCAACCTTCAACATTTGGGGCCACTGCATTGACTGCCTCTAGACCTAATTTTGAGTGGAAGGATAGAACCAAGTACACTAGGCTACCTTTGAAACCATTCAAACTATTAGATTAACTATTGAAGAGTGGAAGGATACAATATAAGCAAATGACCAAAATTGCTCACAAAAAGCATGAGAGGCTATGCAAAATAGCTAAGCACCTCGCTCAAGCAAATAAGGATAACCCATAGGTTTCTAATTATTTGAAGCTTGACCGCTTTTGTTACTATCATCAATTACTTCATCACAAAATTGAATTTTTCCTTGCACTAAAGGATGACCTACAAAGAATGATAGATAGGGGTGAGCTAGTCCTTGATGCTTCTAACCTTGTTTGACATCAAAACCAATTAATGCATGTGTACAAGTGCCCATTGAATGGAAACAACAACTCATGCATCATATTGACATTTAATGTTGATGAAAACTGAAGGCCTATGAGAGAACCATTCATGATTTGGGTATCCCCTTACAACAAAAGGGGCTCTTCAACTTCCACTAGCTCAAGACCTCCTTTATTCTAAGGATACCATCTTCAGTATCCTCCAAAGAGCCCTTCATCATTAGGATGCCCTAGCTAGTCACAACCCAATCAACCCCTATAACCATACAACAACCTCCTGTTGTTGCTAATGCTACAACCCCTTCCTCTCAAACAACCAATAATAACCAAAAGACCTCAACCAAGCAAAGGAAGAAGCCTAAGCAAAAGCCTAACAACAAGGATGATAAGCATGCCAAGGCATGGAAGGAAGTGGGCCCAGTGAAGCCTACTTCCATATTGTGAGTACCCATGACCTCATCAACTTAGGTTGCTTTGACACACAAACCATGGGAAGAATCTAAAAGCTAAGGGAAAAGGAAAGAGGAGAGACCATAATAACAGTGCAAAAACAAAGTGTGCATTTTGGGGTGCATGGAGTAAGTTAAGTACAACTAGAGTGACAAGCTCATGGCCAATGAAAAAACCTTCCTATGTGCGATGGAGCAAGTCAAGTAGTCTCTAAAAAAAAAACACAACCTTGAGCCTATATGACCTAGTTATGACTTCTGTTATACATTGGGAAGCACTAGTCAAGATGTTGACTTCCATCTATGTTAGCAAGGATATTTTCACTAACGAAGAATTCATTCATGTAGTGATGGTGTCTTCTTCACTGAGGGAGATAAAGTCAACATTGCTAGTGTTTCATGATAGTGAAATCAAAGCTGGCCCCCAAAATGGTGAAGTAACTAAGGCTCCTCTTTTCATCACAATACGGGTAGGCTAATACAAGGTGCATTGAGTGCATGTAGACAATGGGGCTACAACAAATGTCATCCCATGCACCATAGTTGAATGTTTAGGCTTAACAGAACAAATACAACATATGACAACATTAGTACTCAAGTGCTTTAATGGATCAAGGGTTGCTTTTAAGGGGTCCATCTCCTTGGACTTTGTGGTAGGGGAGCAATTCCCCACAATTGTAGATTTCTTGGGGGTAGAGGAAACACTAGGATTCAACCTCATCTTGGGAAGGCCTTGGTTGGCTTAGTTGTGAGCCATATCATTACCCATCCACCAAGAGATTCACCTTCCTTACGAGGATGGTGAAATCATCATTCATGGTGATAGCATGGTTCCCCTAACTATTAACAACATGGATATAGAGTAGGGGTTTGAAGTGGAGTTTTGAGAAGAAACTCCCAGCCACAAATTCAAGCAACCTAAGAGAGTAGAGAAAGATGAAAATGACAACGATGGGCCAGGAGACATACTATGGTAAGAACTCCCTTTTAACATGGGGAGTACAAGCTTATATAAAATAGGCCCTATATGTTTCCTAATCTCTCAAAGATTATGAGGCATTTGCATAAGTAATGTACGCTCCTGATCCTTCCACCCTATGCTCTTATGACCTTGTAAGTATGTGTACCTATAGCCTATTTGCCTAGATTTTTTTTCCTTTTATGTCATTTTGTTTGTTTCATACTAAAATTTCTTTCACATATAGCCTAGGAATTAATCTTTTATTTGCATTTTACTTTGTAAAAAATTTTCTTTCTTTATTTTTAGCATGATATAAACATGAAAACCTCATAAAAAATTTGAAACTAGAAAACCCATAAACATTTTAAAACATAAAATAAACAAAAATATATGTTTCCTTTTAACAAGAACCCACCATGGCCTAAAACTGGCAACAATGAATGGCCCTCCATGGCCTAAAACTGGCAACAACGAATGGCCCACCATGGCCTTAAACTAGAAAACCAATTAAATGACTTGTGCTTACCATGGCCTAAAACTAACAAGCATATTTTTACCTTATTCCCATTTTAGCCTACAACTGTATCATCTAGTGGTTTTTAACATCATAGCCAAGATAGTCAACATATCCATTTCCAACATTTTCAACATTGAAACCTTAAAACTATAAAGCCACGATAAAATCATAACACTAGGACAATATATTCAAAACTGAAACCAAAAATTAAAATTTAAAATTTTTATAACATACATAGCCATAGCCACAATGTGTGGCAAAATGTCCTAATAATAATAAGCAATAACTATAAAATAATCAATGACAAAGTCTTGGCTTAAAAATAGTCATCAATAAGAAAAACTCAAATGGGCAACTTGAGGATGCTAAGAGGTATCTAGAGGAGGAAGTAGTGGGCAATTCCCATGCATACCATTGGGGCCACTGATGTCTCCTAGTGCCTAAAATATAACAACATAAAGCCAATTAGTAACCAACAACAAACCTATAACATAAATGAAATTGAAAACGACACAAAAAATAACCATACAATCTAACAATAATGTTTATAAATTTTTCATTACAACTCCAAATCAAGCAAAACCATAGCTAATAGAAACCTTAAACATAATCCTAAAAATCCAAAACCTTGGAATTTAACAATTTATAACCAATTTCCTAATAAATATTCACAAGTATGCTTGCTTTTTTTTGACAAAAATGGTAAAAAACACATAAAAATTGACAAGAGCTAATTTGAAAACTACATAAAATGAAACCTAAATGATCAAACAACCTTAGAAACCCATAAAAACCATCAAAATATGGGGTGGGATTTTTTCAGAATTAAATGCCATCAATCACAACAGCTTAGATATGAGAAAATAGCCTCATACTAGACTAGAAAAAACATTTTTAAAAAAGGGCCAAGAACAAAAAAAAAATGGATAGCAATGGCCTACCTTGAAGTTGTAGCAAATGAACTCTAAATCACCATAGGCCATGGTAGGTGGAAAATGCCCTAGGAAGCCACATCTACATCCTCTATGATCGAGTTCTTGTTGCTACCACCCATCCTCTTCCTAGTTCCAGGAATTAATGTTGAGAAAACTTTAAAAATTGATGTCTTTGTGCTTCAATGCTACCTTGGAGGGAGATTTGAGCTGACCATAAACATCCTGAAAGGTAGTAATTATACTAAGTAAAGGTAAAGTAAACTAAGTAGAATGCTATAATAGTGAAAAAAAGTCTCAATATTTATTTGTGGCCATGAATTGTACCTAAGAACAATTCACTTGAACAAAGATTTCGTACAACTATTTAACACCACATTGTGGGCATTCACTATATTGCTAAGTGTAAAACATGAAAAAAAAAACTACAAGATTTTGCCTAAGTATTGGCTAGAAGTTATTCTTTTGACATGATGGTGGGTTGGTATTTATAGTGGAGACTAAGACCCAATACATCATATCTATTATGATGTAAGTAGGGCTATGATATTGTAGATACGATATCACATCCATTGAGATAAAAGGTCTCATCAACCATACTTACATATAATTTATAGACATGTATCTTCACTCAATGAAGCTTTTAGCACATTCATTAAAATAGTGTATCATTTAGAGTGAAATCCACTAGACTTACCATCTTATGTTAATGTAAATATTGATTTCTACATTGGTTGTTCATTTGATGAGTATAATCCTAGACATATTTTTGGCAATTCAATCATTAGTGGAGGATCTCGATACCTACCCTTATGGTTGGCATGGACAGTAATAGTCCATAAATTGTAGGCAATGAAATTAGATAAGGCATTTGTTGATGTAGGATGGAAAGAAATAATAGGTCTAACTTTTGTAGCACTATTCAAGGTGAGAATCATTAATTCTTTGAACATTCATTTACCTTTTTCATTGTAATGATATAGAAAAATTTTAGTGCTAGAAAACCTTTAATCTAGGTTTGGAGAGGAAACACTTTTTGTTGAGTTAGAAGAAAAATAGAAGATCTATAACTTTAGGTTACTTCGTAAGCATGGATTCTTTTGTTGTAAAACATAATAATATTTTATTCTTTTGAATAAAGAATGTTCTTTCTATTGTTGATTCATCAATTGCATCATTAATTCCTCCATTTTCCTTTGTTGTATTATTCAATTTTTTTCATATGTAAGTTCAAATCTATGATCTACGATCCTATTTTATTATGAATTTTGATCCCTATATTAGTTTTCTAATTGATGAGTATAATCTTTGATATGTGCCTATTTGATACTAATGATCCATTAATTGCAAGGAATAGCATTCGATGAGGTATATGTTAATGTGGGATCAAAAGAAATAACAAGTCTAACTTTTGTGGCACTATTCAAGTTGAGGACCATTGATTCGTTGAAGATTCATCTATCTTTTTCTTTACAGTGATATAGAAAAATTTCAGCACTAAAAAATCTTCAACCTAGGCTTGCAAGAAAGAGACATTTTGTTGATTTAGAAGAAACATGGATATCTGTCTTTTATTTTATTCATTAGCATGGATTCTCCTATCGTAAAATATAATAGTTTATTGTTCTTTTGAATAAATAATGTTTATTCTTCTTTTGATTCATTAAATGCATTTTTTTGTTGAGTTAGAAGGAACATGAATGATCTATGTCTTTCGTTATATTCATAAGCATGGATTCTTCTATTGTAAAATATAATAGTTTATTGTTCTTTTGAATAAAGAATGTTTATTCTTCTTTTGATTCATTAAATGCATCATTAAATCCTTCATTTTCCTTTGTTGTATTAGTCAATTTTTTCATATGCAACTTCAAATCCCTAATCTACTCCATTTACAAAGCGTATATAATATGTTTATGATATTGAATGAACTTACTAACTGAATTGCTAATTGTATGCATAATTGGGAATTCATCTTGCAACCTCATACTAGAGATACTTTACCAACTACTACATAACCAACTTAATTAAAACATAGGTACAACCCAAGATATATAATTCAAATATAACTTTATATAACTCAATATTACCCACCAAAATCAAACCCATGACCTTGAGCTTCCAAATCAAGTTTCTAACCACTAGGCTAACACTGTAATGTTAGAAATGCTAATTTTAATTCATAAATGTTTGTGATAGAATCTCATTTAGCACCACTAGCCTTGATATATATTATATATATCTCTATAGTTTGGCTGAGAGGTTCTACTTTGAAACACGACTATTGGAAGAGGAATAAGACTATTACATTCAAATACAACCATTAGGTGAGGAACAAGACTAATGTTTGAATCATATAAAACTTATGGATGAGGAACAAGGGAATATTACCCTTAAAGTAACTTTAACCTACTCTTGCTTTCTCTATTCTATCTCTATTTTTGCATGTTCTCTCGGCCAAATTTATTCTCTGCATTCTATAACATATTCTCCTAAACAAATTTAGTTGATGGAAAATTCAGAAATGGGAATAGGATAAAGGAAGCAAGAGTAGGTTTGATGAGGACATTACCTAGCCCATGTCTAATCCTCAATATGTCTGTACATAGATGTTTATGTATTGTTGTGTTGTTTTGTTGATGATGATCTCAAGGTATTTTGACATGTTCAAGAGTGTTTTGGGACTATTTTGATGAGTTTAGGAGGTTATAGGAGTTATGGGGACTTGATTGGAGGTGTCTAGAGGTTCTAGGCCTCAAAACAAGCATCTTTATATTTTACACTTGCAAGTGAGATGTCCCAATTGTTGGTGAGGTGTCCAAACTACATTTTAGACAATCCACATGATTTTAGGATGTCCCAATTGTTAATAACTGCTTTTAGGTGAGATGTCCCATTCTCCTTTGAGATGTCCTTGATGAACATGAGATAATTTTCTACAAGTTTTTAAAGATTTTAATTTTGAATTTAAAGAGGGAAGATGAAGAGACAGGGAAGGGATGGGGAAGGCAGGGAGAAGGATATAAATAAATCTCTTGGACCTTCATTTTGATTAAGAGAGAGTCTAGGGAGTTGAGAGACGAGTAGGAGAGATAGAGTCTTGGCAAGATGCCTTGATCATCATCTTTCTGTGTGTGTGATTGCTTTGTTTGAGTGTGAGAGTTTGATTGAATCTCTTGTATATCCTTGAGAATTTATGCTTCCTTTCATACTTAAATTCTTCATTTAAGCAAGAATAAAGCTTTAATATTCCTTTTCTTTTTCAAATTTGTTGTTTTATGACTTTTGAGAGAGCTTGGATTGTGAAATCCATGGGAGCTTCTTATCAAGGTTGAAGTTACTTTGAAAGCAAGATTTCCTTGTTCCTCATCCATAAGTTCTATATGATTTGAATATTAGTCTTGTTCCTTGCCCAATGGTCATGTTCTCATCCAATGATTGTGTTTGAATGTAATAGTTTGGTTCCTTGTCCAACAGTCGTATTTGAATGTACATCCTCTTAGGCAAACTATAGAGATATATATAATATATATCTTGGCTAGTTTTGATAGTTTGGATGGTGCATCAGACTAGATTTCTACATTAAGTATAGTTATTGTGATAAGTGCCCCACCAACACTAAGTACTGTTACTGCACTAAGCACATGAGGTGAAAATAATGATCATTATTATTATCATGGAGGCAACTCTAAAAGTCAAAATCGACCAAAATTATTGGTGGACAAAATAGGATTATTTTCTTTTCTTTTCTTTAAATAGGGAAGTCAACCCTAAGTTAATAACACAAGGCCCAGGGTTGGATATGGACAATTAAAGGGTGACTGATCAATGAAAATAATTTTATAGGTAATTTTAAAGATTGTCTTTCCAATGGTTTTTTCTTGTTTACATTTTATTACATCTATTCAATTCTTTATATGCTTGCAAATATTTGTTTAAAAAATCATTGATTCAATTTGATAGAGGCAAAAGTTTCAAACTGAAAATAATGAAATTCCATCCACTTTAAAAGAAGCTATTTTTCTTTCACCTAAGCAAGATACACCTAAAAACACTAACAGAAAAGCAATATTAACTTTAAGCTGCTAACAATATACTTCAATGCCAAGACAGTTAAATATAAAAATTCATACTAAAATACTTTTACTAATCATATACAGTGCAATCTATACCCACTACTATTGGCTGGTAAAATACAGGTCAATTCAATCAACACCCCACTATTATTGGCTGGTCACATACAGGTCATTGGCTAGTCAGATACAGGTCACAGGTCAATTCAATCTACGCCCCACTATTATTGGCTGGTCAAATACAGGTCATTGACAAATAACTTTTCAGCTGTACAGTTATTTAAGATTTTTAATCTTATTTTACTCCTAAAAACTGAAAGACAGGCGTCCTGGCATTCACCGTGGCTAGATGGGACTCCCAACGAAAAGGGTCCTACTATTAAGGCTACTCCGCTACTATCGGCAAAAATCAAAACCACAACCTCCCAACCAAACCAAAAAAATTAGAGTTATTGCTTTTCAGAATCCACGGTGATAATTTAAAATATCAACGATCGAATCTTTTCCTGGCCAGATACTTATTCTGTTGGTGTACAGGGACCTCATTCCATACCCTGCATTTCTAATAATCCTGGTCCGGAATTGGCAAGTTTTGCGAAAGTCTGGGGTTGAGGCAACTGCATCAATTATCCAGTAAATCAGGTAATCTCTGTTACAACTTAGACCCTACTGTTTCTATCGGATTTCTGCACATTATTCTGATGAAAACAATGAATGGTCCCTTGTGTTGGAAGCTCTGGCTAACAAAATTTGAGTAGTTGCAGTAGGAAACTACGGATAGTTAGCCTGCTCTGTGAAATTGTCTTGGGCAGAGTCGGGAAACCAGAAACCGCAGAACAACTGTGATTTGCGGAATGGCAAAGCAATTCAGCGTGGAAGAACTCCGTCAATTTGACGGGTCTGATCCGAGCAAGCCGATTTACATTGCAGTGAAGGGCAGGGTGTTTGATGTGACGAGCGGCACTAATTTCTATGGACGTGCAGGATCGTATGCCATGTTTGCAGGCAGAGATGCCAGCAGAGCCCTTGCCAAGATGTCCAAAAACGAAGATGATATCTGTGGATCTTTGGCTGGTCTGACGGACAAGGAAATGAGTACCGTCAACGACTGGGAGAAGAAATTCGAGGCCAAGTATCCTGTTGTTGGAACTCTTGCCTAGTTTTCGTCGTCTCCTACTTCTTGTTTGGGTTTCTCTTATTTAGGAAAATGCTATAATTATCTATGTCCTTTAATTACAGTGACCATGTCTATTGCTTCGAATTGTTAAGATGTAGCCAGCTTTTATGTTGGTTGATGGATGTTCTTGAAGATTTGATACCTATTATTATATTAGTATCCGTATATGCAGAAATGGTATTATTGGTTTGATTTATGCTGTGTGCTAATTTTATGGGTTGAGTTGCGATACAAAACAAGTTGATAGAATTGCTAGATTTTGGCTTCTCCTAACAACCCAATTGCTAACTTACAGAGTGACCTTATGCAGTTGGAGTGATGATAATGTGTATTGATGTGCAAAGATAAATGAAGAAATTTCGTTAGCAGCATGATTTTTCTTGTGTGTAAATTCATTAATTTAAGGTTTCCTTATAATGTCCTCACTGAGGTAGAGGAATGGAGGGACCAGTTTTCAGGCCATCTAAGCAACCAGCCATTAGATTTCTTCACAGATGCCCTTAATTTTGGTTCAGAAAGTCTCGAGAAACAGGACCGCTTGTCTGGGCTGTTTCTTCCAAAATCATATTTTTAAGAGCTGTGTTGTCAGAGTTATAAAATGACAAATAAACAGTGTGGTGGAAATATTATCCTGGATTATTGTACAAAAAACATGGACATACTTCGGCACTTCCAAACAAAATATAATTTACGTTTTTGGGTTACCTGTGACGGTAGTCAAAGTTAGGAGTGACGAATAATCATCAAAGTTTGTGTGTGTATTATCAACTTTTTTCATTTTGCCTTATTGGTGTTCCCCTTTTCTGTTCTTCGTATTATTGCACTGCTTTGGTAAGGATTTTTATTACTGTAACGGTTATACTCTTCACTGGCCTCTAAAGAATGAGCTGCGATAGAATCGTCAGTGAATTTTGGAATGCCCGCCAGCAACGTCATAGCATCTCTACGAAAAATTTCATCTCTCTGTATCTTAAAAGAAAACTGTAGCTATTGACTATTGTTAGCCCCTTGTATGTCAAAGTAGGTGGCTTTGGATGATTTATATGCGTTGTTGAGATGTTTCTTCTAAACTGAAACACAAGCACTGAACAGACTGCAAAATGTTCACAAGCACTGTAAACAGGATTCACAACCAACGCTGGCTGAGAAGAAATGAAGTTTCAAATAGAAATTAGAGTGCCTTTTTACCGTGTGTTTGTCTTTGGTGGTTCTTTATTTGACATTTTGTTTGTTTAAGCAACCCGATTATCCTCTGTGAAAAGCCCTATTAAGTTGGCTAGTCAAAATTCTAGTGAAACCAGGTTATAAGTTGGTGATTTCTGTTACTTAAGCCTACCAAATACTCTCCAGTGTTGGCTTGGGCCTTTTAAGAGCAAGTCATCTAAGAAGCAAGCGCTTTTAAGCTTTTGTTTAACTAATATTGTCGTGGGTGATCAACAATCCTTGGGTGATCAATAATCCTTCGCTGCACTTAGTGTATAAATTTGATGGGCAACCTTGCTCTTCTTCGTATTTTTTTGAAAACTTGCAAAATTTTGTATTACACATCTATTAACTTGAAGTTTTTCAAGTTAGCTTTGGAATTGTTTTGTTTTTGTGTGGACAGGCCAATTCCAAGACAATTCTTCTTCTTCTTGATCACAGTAAAACAATTTTATTGTCCTAAAGGTAACTGAAAACTTTTCTGGTTGGTAAAATAATATGGCCTAAGAGGCCAACCACAAGCCTTGTTTTTTTTTTTTTTTTCTTTCATCATAATAGACAAGGAGCATTATGGGTGGACTTTTTCATGTGAATTATCATTGAATATCAACACTAGTTTTGATTTTTGTTTTTCAAGATGAAAATTAATTTTCAATGAATCACATTTGAGATTTTATAACTTTGAAAAATATAAAAGATTCTCTTAGCCAAATAATAGATACATATCATAAATATATAGCTAAATTAGTTTATATTTAATAATTTTTTTAAAAAATATTGTATTTTGAAAAACATAAACCATAAAAAAATTTCTATGATTTATTAAACATTGCATAAATTTAAGCTTCATCAAAAAGTTCATTAAGCATTCTATGAATTTAAATCTAATAAAAAATATAAATGATTTGAATAAATTTACACATTACAAAATAATTGATCTAGTAGAGACTTGGTGTTCAATTTTATTTCAATTCATTTGGGTTTACACACACAAATCAACCCAAATCTTAAGGTTAACACAATTTCAATTCATAGTTTAACCACCTCTACTATTCTATAAATGTTTTCATATCCTTTGTAAATTTATTTCCTTTCCTATGTCTAATCTTAAATTTAATTTTGGATCTTATGATGCCATACAAACATTGAAAACAAAATTCATGCTCTCTTTAACCTTTTGACAAAGAAAGCTTGCATGAGTACTAACGAGGTTACGCAGCATGGGAATCATGCAAACCAAAGATGTTATGTCTACTTACTAGCCCTAAAGCCCCTATTTGTTTGAGTCCACCTAAAGTGTGCTTGATACACATGTAACCAATATGTGAGTTTGTCACGTATTTACCTATTTTGGGTATATTTTTGAGTAAAATATAGGCAAAAAATAGAGTTTCATATTTCAAAAAATGATTAAAATTATGATAGATCATCCTTAGTATCTTTGTGTAAGTAATACATTAAGTTAGTACATTGCTCTTAAATTTGTAAATGTTGTTCCTTATTTGGATGAAAATCATAATTGCAAGAAGAATGAAAAGTTTATTAGTCAATGTGGTTCATGCAATTGAATCATTGCTATGTCTACTTTGCCTATATGTTACTAGTGTTACATACTTACTCCCATTCTACAGCTTTGGTGGTTTATTTCATATTTTAGTAGGCAACATAACTATTTTTCAATTAGGTTATACATTATATATTATTTTTAGTACTACTAGTAATCTTTTAAGTTTAGGGTTAGTTTCATAGTTTATGATTAAATTGTGAAGGGTGTATGCAAATTAAAATGCTTCTCTGCATATAGCCAATGGTGCCAACTATTGAGCAAAATTTGGAATTGAGCTATTTTGGGTTGGGAAGTTACCACCATCAACCAAGTTTGATTAATTTATGTAAATTTTCATAAATCTATTAAAAAGATTTTCCTCTTTCCCAGGGCATAATTTTGAAGAGCACATTATCAAAGAAATTCCTAACAAGTACTTGTCAAATTCACACCTAGTTTACATCTTACTAAATTTCAAGTTTGTTATAGGTAAAATTGTCTATTTTTAGACAAACATTCCATAAATTCGTACATTGGTCATAACTACAATAATGTTATCAATCATTTCCATACATAAACAGTTCACAAATTCACACATTGGTGATAGCTAAAATAAAGTTGTCAACCAAATCCATAGCAATTTGTTTAGAGAATTGCAATTATAGGATTCACACTCTTATATGGAGGTATCCTCAATTTGATTAGAGCATGTAGTTTAGAGTCTTCTAGTTTCCAAACTATGTATCACAATATATAGGAAACACCATAAATATATAGAGTATAAGTAAAACATAATGATACTTTCATACCATAAATGACATGCTTCTAGCCATTTATAACTCATTGTGATATACAATGTGTCCACTTATATTTTGAGAGCATTCTACTACCAAATATCTGTATATATATTTATTATTTAGCTGGAAAGTATAATTTTTGTTATTGATTTCACAAAGTAGCATTTTTATTTTGTCAATATTCACCTTTATTTTTGTACAATCATAAAATTTTTCTAGTTGATGCAATGCTACTTTTAATCCTATTTTTAAATTTTTGATTAGTAACAATATTGATGATATAGGACAACCTTATTTTACTCCTATATTATTGTAAAATTGACAAGATAGTGTAGATGTTTCATCTTTTAATTCAAAAATTATTTCATTGTATATATTTTGGATGACATTTAATAAACCATAATGAATTTTAAGTTTGATAAGTATACTACATAATTTTTATTATTTTATGCTTATATAATATAAATATCTATTTTATAAATAAGGAAAATAATAGATATAATATATGAAAATAATAAAATTAACTACACATTGCAATCCTTAAATATGGTTTTCACAAATATTTAGATGGGAAAGATGTAATAATAGCATACATGGTAAGCAAGGAATTTATCTCCTCAACCACATCTTCAATGGCCTAACACCATGTCATACAAACATGACTTCCTGTGGTAAAGTGAAATTGTTCCAACAACATGCTATATAAATGTAACTCTTATGATATGATAAAATTATCATAGACCAAGCACTTAACATAGTACTTAAAGTTTATAAGTTTTATTATTAGTTAATTAAAAGCATGCTTATAAAATTAAGAAAACTAGTTAAAGAGAATTATTCATACTACATCAACTAAATGATTCAATGCTACATAAAGGCATTACCATTTCTAATAGTGTTTCATCGTATAGATAGAACAAAAACTTTAAAAATAAAATAAATGTACACTTGCCCAAGGGACAAAGAAGGAAGTCATAGGGTCCATGAAACAAAAGAGGAAGCCAACTCCACCAAATCGCTACTAGAATTATTGAATGCTTCTGGCAAGGTTGGTGGTGGGCATAGGAATGTCATGTTTTTTTCTTTGCTAGTCCCTCCTCTACTCTTGAGGGAATGCCCCAACTTGAGCCTTCTACTAGATCTTCATCTTGCTGCCCCTATGTCCAAGCAATCAAAGAAACAATAGCTCAACACCTAACTCCATCAAAAGTTGAGGTAGAATAGAAATCATCTTAATAGGAATAATGTTCACTTATACCTTCACTGTCTCTGCACCCCTAGCGTCTCTATTCCCCTCATAGCCATGTTCCTATCAATATGAGATACCAACCATGAGGTTCATATTAGACAAATCCATGAGAATTCTTATAAAATATTCTATAATAAACATATATGCCTATTACACAATGAAATTATACATAATGATGAGATAGTATGAATTACACACTAGGTAAAGAGACTGAAGATATCCACCCACCTAGACAAAGATGATGACAAGGAACATTTCAAGCTTCTTCAAAATCCATGAGAAGTACTGAAGTTTAGGATATGTAAAAGAAGCTATTGGGTTTCTATAGTATCAAATTACTTTTTGCTATCACCTATCATCATTCCAAATTTCAAATTAATTTTCGTAAGGAGAAAAAGTTTCATTAGGAGATAGGATCTTAAGTAATAGTTTTGATATAATGCATGTTTATTTTAGTATTTCTTAATTGTAATACCTTAGGTTTTCAATTACTAGAGTGTTAGATGGTAATTCATACATTGTCTTGATTCATAAGTTGTTGTTGTTAAGTTAGTCAAGTTGTAAGTATGTCTATGTTATAATTCATAAGATAATTGTTTATTAGTTAGTTCTTATAGTTTCTAAGGTACTTGGAATATGAATTACTATTACAAATTGATAACAAAGTGCTATGTTGGTTAGGACAAGTCATGACTTGTTATTATATTAAAATTCTAGCCAGTACCAAGTTAATGATGTGAGAGTAGAGATAAGAAGAAAATAAGAAGTATAGTTATATGTAATTAAGAAACAACCTATTAGGACTAAAAGGTCCAAGAATACAAATTATGAAAAGAATTAATTTAACAAAAGAAAAGATTATAAAATATGAAATTGATTGATGAAGATTCTTACATATTAAGAAACTTTGTAAAATTCTTTCAAATGATACTACATTAATTTTAACATGGTATCAGAGTGAGGAGAAGGTGTAAGATTGAGTAATAAAGAAGAATCGACAAAGAAAAGGAAGATTGAAAATATTAAAGATGTGACCAATTTCACATACAATATGACATTTAAAAAAGAAGAAGATAAGACTTTCCTGAGATCACTAATAAACAAGATTGCAGTTATAGACTCACAGAAGCTTACAATGAAGAATTATAAGACTTGAACATAAAGAATGAGGATAATCCTATGAGCTACTAGACTCTAGCATGTTGTTTTAAGTACTAACTTTGAACTTGATGATGATTAGAAAAGAAAATAAAATGATATGGCCTATAGCATTCTATACACTAATACCTCTGACGAAGTCTCTCATTTGGTATATGAAATGAACACAGCTACAAATATTTGGGAGTATCTATGTTATATGTTTGGATCCCTATATTAAGTAAAGAAAGATAATCTATGACAAATACAAAAATTTTGAGTCAATGATATTGTAGTTACGATATTGTATTTATGATGTCATAGATATGTTATCATATCTCAACAAACATTATCATATAAATGAAATATTGGAATGCATGCTAGCCTATATAAGCAACACTTGGACACAGATCCGTAGTAGATTCAATAGCCTAGTAATAGAACTCTTTCATTTTGTTTTCTTGAATTCAATACTTAGCAGTGTGTGCTCATAGTGTGATGTTTTGTAATTGAGAAAAATGTTTATTTGAGTGTGATGTACTTGGATGCATTGCATGATTGACAATAAAGATTGAGATTACTCTACATCATTACAGCAACACTTAGTTTTATTTTTGTTATTGTTTACTATTTTCAAAGTTAATGTTTATGATTACTTGTAATTTACTTTTAATGTCATTAAGAAGAATGAGTATTGATGAGTGGTGAGGTACCCCTACACTCAACCATATGAATATGAGCGTTTCATGCATGATCCGGTCGAACTCCAAGGACTAAGTGCTTATGTGCATTAATGGAACACTTAGGGTTAATCAATTGTTGTCTTCCCAAACTTACTTGTATTGTCACGGTTGTATGGTTAAGTAAGCTCGAGGTATATGATTTTTATAGCTTTTGTGTTTTTTATGTCCCCTGCTAATAAAGGAGAGGGAGAGAGAACTAAGTGGCTAACTTACATTAACTATTCATTAATTAAGTTCTAAATGTTCCTAACACTAGTATTCACTTCCACTTGCTGTACACATCTTGAACCAGTGCAACACTACTAGGGTTACCAAACGCTAATAATTACTGAGTTACCAAGCGCTACATGCATGCTCGAAGCAGTCATATTGAGTGTATTTAACTAAGGGGGTTGAAGGTTGAGAGAGATATTAATTAACTAGGAAAGCGTTAAAAAATCATTAATTACTAATTAGCTTAATCTATATGTTGCAAGGTTTATCATAAAGTTCTTCTTTATTGCCATACAAAAGATTGTGCTCAGGTACAAATTGCTCGAATAAAGATCCGTTCACTGTATGACTCCTACTGTGGGCACACAAAAATAATTCTAACTCTGGAATGATAAAAATGCAAGAGTCTAGATAAGGGTCTAAATCTAATTGTGTTGGAACCAAGGGTGCCACCTCTTATTTATAGAAGATGAGGCAGGATGCGATATCACGGTTCATCAAGTATGAATGATCTCAAGCACATAAGTGTAACTACTTGGTAACCCAGTAGTACTATCACTTGGTACACCCAATAGTGTGGTACTTGATAATCCTAGTAGTAGTTACATGAAGTCCAAGGTGTGACCAGCATATTAGGATTGACTGCTCATTGCATAGGCTAGTTTAGATTTGTTTCACTATCACTTAGATTTAGAGCCCTGTACTTTCAATTCATGTTTACTAGGAGCTTAACGACCAATAAAACATCAATATCATATACTTCACCATGAGTTGAACCATATGCATTGATTTTACTAACTCACGTGGGAAGACAATGATCACAAACGCTAACTAATTACTAGTATAATCACATTGCCTTATTTGTGGAGTTTGACTGAGATTGCGTGTGAACACTCATATATTGTATGATTGGGTGTTGGATACTCCACTGCTCATCATTAGCACCATTGCCAGGGATAATTCAATGTTATACTAAGTAATTAAATTTCCAAAGTTTGTTGTATTAGAACCTAACTCTAATATTCACAACTTTAATATAAAGCACACTTAACATAAACCATCAAAAAATGATAACATGGCTTCACATAATGATCAACTATAACTTGTCAAGAAATAAGAAGAAGTAGTGATATAATTGCTAATGAAGAAGACTGGGGAATGTCAATGTAGACATGTATTCCTTATACTCACACTGATCCATACCATCTAGGCTTCAACTTCATATTCCATCAAGACAAACAAATGAGGTGGAGAGATATGCAAGGCAACATAGTTCTACCTCTAAAATGTGAAGCACTAAACATGCTACAAACTGTTCTAAGAGGAATGCACTTGGATTGGATTCAAGAGGGGTATCCTGTGACTTAACACATGACTAGACCCTATGAACCTACAAGGGAGTAGATAAAGAGAGATGCTACTATGGAAATTAAACATGTTCATACCAAAGGGAAGCAAGCCAACACATCTGTTGTCATAGAAGAGCTTGATGTTGATCAATTCATTATGGAAAAACTCCACTAGAACCATGAAGAGCCATCAAAGAAACCTATCATTAGACTAGAGGAACTTGTCAAAGCCTAAATTCACTCTACTTTGGTAGAGACACACAAGGGGGAGGCTATTGACTCAAGATATAAGTGGGATTCTAGGCCAAGGGATCCTACTAAGTCCTACAAGGAAACTCACAAGAGTCATGAAAGGAGAACCAATTGGCACCATTCTCCTGCTACCTCCTCTACTTCATCACGATCATTAGAGGACTATGATAAGAGTTAACACAAGTACTAAGAATTTGATGGAAAAAAGAGAAGATCTCATGGTCATCATGATCGATACTCAAGGTATTTTGATTTAGAAGATGAGGAGTATGAAAGAAGGAGACACACAAAGAGAAGAGAGGATCAAGCGAGGCACAAGCATATAAGGGATCACTGCTACCATAGAGCCTATGAACTTGATCATGATGATGAACCCCTTAGGGCAACTTAGAAAATTATCAACATACAGGAAGCACTCTACATACCAACCAGGCATGTGAGAGACAACAGAATTAAATAGTTAGATATGAATAACATGACTAGATTTGGAAGAGGTTACAACACTGATCCTTAGCATCACCTTCAAGCATTTCATGATACCTATGCCCTTCAAAACATAGAGAGTGATTGGTAGAAATTGAATTTGTTTCCTAGAATACTTGTGAAGGAAGTGGAAAGTTGGTATAGGTTAATAGAACTTGAATCTATTAGATGATGGAGCACCATGCTTGAGATTTTTAATGACAAATATCAAACATATTCATGAGTGTTGAACCTAAAAAAGAAAATCTAGAATTGAAAACAAGGGACTCATGAGACCCTTGATGCAGCAATGGGAAAACATTATTCATTGTTACACATATGCCCAAGCTATCAATTTCTATCAAAGGAACAACTAAGGCACATCATAGATGGGTTGAGAAGAAAAACAGGAGAGATCCTTGAGGTTTATGCCCAAGGAAGACTATTAGAATTAGTAGCCCATTCGATTCAAAGAATCATTAATGAAGTGGAAAAATAAGAATGATAACTAAAAAAAAGGAAATTAGATGAAGAATAAAATAGGGATCTATCAATCCGAAAAAGAGATGCACGAGTATGTGATACCAAAGAGGAAGAAACCTTGGATCAAGTCATTAGGAAAGAGATGCTACTAATTTAGAAATTTGTTGCCAATGTAGTAGCACAAGTAGCAAAAAACTAGGATTCAATAGATGAACAATGTACAACAACACTAAAGATTGTGGAGGAGAAAGTAGAACAAGCACTCAATAGAGGTAGAGACAAAAATAAAAAGGAATTTAAAAAAAAAGGAAAAAGTTTCTTTAGTAGCTAGGTACTCAGACACCAACTCCATAGATAATGAAGGTTGCATCATGTGCTAGTATAAACATCCTAAGGGATGTTATCTAGTCATGATACATTTGTAAGAAATTGGGGCATACACACTTAACTCATGATTTTTTTGAAAGAAAATTCCCAAACAGTTACCTTATCCTCAAGGTAACTACATATGACAACCTCAACCCATGTACTATCTTAGTGGAGCCTTTCCCCAACTGTAGGAGCACTACCATCAGTAGTAGCAGCAACTGCAATCATAGGTCATGCCATTACTATGCTAATACTATCCATACCAACAATATGATCCCTATGGATAGTATGTCTAGCATTCAGTCTCGCTTGATTGTGCAATTGTTCAAACCCCATAGTACTATTCAACATAATACCACAAATTAATGTTGCCAAGAACTGATTCCAACTTATACATGCATCCTCCAATAGTTAGACCTTCTACTTAATAGTTTAGTCCTATGCCACAAGTTCCACCTCAACCTCAGCCAAAAAACACTATAAGGGCAAGTAATATACATGAGAGGAAGGTTACTTATAAGTCTCAATCCAAGAAATGACCATTTTTTAGAATGAGCCCAGAGAAGACTCATCATATGGGAAACACGTCTAACTCCACAGTGTGGTGAATGTGATTGTACGGTGTCTTTATTCGAGTGTNCTTCAACTTCATTAGGTCCAAACATCACAACTATCATGCTTACACAAACAATAACTGATTGGATCAAGGGAGGGGCTCTTTCACAAAAAAGAATTGATCTAGGAAGTCCCTTGATTTATCTCCAGATAGTAGGATAAAAACTATGCAAAGCTCTATTAGATTTTGGGTCTGGACTAAATTTAATATTTCAAGACATGTACCAAGCCTAGAACCCCCCCACCACTAAAGAAAAGTAACATCTTTTTAGAGCTTGTAGACCAGTCAATCACAATTCCACTTGGATAGGTAGATGATGTGCTTACCACCATTAGTGGATGGTCCTATGTTACTAATTTTCTAATAATTCATGTGGAGAAAAATAAGGGAGAGCTTTCAATTATCATGGGAAGAGCTTGGCTTAGCATCATGGATGCTAAGCTTGGAATTCATGATTTATCCTTGGAAATTTCCAAGGAAGATGAAGCCATAATCATACACAGATGAAGGGTTCAATGTATCACATACAACAATCATGGGTGAAATTGAATGCAAAGAATTTGGGCCATTAAACAAAAAAAAAATACTAAGGCATGTAGTCAATGCATACAAACAAGTTGTGTGAAAAATTTCTTGTATGTAGTAGCCACTTAACAAGAGAGCACCCAGTGGCTAATCACCAATGAAGAAACCCAATCTAATAAGTACATGGAACTAGAAGAACAGATCATCTGTACTACATGGAAAAAATAGATAAGCTAGAAAAATTAAGGAAAATACACTCTTACCCCCAAAACAATCAGGAGAAAGAAACAGACTAGGGACACTTGGAAATCCCAAACAAAATCAAACTAGAACTGCTAGAATTGAGGGCCCTACCAACAACATTAGAATACGTATTTCTAAGTAATAAGAAGCCAGTAATTATCAATGCCAACCTAGGTAAGGAACAAGAAGGGAAATTACTAAAAGTTCTCAATAGATGGCCTACAATGTTTGCATGGTCTTATGATGAGCTCACAGGAATTGATCCATAAATTTGTCAACATTGGATCTACATTGATCCTATAGTCAAATCAAAATGCCAACCTCAACAAAAAATTAATCCTAAACTTAAGGAGGTAGTCAAGAAAGAATTGGAAAGTTTACTAAAGGTAGAATTCATTTATCTAATTGTGGATGTGAATGGGTAATCCCTTTGGTGATAGTTCCAAATAAGGAAGGCAAATGGTGCATTTGCATTGACTTTTGATTGTTGAAGTTAGTCATGCTTAAGTATCATTTCCCATTTCCCTTTGTTGATCAAGTCCTAGACACAATTTCAAGACATGAGTACTATAGTTTTTTGGATGGGTATAGCAGATACAATCAAATTTGCATTGCACTAGAGAACTAAGAGAAAACCATGTTCACCAGTTCATGGGGAATGTTTTCTTAGAGAAAAATGCCTTTTGGTCTATGAAATTGATGAGCCACGATATCGCGTATGTGATATTGCAACCGCGATATCACATCTGCCCCTACGATATCACATATGTGATATTATAGCCCGCCGCAATGCCTATAAATAAGAGGCAACTTTCCTTGCTTTAGGCATCTAGAGTTAGTTCCTTTGCCAAACTATAGCAGTTTTACCATTCCAGAGTTAGAATAATTTCCATGTGCCCGCAGTAGGAGTCTTAAAGTGAATGGATCTTTATTCGAGAAAATTGTACCTGAGCACACATTTGTGTATGGCAATAAAGACAAACTTTCTGATAAACCTTGTAGCATGTGGACTAAGCTAGATAGGATTATTATTAATTTTTAAATGCTTTTCTAGATAATTAAATCTCTTTCAACCCTTGACTCTCCTAGTTAAGTGCATTCAGTACGACCGCTTCGAGCACATGTGTAATGCTTGGTAACCCAGTAACGAGTAGCGTTTGGTAATCCTAGTAGCGTTGCATTGGTTCAGGGTGTGTGCGGCAAGTGGGAATGGATACTGGTGCTAGGACAATTAGAACTTAGTTAGTGAATAGTTAATGAAAGTTAGTCATTTAGTTCTCTTCACCTTTCCCTTGTAGCATAGGCATTAAAAAGATAAAATATATAAAAATCTCATACCTCAAGCATACTTAGCCATACAACCGTGACAATACAAGTAAGTTTGGGAAGATAACGATTGATTAACCTTAACTGTTCCATTAAGGCGCATAAACACTTAGTCCTTGGAGTTCAACTGGATCGCACGTGAGACGCTTGTATTCATATGGTTGAGTGTACAGGTACCTTGCCACTCATCATTGGCACCGTTGCTGAGGACTTAGTTGTTTGTGCGCTACGTAGAACATATGAAATCATTCATATCGTTGGGAAGCTAGAACGAACCCTTAGGGTTGATCAAAAGAAAAAAAAAGATAACAGTAAATAGCACACCAAATAAGAAAAAAATGTCTTCTTCTTTGCACAAAAGCACTTCACCACCTAGGACTCACACAAGAGACAGTCGACGGCACAACACAAGTAACCAAGATTTGCCAGTTCCTTAATATTTCCAAGTGGTATATATGCATCACGATGAATATGTACTCAAATTTACCTTTATTCTCCATCAAGATGAACAACTGTGTTGGAGAGACTTGGAGGGTAACATAGTGTTGCCTCCAGACCGAGAAGTCCCCAACATGCTCCTTCATGCTCTCGCACGAATAGGCATGTCACAGTTATATGTTGAATACGTTGCATGCAAGCTCCACGCAAGGGACTACCATTCCACAGAAGCACAACGTCAACGGGACTTGCAACAGGAGAGATACTATACATCATTGAAGGGAAAAAGACCCATAACGCTCCACTTGTCTTAAGTGAAATTGAGGGTGGTGAACCTATTTCAATAGGTTCTCCACAAAACGATGTTCCCCCTTCTAACGATGGTGAGGAGGTGGTGTATCAGAACCTTCACTTCACAATTCACAATATTGGTTCTAATCCCCATAAACACCAAGTATTCAATGAGGGAACACAAACACATGATAAGGACGGGCATTTTGATCGTCATCACGATCGAGGCCAGGACCACCGAAGAGAAGGTAGGAAACATCGTCATGGCGATGGTTCTCCTTCTTCTTCACCTTCATCATCACATTCACCCTCTTCTTTAGTATCAAGGCATAGTCATAAGGAGTCTAACTGTGAGGACAAAGGTAAACAGAGTGAGAAACCTCGACGAGAGAGTCGAGAGCGAGGACTAGGGCACTCTAGAGAATCATGGCATGGAAGAAGGGAAAGTAGGGAACTACTTAGACATCATAGATGCTATGAAAGAAACGACCACAAAGAACCCCTACTTGCAACCCAAAGCATGTTAGACATCATGAAGGCTATAAGAATTCCTATAAGGCATCAAAAAGATAGCAGGATCAAGAGATTAGACATGAATAACATCCCACGATTTGAGGGGGGATACAACGTTGATCCTTAGAACCATTTACAAGCATTTCATGATGCATGCGCCTTGCAGAACATCAAAAATGAATGGAAAAAGCTAAAGTTGTTCCCAAGGACATTAGTACAAGAAGCAGAAATCTGGTACCAATCCTTAGAATTGAAATCCATTCGAAGGTGGAGTACGATGCTAGAACTGTTTAACGATAAGTATCAAACATACTCCCGGGTGTCCAACCTATGAAAGAAAATCCAAGGATGGAAGTAGGGAACTCATGAACTCTTGGATGCTTCCATGGGCTGATACTATGCACCGTTACATCGTTGCCCAGGCCATGGTTACTCACAGCAAGATCAGCTACGCCATCTCGTAGATGGACTTAGGCATGAAACTAGGAGAATCCTTGGAATGTATGCCCAAGGGAGATTATTAGAGCTTAGGTCCCATCAGATTCATAGATTGTTGGAGCAAGTAGCTAAGGAAGAAGGAGAGCTACGTAAGAGAGAAAGTGTGAAAGAGTACAACTGCGATCCTTCCCTTCAAAAAAGGGAAGTGAGATTCTATGAGGAGGAGGAAGGGTCACCACTCGAAGAGATGGTGCATAGGAAAACCTTGCCACTACAAAAATTAACAACAAAAGTGTCAGCAAAGGTAGACCAATTGTGGGACTCCTTAGATAGTAGATTTGAAACCGTTCTCAAAATTGTAGAGTTTAAGGAGTAAGGTAGTGACTATGACAAAAAGAAAAAGATGGATTTGGACCATGCACGTAACAAAGGTAAGGGTAAAATGGCCATCATCGAAGATGTTGTGGATTCTGATACAGAAAATGACAGTGGATGTGAAATATGCTAGTATGACCATCCTAAGGGATGTTGCCCAATAATCTCACATCTGCAAGAGTCTAGGGTGTATGCACTTAACCCACGACTTAACAAATGGCAAGCACCCCAACAGCTACCTTATCCCCAAGGTAACCCGAGGTAATTCCACCAACCTTTAACGTATTATCCAAGTGGAACTCCACCAAAACCTATTGAGCAACATGAGTAGTAGCAATACCCACAGTCATGGGGGATGCCACCGCCAAGGCAACAATACCCTTATCGGCAATCGGATCCATATGGCTATTACATGTAGCAGCCAATCTCTCCATGTGACTATGTTGGTCATGTGACACCAAAATGTGACTACCAAGGTGGGGAGTATTATAGGACTCCTTCTCCTGGGAGAGACAACCCACAAACATACCATCCTCCAAATCCATCTGTAACTCTCACACTGATAGCTCCATTACCACCTGCTTTAGCAATGTAAGGGGAACTCCCCACTCAACCATAACAATGCAATGCTACAAGAGCTGTAAACCTTCAACCCAATGCTGGTTTTGACAACCGTAAAAAGAGAAGAAATTTTTTCAGAACTAACAGTCCAAACAAGCTCTCACAACCACAAGCAGTTGAGCCTCTGAATGCTTCTCCATCAAATAAGGCTTCAAGGCTCCCTTCAAACCAAAAATAGAGCTCAACGCATACAGATATGTTAACACATACCATCACTGATTGGATTAAGGAAGGCCACCTTCCTAGGAAATTCTTTGATCTTGGAAGTCCTTTAATTTATCTTCAAGTCACTAGGAATGAACCACGTAAAGCTCTTCTAGACTTAGGTTTTAGAGTCAACTTAATATCACAAGAGATGTATAAAGCTTGGAACCTACCTCCACTAAAAAAGAGCAATATTCACTTAGATTTGGCTAACCAATCCCTCACTGTTCCCTTGGGACTAATGGAGGACATCGTTACCACTATGTGTGGTTGGTCATACTTAGCTGATTTCCTAGTGATACAAGTAAACAATGATAAAGGGGACTTCCCAATAATAATGGGAATGGCATGGCTAAGTACCATAACCGCATGCCTAGGAATCTGTGATCTTTCCCTGGAAATATCTAAGGAAAACACTTTTGGGAAGATCGAGAGGAAGAAAGTTCCATGCATCACATACAATGATATAGGGTATGATTGCGTACAAGAACGTTCAACATTGCCTGCATGCAACTGGTGTGCCCAAAAAATTAACATACACAAGTGCCTGTATGTAGCAACCACACAATAAGAAGACACCCAATGGTTGATAGCTAATCAAGAGAGCAACTCACCAACATGCATGGAACTAACTGGGGGACCAACTTGTGCCCACGTAGAAAGCATATATGCACTAGAGCAAGAGTGTTGCAAACTTCCAACCCTCAACCTAAAAACATTAATTTGGGGAATTTGGGAACTCCTAAAAGATTCAAAAAAATGCTCCGATAGGAAAATACTAGTTGATGTGCAACAGACCAAACCTTATCATGAATCTAGAACGATCAATGTACATTACACATTGGAGATTGATGAGACGCGGTTCGCACATGCCACGATATCGCGTACATGATATCGCAGCCGACGCGATATTGCATCCCCCGCGATATCGTGTACGCGATATCGCAGTCCGCCGCCATGTCTATAAATAAGAGGTGGCTCTCCCTTGTTCGGGGATCCCAGTTTTAGTGTAG
>MNCI01010255.1:13892-28099 GCA_015680685.1 Gnetum montanum
GACAAGCACCTTGACGGTTACCTTATCCCCAAGGTAGCCCAAGGTAGTTCCACCAACCTTCAACATATTATCCAAGTGGAACTCCACCACAACCCGTTGAGCAACATCAACAGTGGCAATACCCACAGTCATGGGGGATGCCACCACCAAGCCAACAATACCTCTACCGGCAACCAGACCTATATAACTACTACATGCAACATCCAATCTCTCCTCGTGACTCTATTAGTCACGCTACACCACAACATCACTACCAAGCTTGTGAGTATTTTAGAACTCCTTCTCCTAGGGTAGATAACCCACAAACATACCATCCTTCGAATCCATCCGCAACTCTCACACTGATAACTCCATTACCACCTGCTCCAGCAATGCAAGGGGAACTCCCTACTCAACCGCAGCAACGCAATGCCACAAGAGCTATAAATACTCAACTCGTTGTTGGTTCTGACAACCGTATGAAGAGAAAACCTTTCTTCAAAACCAACAGTCCAACCAAGCCCTTACATCCACAAGCGGTTGAACCTTTGAACATCTCCCCATAAAATAAGGCTTCAAGCTCCCTTCAAACCAAACACCAAGTTCAATGCATACGGTTATGTTCATGTTGTTACTGGCTGGATTAAGGTGGGCCACCTTCCCAGGAAATTCTTTGATCCTAGAAGCCCCCTAATCTATCTCCAAGTCGCTGGGAATGAACCATGTAAAGCTCTTTTGGACTCAAATTCCGCAGTCAACCTAATATCACAAGAGATGTACAAAGCCTGAAACCTGCCTCCATTAAGAAAGAGAAATATTCTCCTAGAGTTGGCTGACCAATCCATCACTGTTCCCTTAGGATTGGTGGAGGACATCGTTACCATTGTGTGTGGGTGGTTGTACCCAGCTGATTTCCTAATGATACAAGTAAACAATGGAAAAGAGGACTTCTCAATAATAATGGGAAGGGCATGGCTCAATACTATAGATGCACGTCTAGGAATCCGTAATCTTTCCTTGGAAATATCCAAGAAGAACACTTTTGGAAAGATCGAGAAGAAGAAGGTTCCATGCATCGCATATAGTGATACAGGGTGCAATTGCGTGTAGAGATCATGGCTTGTGCAAAGTTTAGCATTTCCTGCATGCAACCAGTGTGCATAAGATATTAATATACAAAAGTGCCTATATGCAGCAGCCACACGATAAGAAGACACCCAGTTGCTGATGGCTAATCAAGAGAGCAACTTACTAACATGCATGGAACTAATTGAGGGAATAACTTGCACTTACATTGAAAGCATAGATACACTAGAGAAAGTCCGATGCCAACTTTCAAGCCTTAACCTTGAAAACATCAACTAGGGGAAGTTGGAAATTCCTAAAAAATTTAAGCAAGAGCTCCTAGATTTGAAACCATTGCCTACAGGTCTGGAATATATGACCCTCGAAAATGGAAAACGGGTAATCATCAATGCAAGACTTGCTTCCAAACAAAAAGGAAGCCTGCTGAAAGTGATAAACAAGTGGTCAAAAGCCTTTGCCTGGTCATATCCCAAATTAACTAGAATAGATCCTAGGATATGCCAGCATAGGATTTATACTGACCCCTCCATGAAGCCTTGAAAACAACCGCAGAAGCAATTGCACCCAAAATTGAAGCAAGTAGTAAAAGAAGAAATGGAAAAACTTCTTAAGGCTGGGTTCATATATCCCATTACTGATAGCGAATGGGTTAGCCCTCTGGTGATTGTGCCGAAAAAGGGAGTCAAATGGAGGGTGTGCATAGATTTTAGGCGGCTGAACATGGCAACATTTAAGGATCACTTTTCGTTGTCATTCATTGACCAAGTCCTAGAAACCATAGCAGGGCATCGCTATTATAGTTTTCTGGATGGCTATAGTGGATACAACCAAATACGGATAGCCCTAAAAGATCAAGCCAAGACAACGTTCACCAATCCTTGGGGAACGTTTGCATATAAACAAATGTCGTTTAGCTTGTGCAATGCCCCTGCCACATTTCAATGCCTAGTTCTAAGCATATTCCTACGGCAGATAGGAAACGGAATGGAAGTCTTTATGGATGACTTCTCCACTTATGGAACAAGTTTTGATCAAGCCTTGGACCGATTAGAGCAAGTGCTGAAAAGGTGTGTAGAAACCAACTTAAGACTCAACTGGCAAAAAAGCCATTTAATGCTCCAAGTATGCATAGTACTTAGGCATAAGATTTCACATTCAGGAATAGAGGTAGACCCAAATAAAGTTAGGATCATCCAAGAAATCACCCGTCAACCAGAAACTATCAAAGACATTCGATCATTCCTTGGACACACTGACTATTATAGGAGATTCATTAAGAACTTCTTCAAGATTTCCAAACCGTTGGTAGAGCTAACAAAGAAGGACGCACCATTTGAATGGACTAGGGAATGTGAATGAGCATTCCAAACTTTGAAACAAAATCTTGTAGAGACTCTCATTCTACAAGCTCCTAACTGGTCTAGACCATTCCATATAATGACTGACGCGTCCAATTATGCCTTAGGAGTTGTACTTACATAGTTAGATGACCAAAAACATCCTTACTACATCCACTGTGCAAGTAGGAGTATCACCGATGAACAACTTAACTACACAACTACAGAAAAAGAATTAATGGTTGTAGTGTTTGCACTGGATAAGTTTAGGCACTATGTGTTAGGTTACAAAGTGTTCATCCATACGGATCATAGTGCTATCCGGTTCCTCATGAACAAGCCAATGGTTAACCCTCATATTATATGATGGTTGGTAATCCTACAAGAGTTCGATCTAACGATGATCAATCGAAAGGGCATCGAGAACGTAGTTGCAGATCATTTATCTCAGTTGCACTAGGACAACAAAGAGGATGAATATGTAATGTCTGATCATTTTCCTAATAAGGTCCTCTTTGCAAGTGTAGTGAATAACCAACCCACGAAAACAAACTGGTATAGTAGCATTCTAAGCTATCTCCTTACTCAACAAACACCACAAGAGCTGTACTTTAGGAAGAAACAACATTTTCTTCATAGAGCCAAGTACTTCATGGAAATTAATGGACAACTTTACAAAGTATGTCCTGATGGCTTAGTTCGATGGTGCGTACTCGAGGTAGACCAACTGAGAGTTCTCCAAGACTCTCATGAGGGCCCTTGTGGGTATCATTATGCAGGGAGATGAATGGCTATTAAGATCTTTCTTGCAGGATATTACTGGCCAACATTATTTCGAGATGCCCATCAATTTGTCCGATCTTCTAAGCACTACCAACATGATGGGGGAATGACTACTAGAATGGAGGGTCCGCAACAATGGATTCAACCTTTATAACCCTTCAACATTTGGGGAATAGACTTTATGGTGTCCATTACACCAATGTCCAATGGAAAAGCCTACATCATAGTTACCTAAGACTATCTAACAAAATGGGCTGAAGCAGCTGCTATTATAGACTACACATCATCTACAACTACATGATTCATGCAATAACAAATCGTAAATAGGTTTGGTGTGCCACGTGCACTTATCTCGGATAATGGAACACACTTCATAGGTGCAAATTTTCAGAAGTTGATGTAATGCTTAGGGGTTGAACATAAATTGACTACACCTTATCACCCGCAAGCTAATGGACAAGCTGAGGTCAGTAACAGAGAGATCACTAAAATATTGACAAGGACAATTAGCAAGTATAGGCAAGATTGGAGCACTAAACTGAATGATGCTCTTTGGGCATACAACTCCACTTGGAAACTCCCTATAGGCTACTCTCCCTATGAGTTAGTGTACGGAAAGCTTCTAACACTTTCGATTCAAACCGAACTCTGTACACTATCCATGGCTTGTGACCTCCACCTCAACCTTGATCTAGTACAAAAACAAAGGTTGGCAACTTTAAACATGCTAGAAAAAAACCGATTAGCTACCCCGTCATCAAATGATTTGCAGAAGGCATATAACAAGAAACATCATTACTTGAAAAATTGAAAGGTTAAGTATCAACTAAGAGATAAGGTTCTCTACTGGAACCCCACACATGTGCCACAACACACAAAATTTCAAACATTGTGGGAAGGACCTTATATTATTCATACAACCTTTTCTTCAGGGGCCATGACCATGTACAAACCTAAGAGCCCTAATAAGAGATTACTAGTTAATGTGCAACAGACCAAATCCTTCCATGAACTTAGAACAACCAGTGCACATAATACCTTTGAGAAGGGATGACCCTGCTCATTATTTCGAATCTCCCCCTCCCAACTCAATCATGGGGGAGATGGCCACCTCTACTGATCAATTGAGGTCCTCAGTTCCTTCTTAAGTTTTTGTTTTACACATTTTTTTTTTACAAATTTCTTTAACTTTTCTTGTTTTTCTTTTGCAACATTGTTCATACTTTTTCATTTCTTTGTGTGGTTGTTTGTATTATTAGGTTCATCACCTAATAAGTGCTCTTGGTTGTGGTATGAACTATATTCTATTGATTGCTAATGTTTGGTTTTTACCTTTGAGTTATAATGTTGATACTAAGGTATGGTTCTTTTGATATAACAAGCAATGAGTTCACGTCATCCACGCATTCATAAATTTCTATGGTTTCTCTTGGATTGGAATTGTATGGTCCCTTTCTTCATAATAAAAGTATTAATGAATTGGTGATTGGGCATTTCTCAAACTGAGGAAGGACTCACGGTCTGAAAAGGGTATGACTTCAAGGGGATTTGATGCATTTGTGTTGGCCATTCTCTTGGGTGCTTGGATGTTTTCTTCTTGAATTTTCCTTACCATTCTGACATTGCTCCATTATCAGGAAGCTGAGCTAATAAAAATAATAAGTCTTTACATGGTGTGGTTCTCACGCAAAAAAAGAAAACACAGTGAGAATTCAAAGCACATCCCTTAGACAAAATAATCATCTAGGCTACAACCACTGGTTATGGAACTAAACAAATGTGTTCCCTCTAACTAAGGCCCTTTTTCGCTTCCTACGTTTCCTTTTCTCATCTCCTCGGAATGGTGGTGGCTCTTTGGTGAAAGCATTCTTGTTGCTTCAAGTGGATGGATTGGCCAAGTGTATTAATGCGAAGTCACTAGATGTGGATTGTTTGAGGATGGATTTGGAATGAGATCTACTAAGTCACATTAACCATAAATACACAAGGGGCTGTACACCACCTTGTTCTTGGGATTCCATTCCATTCTTTTCTTCTCATCATTATTTCTCCATTTTCCACCTCATTGCTGGTTGTATCAATAGTCTATATTTTGGTTGATGCATTGTTTTCTTTTTGGTAAATTCTTGTGGTTAAGACTTTAACTCTTTCTTCCGAATGACATTTCGAGAGCCTACGGACTCTTTGAATGTGGGTTTATTAGGGCATAAAGGGCATGAGCCTGCTTTGGGGAGGACCCACTAGCATTTCTATTTGGTGCATCAATTAAATTCTTTCCCTTAAACATTTCCGCAATCAACATTTGTTTTGTTCATTTCCACCTCTAACATCCATTTTATCAGCATTTTCGTTGTTTATTTTTCTTCATCTTTCGTATTCCTTATATTTTTCCATTCTATCGCTACCGGAGGATCGCTCTTAGTCATGGGGGTCCTTGTCCAATTTTTTCAATTTTCTCTTAACCCCTACACCTTGGGTAGTCACTAGTGTTATATCTCTAGTATCTGTATTAGCCATATCATAACCTAGCCAATGAACCTTACATCGAGGCAAGGTATCAACTGTATTATGATTTACTTATCCTTGCTCATATGTGACTGTGTTGTCTGTGCATATGGCAATTATACAACAATGAACTGGATCTAGAGGAAACACTTAGGATGGATTGGTGCTAGAACAATTATGCAAGGAACAAGATTGATGGCGCAGTTATGGATGGACAATGAAAGGTGCAATCCTGGCTTCGGCAGCAACACGTCTTCTTCTTTTCTCTCTCTCTCTCTCTTCTCTCTCAGCTGCCAAATGAGGCTAGATGTCAATTGCGTATACTATTCACTCTTGTAGTCATGAACACTAATATTGTCATGTATTGTAATGATTGATCCATTCACACGTCATCCCATTCACCATTAGTTGTCATTCAAGTCAATAATCCCATACCTTCCCAATATTTTGTAAGGAACTCGAGGACAAGTTTTCATTTAGTCATGGGAGTATGATGAGCCACAATATTGCATACGCGATATCGCATCCACCATGCGATATCACGTCCTGCCTCATCTTCTATAAATAATAGGCAGCACCCTTAGTTTTAGTTAGTTAGAGTTAGATCCTTAGCCAAACTCTTGCAGTTTTTCCATTCCAGAGATAGAATAATTTCTGTGTGCCCGCAGTAGGAGTCATAGAGTGAACGGATCTTTATTCGAGCAATTTGTACCTGAGCACACAGTTTTGTACGGCAATAAAGATGAACGTTATGATAAACCTTGCAGCATACAGACTAATCTAATTAGTAATTTATTATTGTTGAATGTTTGATGCTTTCCTAGTTAATTAATATCTCTCTCAACCTTTGACTCTCTTAGTTAAGTACACTCAGTACAACCGCTTCGAGCATGCATGTAGCACTTGGTAACCCAGTAAGGATTAGTGTTTGGTAATCCTAGTAGCATTGCACTAGTTCAGGATGTATACGGCAAGTGGGAATGGCTACTGGTGTTAGGAACAATTAGAACTTAGTTAATGAATAGTTCATGTAAGTTAGTCACTTAGTTCTCTTCCCTTCCCCTTATTAGCATAAGACATCAAAAAGATAAAATTTATAAAAATCACATACCTCGAGCTTACTTAACCATACAACCATGACAATACAAGTAAGTTTGGGAGGACAATGATTGATTAACCCGGAGTGTTCCATTAAGGCGCGTAAGCACTTAGTCCTTGGAGTTCAACCGAATCACACGTGAAGCACTCGTATTCGTATGGTTGAGTGTAGGGGTACCTTGCCATTCATCATGGGTTAATATAGAGGTCATGTTTACACTTTAAAATTTCTATCTACAATTAAACCCCATATCATTACTTGTAATGCATGAAATTTTCTACCACTTAATTGTGTTGTATTATATTTCCTTGGTAGTCTTCATAGGGGGGTCTCTAATTCCTAGCTTAAAATTGGTGGTGCTAAACTATGCTCTTCCCATGATGATAGGAAAATCCTCCTTACAATTTTCCATATTTATTACAAGGAAACTTGCCAAATAATACCACCCATCAATGGTGATCACCACATCCTTCATCTACCCCAAGGGAACAATGATGGATTGATCAACATAATCCAACCTAATGCTGTAATTTTTGAGTGATGGCAGATTTAAGCTCTTATGCATTTTTCATAAGATTAAGTTAATCCTAGAACCTAAATCTAAAAGAGGTTTTCATCATAGGTTTCCAAAAATTTGCAAATAAATCAACAAGCTCTATGGATATGTTCTTTTTTGAGGATGGATTCTTGTTGAGATTCAATCACTCACTACATGAGTGAGCATGATAGTCATGACATTTGGATTTTTTTTTTAAGGTCACCTTGACTTAATTGAAGTGCTAAAGGATATTGACATTAGAGCTAGGATCATAGTTACATGTTCTTACATTAGATTAAATAGAATAATAGGTTCACCAACTCTAATTGCAAGCATGGGAACCATCTTAAAAGAAGGACTCTTTTGAGACTTGCGCCCAAAGCTACTAGCACTATCATTGACTTGCATGTGGACACTACATGTTGAATTCATTTTTCACTTTGAAGGTAGCTCACCTTACATTAGTAGAGATGATTGTACTATCCAAAATTGTCGACGTAAGGCTGGAAGGAAATGAACACCAAAAGATATCCGGAGAGATACAGACGACCCTGCCTTCACGCGAGGGCAAGCTAGAAAAACGAAGGCAGAGTGCCTTGGATGGTCCGCACACAGATCAACCAAGGACTTCCCCGAGCTTACGCTATTTCCTGCGCTGGGGTTATCGTCACAAACATAAAACAGAGAAAATAACAGAGCATAACGAATGTAATAGGGCATAACGAACGTAACAGAGCGTAATGAAACGTAATGAACGTAAACGTAAAATAGAATGTACGCAGGCAGATGCAATGGAATGGAAAGTGCATAAAAGTAAATCAGAATAGGACAATGGATGGCAAATAATGAACAATGTTGTATTAATCAATGAAATGTGCACTGGTCAAAATGTAGTTACGTTGCAAGTCGAACGTTAAGCCCCAATGCGAGGTGTTTACAGGCGTTGGGAATCACGTGCGTCTGGGCTCAGGATTGCTTATTTTCTTGCCTTGAATTTTTGCCAACCCCGTTTATGTCAATCAACAGGGTATTTATACATTTTTCTAGGCTTAGGAGTAGGATTAGTGAATGTGGTCACTGGCTGTGAGATCTGCGAAAAATGGATCACACGATAGGTATACGTGGGCAACTACATTCTGGACCAGGTGCACTGTATTTTACAACGCAAGCTAGCTTATGCCCATGGAAGTAGTGTAAGGGCTTAACAAGCTCACACATGGTGATTTACAATGAATTTGCAATCAAAATTTGATTCTAGCTTGCTTGGATCGACTGCTGCAGGACGTCGACTTGAGTTGATCTTGTCCTGGCATGTTTTCAGCGTGCATCGAAAATGTTCTGGGCCACTTTTGGTAGCTCACACTGTTAGTGTGAGCTAGGTGTGAGCATGAACTGGGCATGAGCATGAGCTGGGCATGAGCTGGGCATGAGCGTGAGCTGGGCGTGAGCGTGAGCTGGGCGTGAGCAGTGAAAATAGTGTATTTTTGAGCCCGAAATCAGGATTCTGAGGGCTGGGAACCTGGGGCAACCATCAGTGGAGGTCATGGGGGTCCCTGTGCTCAATTTTGACCTATTTTGGCTCAGTTTTAGTGCTCCAAAAGTTGGTGATGTTGAGCCTTACACTGTCCAGCGTAAAAAAAATGCAACCAAAGTATACTTAGCCAAAACTAAGCATTTTAAGCCCAAGACTTTTGATTCTGGATGCTGAAAGTTGGTGTAGTCACCTATGGGCCCTGGGGGGGCCTTTCTTGCTCCATTAAATGTCATTTCATCGCGTTTTGGAGACTCTCAAGTTTGGTCATGTGGTACTCATCTTGGGCAACAGCATGACTTAGCTTGAATTTTGTTTGAAAGTGCTAGGCCAAAATTTTGTGGTGTTTCAATGATGTTAAAGGAAGAAAATTATAAGTGTATGAAGGGTGTTGCAAAGATTGGTAAGAAGCACAAGAGGATGATTCAGTTCATGGAGTAGTGGGTTTATGGTATTTAGACAAATAGTATAGTAGTGAGAAGGTATTTGAGAAGCAACACCACTTGGAGAAATAAGTTTTTAGGCATAATAGCCATAAGAATAATGTTATCTATAAGGATACTACTCCCTGGATGGTTGTATTTCCTATGACTATGAATTTTGCCATTACTAATGATACTACAGTTGAGGTTGAGAAGAATGCCTACTTAAATAGTATGGTTGTTGGTGATAGGATTTCTTGGAATTGTCTTGAAGATAAGGTAACATTTGTGGCATTTACTTTTTGATAAAATTTGGGTTCAAATCATATATCCTTGATTCCTGAAAGTGTGCCATTATGAGGCAACATCCTTTGGGATGTTTATATTAACATACATCATACCTATCATTATCCTCTAATTTGAAATTATTAACATCCTTAACTATAGTAACTTTTCCTTTTTTCCTTTCCATGTCCCTTCCCATGTCCTTATTTTTCTTTTATAAGTGCCTACTTTATCCTCTCTTCCACTATCTTTAATGTGGATGGAAACTTTCCATCCACAAAATCCCATATTTTCTTAATCTTATCCATAATTTTTGAAATATATTTACGAATTTATAAGATCTTTCTTTGGATCACCTTTTCTAGTGGATCTTCCTCCTCTAATGTTACAAGAACATATATCCTTCTTGTGAAGGAATGGATTCCTATTGCACTCTTTTGTATTTTCTTTCTTTTCAAGTTCTTCTTTCTTATTTGGACTTTTCTTACATGTCTTCCTTTTCTTTATTTCCATAAGGACTTTGGTGCTAAATACAGCTGCTAATTGATGATGATTTGTAACTTGCATTGTTTACTTGATTGTAAATGACTAGATTTCATCTTAGAATTTTGATGTAAATTAATGAAACATTAATTTTTTTCATGATATCAAGTACTGAGTTCACGTCATCAACCATTCCACACAAGTCTATGATGTTTCTATGTTTCAAAATTACGAGGTCCTTTCTTAATAACAACTTACAATGAATTTGTGACCTTAATACCTTCAAAACTTGGGATGAATTAAGTGGATGAACAAGGGTGTGCCTTTAAGGTGATTTGTCACATTTTGCACCTACCTACCATCTAGGGTTTCATGAGAATTTCCATGGATTCCTCATCATTCCTACATCGACCAATAAACAAGAAGCAGTGTCTTTGCATGGTGTGGTTCCCATTGGCAAAAACAATAATGGAAATTCAAAGCACATCCCTTAGACACAATAACAGGCTACAAGAACTAGTTATGGGGCTTGAAAGACATGTTACCCATGCCTAAAGGCACCTTTCTAACTAAATACCTTTTGACTTCCTACTTCTCTTTTCTTCTTTCCTTGGAATGGTGAGTGGTCTATGGGGATGTTCCTATATCTTGGAGGATGGAATGGTCTAATGTACCAATGCAAAGTCACTAGAAGTGCATGGTCTTGATTCTAACTAATAATGCAAACTATTAGGTCATACTAATCACATCCTCCACAATGGGCTTCATGTGACCAAAATGTAGGACTTCATTCCATACTCTCTCTCTCTCTCATCCACTTGTTCTTTCCATGTACCACCTCACTGCCTCTTCTCATGATTGTATCGATGGATTCATTTTGAGACAATCTTAATTATTTGATGGGTTATCCAATAATTTCATTTTTAACAATCCACAACCATTAATCATCCTTGGGGCTCATAGACTCCTTGGTTTGAGGGCATGCAAGGGCATAAGCTTGCTATGGGGAGGACCCACTTGCATACTCCTTAGCTAGGATAGTTAACTTCCTTATCTCTTGGGCATTTTTCTTTTAAAACCTTTGTTTTCCACCTCAGTGCATCCAATTTGTGCACTCCTTGGCAATTAATCTCCTACTAAATCTTCTATCTAAATGTATTCCTAGCCTTCTTCAAGCATTGTCCTTATTCTAAGCTTTTATGGCTTCCTCTAAACCCTAATTTCATGGCAAAACTCTTTTTCCTTACTTAGTTTTTCTTTGTGAAAATCTTGATTTTTGGTTGCATCAACACATTCTTTTTGACACAACCCAATGCATCAATGCATCCCTGTCAATGTAGCCCGATGCGTTAACACATCCTTGTCAATGCAGCACAAAAATAATATAAATACATGATGGATTTAGAAACGTTTTCACATTTTCCTCATAATGCTAGGGGAGTTTTTGCAATTTTCAAAGCCTAGAGCCTTGTCGAGCACATAACTTCCTAATCGCTTGCCTAAATCAACTCATTCTTTGACCCTTCAACTACTAGAGGTGAGCTTTATGTCATGGGAGCCATGAACCTATGGTTTTTTATAGAAAAGTTTTTGGAAATTTTTCTAACTTCCAAATGATTTAACTAACAAAATAATATAAAACATCACTAATTCACTTGAGTTAAACTTCACCACCAAACTTGAGTAGCTATTAGAATAAAATAATATTAAAATAATAAATCTACCATGATCACAAATTAGCCTAATTATAACTAGCCAAGTGGGACAAGGTATTAAAGTGTTATAATTACACATAAAACGCTAATCCTTGGCCATGTGTGTGATCACAAATGATGCCAAAGAGAGCACAGGGAGAAGGATCATTCCAATTGTGGGAGAAGAGGCCAAGAGGGAAAAGTGGCCAACAACCACAATAACAACAACCCCCAAGAAGATGAGGCTAAAACCCATGACATAGGACCTTTTTGGGAGTAGCCTAAAGTGGAATCTATTGGCTAGATTCCCACTGTAGAAATAGGCTAGTCTAGGTAAGATGAGGTTCCAAGGCTTAGACAAAATTTGGAGGTCACCTTGATCGAGGCCTGCCTCGAATGAATCCATTCTAAGGAGGTCCAAAGTATCATTCTTCAAGAACTCAACTTTGGTCCCTTCTTGGACCTGGCACTAGAAGAGGTAAAGATACAACTACAAGGATCTCCCATGTCGTGCATCCTCACTTCCAATGGGGAGTCGTACATGGGAGACACTTACCTCTTCTGGAAAAATCGACAAGCAGACATAACCATGAAAATTAAGAACATCAGCATGTCCTACGTAGTCGAGGCCATTGCAAAGGTCCTCGGGTTACCTAACACTAGGGCAACTTTGGCAAAAATTCCTACAAAAGCAAACCCCAACATTAAAAAGGAATGGATCCAATGCTGCTATAGAGTGGATAGTAAGGAGTACAATGCACTCATTAAGGTAAAGAGGAACTACTTCAAGATTACAGCCTACAACGTAAACCCAATGGTGAGGCCAAGCAAGATGTAGAAAATTTCCTATCAACCTCCCCTAGCTCATCATCATGGAGATAGAAAATGTATTTAAAGAGAATGAGTAAGGGAAAAAGACACTCCCCTTTTCATGTCTAATCAAAAATTTTTGCAAAAAGGGATGAATATCCTATTATGCCAACTACACGCTTCATCATGCTCCTACCACATCTTGATAGGAGATGATGAAAGATAAGGCATTCCCCAAGTTTCTTGAAGAGACGCAACCACCACCACCTCCTCCTACTAGAGAAACAATGTTGGAGGCTCATGCAAAAATTGAGTGCAAGAGGAAGCTTTGTGAACAACTCTTGCAACAAGAGAATGAAAAACGAAGTGGTGGAGAGCCCTCAGTCTATCGCCCAACATTGAGTCACCTCAATGAAGTAACACGAACCATCAACTGGCTAGAAGAGACTGTGTCGTTGTTTTCGATACAAACGATGCAAGCACCCATAAGATCAGATTCGAGCACTCAAGAGTGACAGTGTCTATCCTTGGAAAATAATAATTCCCAAAGATCTCTAGGAATGCATTCACTTTCTCAGTGCTCCTGGAGGAGGATGAGGGGGCAACTATCCTAGTGATGCAACACCATGGATAAGAAACAGTGGTGGAGGTGATAGCTGATTGAGTAGTAAAGGCCCCAAACACTCCTGCTACTACTGTGCTAGACATTACTGCACTTGGAGACATGTAGGTGTTCATAAAAGTAGAAAGTAGAAGACTCAGTGCAACCCAACACAAGGAAGTGTTGGACCAACTGGTGATCTTTGATCTTCCAGAAGAAATCACTACTACTTAGTCAAAGCTACTAGAGACCAAGTGAAAGCTCCTCATTGCAAATGTCCAACTCAAGGAAACCACAACTGAAAACTGATGGTTGGCTAGCAAGGTTGTAGAACTAAGAGCCTATTTAACTAATCTCGCCATTCTCAGCCAGAAAAAATTGAAAGAGGTTGAAAAAGCATAAGAGAGGATGGTCTTTGATGAGTCCTTATCAGAGGCTCCTACCATCAACACCAATAAGGACTTATCACAAATCCATAAGGAAAATCTAACTCTAACTAGAGACACTTATTGCCTACAAAAGGTTGAGGAACAAAAGGATGAAATGGTCAAGTTTGTGAGACAATAGTAGGAGCAGCTTGCCAAGGTGAACATAAATCTAAGGAGGCTGACACCAAAGAACCATAATCTCTCAATGAAGGAAGTTCATGCACTTCACCAAAAAATGGCCATTAAGGTAGTTGCCTAGAAGAATGAGGTCCTAAATTAAATGAGTAAAGAATCATTATAAGGATCAGTTTGGGCTTCTCAAGGAGATAAATGAAAAGGAAATTTAGCTAGCCAAGACAAAGATGAATGAGGCCCTCTAGCAACTCTAGCAAAGAGGGAATGTATGGTAACCAATTTTTGATGGATTAAATGCCTACAACAAGATAGAGATCTACCTAAAAGAGTTGCAAATTGAGGAGGTGATGGATTACATGAAGCTAGCGAACCTCTATTATGCAAACTTGGCGATGGTGATATCTGGGAGGTCATAGTCAAAGTTAGAAAAGTAGGTAACTAGCTTGTACCTTCTTTATGAGGCCAAGTTCAAGCATTACAAAGACACTAAG
>MNCI01010258.1:5792-20563 GCA_015680685.1 Gnetum montanum
GACCATGCATGCAGCATCACACTTTACACAACCAAGGTAAGCATTAGTCTGCTATGACTATAAACTAGCATAGACAGTCCTGGATCATGACTTAAAACTGATACCACAGAAAAGTCCTAGATCATGACTTAAAACTGATACCATAGAATAGTCTTGGATCATGACTTAAAACTGATACCATAGAAAATTCCTAGATCATGACTTAAAACTAATACCACAGAATAGTCCTGGCATCATGACTTAAAACTGATACCACAGAATAGTCCTGGATCATGACTTAAAACCAATACCACAAAATAGTCCTAGATCATGACTTAAAACTGATACCACAAAACAGTCCTGGATCATGACTTAAAACTGATACCACAGAGTTCTATCTAGTATAACACTAAACTGCTACATTCGTCTACCATGACATGAAACTAGCATCCAAAGTCCACTAAAACTATAAACTAGTTTGCCTCTTCATAGTCCGCTATGACTATAAACTAGTAATGCACCATCTGCCACGATGCTAAATTGGCACCGTCCAAGGGGTTATGATGTGAAACTAATCCACAACAGTCCGCTAAGACTATAAACTGGTGACATCATCAACGACTAGGCAAAACCTAAAAAGATCTGTTGTTGCAGTTGGTTGTTCCTATTCCACAGAGACTTGTTGCATGATTCATCCCATGGGGCCTAATGAAACTGATGCTGTTCATGATTCTATTTGCTTTGAAAGCTACACGTGGTGACTCCACATCCTTGTTTAAAGTGTTTAGCTGACTATTTCATCTGTGGTTTTCTGGTCTTCTTAGAGTTGTGTTTGTAGGATGACACTTCTGAGACGTTCGTGCATAGATGTACTTCATCATGACAACAAGGTATCATGTTTTTCCTGACGCATGCGACTAGGTTAATCAATCCATTCATAAGTACATTCCCACCTCCCGATGCATCCCCTATTTCCCCATCATGTTCCCCTTAGCCTATTCAATTATCCCCCCCCCCCCTTGATACATTCTGCTCACCTCAAAACTCTTGATACACTATTGCACACTGTAAGCAGTTGCGATGCAAAACACAATACATAGTACATGATGCAAAATGCAAGTGCTCAAACATGAGCATGGCACAAGAAGCAAGCTCTTTCAAAAAGACTGAAAAAAAAGACAAAAAAAAGAGAAAACAAGAAAAGTAAAAAGAACAAAAAAATGGTCAAAGAGCAAAATGCACAGAAAAGGTCTTCAAGACCCCGTTGACATCATAAACAAAATACTATTGGCCATTCTCATATAAGCCCCAGGCGAGAAGGCAATTGTCTTGAAAAATGGTTATACTTGTGTCTCAAAGAGACCATGTTGCACATCACCGCGTGGCTTTGGTTGTTTACAACGGGCCCCATAAATACTCTATGAAAGTCCCATTTCTCCAAAGAACGCACTTCCTATATCTTGGTTCCGAGTCTACTAAAAACCCGGCTATTGACAAGGACCAATGACATAACTTGTGCACAAGAGAGCATACCTCTCCCACAAATCCCAGTAGCAATCATTGCCCTTAACCTCCTAGCTTCCCTAGTTACAACTAATTCCCTTGCATCTTGAACCACATTCCCTCAATCCCATGTACTTTTGAAAATGGCGTGATGACTCCTAGCCAAGGGCTGATGGTTAATGTTTGATGCTTTGTTGCTCATGGTGTTTTGCACTTCTTTGTCGATGCCTCTCGAGTGGATTCCTCCAGACATCAACAAAGAGGGGTCAATGAAACACCACTAATTTTGTCCTAGCACTTTTAGACAAGAATCAAGCTAAGTTATGCTGCTGCCCAACATGAGTATAATGTGACCAAACTTGGAGGCCTCTGAAATAGCCCCTGATGGTCCATGATTCAATAGACGCTGCACAGCGTAAGGATCAACGCCACCTACTTTTGGAGCCCCAAAATTGAGTTCAAACAGGCTGAAATCGAGCACAAGGAACCCCCATGACCTTCACCAAGGTCCCCAGTAGCTCCCAGCCTCCAAAAAATTAAGATTTGGCCCTTAAATATGCCATTTTGACTTGGTGATGCTGGGGTTGCTTTTTCAGATGCTACACAACGTAAGGATCAGCGTCACCAATTTTTAGAGCCCCAAAACTGAGCCAAAATGACTTGATTTTAAGGGTGTAAGTCATCCTCAAGGTCCACTATTGATAACTATGGGTCCTAGCCTTCAGAAATTCCAGATTTCAGCTCAAAATTGCAAGTTTTGGAGGTCACACTGCAAGTCACACTGGATGCTAGATAAGCAAGGCGGTGTTAATCCTTCTTGATTTTCTTTTTTAAGAAATTTGTAAAATGACAAAGGGATATGAAAGCCCATGCAAAATTAGGCCAAATATTCAACAAATATATATATATATATACATATATATATATATAATTTTTCCAAGCGGGCTAGAGTTGGAACTAATCTTTTTAAATTTTTTTAAAAAAAATTTATTGCTTGAGGGCTTGTATTTCTAATTTGTATTTTTTTTCATGGGCTTGAATGACCCACAAATTGTAAAATACATTGAACCTGGTCAAAGAAAACCCTAGCCAAAGCCTAGCCCAACCCTATAAATACCCTATCAATTCACACAAACTAGAGGAGGCAAGAGAAGCAAAGCAAAAGCAGTAAGAGAGAAGGGAGAGCAAGAGGCAAAGATTGGAGATATTGGAAATTTTTAAGGAGGACAGAACTTGCAATCCTTGGGTGCTCGGCACATCCAATTTTTGGCTTCCAAGTTCTTCTCACATCGTCACATCATCGTGTCATATCTTTCTGGGGCTAAGCGTTTGACTTGCCATTCACACTTGTGCAACTACGCTTTGACCAATGCACATTTTTTTTTAAAACAACATAATACAGTTTCATTATTGCCTCCCATTTACAGTATTTAGTTCTGTTTATGCTTTACAAATATATTTTTTTTTATGCTTCATTTATAATTCAGTACACTTTATTTACATTTCGTATCACTGTTTGCATTCTGTTTACATACCGTTTACGATAACCCCAGCGCTAGCCGTAGCTTACGCTCAGGGAAGTCCTTGGTTGATTTGCATGCAGACCATCCAAGGCACTCTTCCTTTGTTTACTTTTCCAGCTTTCCCTCGGGCGAAGGCAGGGTCAACTGTGGCTGCTCGACAATCTCTTGATGTTTGTTTCCCTTCCAGCCTTACACCAACGATTTAGGACAGTACACTATGGAAACAAAATGCAAGGGCTTTGTTACAACTACTAGAAAGGTGCCTAAACATAGAATTTGTGTAAATAGGGCCACGTTGATGCATGGGTGGATGCGTCGATGGGGCTGCATATACACAGCCACGCATACGAGGCCCCATATATGTGGCCTAGTTAATGTAGCCCTGATATCAGGGATTCAATATTGGGGCCTATCAGACCAGGGCTCTGATAACTAGGCCTAACAAACCATGACTCATCATACCCCCACGACTAAATAACAACTCATCCTTGAGTCAATGAAAATGAGGAACAAGTTCAATTGATTACATAGTGGATAGGTATGGGATTATTGACTGACTAGAAATTTATTCATGCTAAAGTGGATATTACAAAATTGGGACATAGACACAAAATGACAAAATTTGTGGAACTCATGGGGTTCCTGGGAGTGGTGGCTCATCCATGGGTGCCTTTCCTTTGTTCTGTGCACCAAGCTTCTAAGATTGACACCATTGAAGAAGCGCATGACATTTCTTTTTCTTCCATTCATGGATTATGAGTTTTCCATACTAATGTTCCAATGTTTGATGGAGTCGGTACTTTCCATGGATACAGTAGCTACGGGAATACTTGATTGGCCTTGACATGCCATGCCATAGATAGCCATCATTCCTCTTCATAGGCTTGGGCCCTGAGCTCTCCACCTTTTTCTTGGCCAACTTGTGTAGTGACAGGAGGTCCTTGATGGATGCTGAATGATTGTGCCTCCTACTTTGCATGTTTTTCATGAGGTCCTTGGCCTCTGCCTTCCCCAGGTCATTCGATTGCACCTTGATAAGGTCCTTCTTGTTGTCTTATTTTAGGGGATATTTATAATCACAAAAATATAAATTTTTAGTAAGGTTATTTGAAAAAATTTCAATCATTTTATACCTTACTCATTGCCTTTAATAAATATTGAATTCCTTACTTAGTGTGATTTTAGAATTAGAAATTTTAAAGGAAGTTACCCTAAAAGTTTAATGTCAGACCTGGTTTTGAGAAACATTTGATAAAATGATGAAAAAGGAAAGAATAGATTTGGCAATGAAGTACTCAGAGGGTATAAGATGATGTGGTGGTTTGCAACAAGTACAAATTACAAAAGTCACACAAGTGGATCCTCCCCAAAGCAGGTTCCAACCTATAATGCCCTTGCGTAACCACACCTTAAAATGTTTGTAGGCACTAGAATGGTTAAATGTAATCTATACTGATGCAACAAAACACACACATGTGTAGACACCATCGTGATGAGGTATGAATTCAATGCTACACAAGACATGAGTCACAAATACACGAATAGCAAGATGGAATGAATCGGAGAAGGGATTGCAGAGATTGGGATGTGAGGTAACTGATGCAGGGCACAATGAATCTTGAGTGTAGCACATGATTAATGTGTCATTAGCCCATTGCTCCAAAATCAAGACCAAGTCCATTCCTCCAATCAGTGACATCGCATTGTTTCATCCAATGATGGACAACCATAAGAGTACCATGACAACAATGTGTATGATCACTTAGCATTTTGTGCAAGGGAGGAGTGACTTGAAATTTCTTTGTCGCATAATTTTTTTTTTGGCCACTTTGACACACTCTTCTCTTTTTTTTATTTTTTCTTTTTTTTTTTGAAAATCTCATCTTTATTGGGTGCCTTCAATACTCTTACTTCCATTTTCCATTAGATCTACAAGAATCTTAATATAACCAAGTTGCATGATAGCACCTACAGATGTCACCAAAGAGAATCCATAAGTTCCCTTGATGTCACACCCTGGCCATTCCTTCTTAGTCCATCATTTTTCACTCTAGGCATAATGGGCACAAAACTACTTTAATTTTTAATGATGTCAAGAATATCATCATACATAGAGTAGAACCTCTTATTAATAGAATGGTTGGGTGGATGTGGTGGGTCTTTTGTCCAAATAATTAATCACTTGAGACTTGATAACATAAAAAAACACCTCAACCAATGAGCCACATGAGTGTTTTATTCGTAGATGAGATTACTCATAAAAATATAGAAAGAAAAAAAGATAAAATAATAAATTAAAATGTGAAAAATTGGAAAACAAAAAGTTGAAAAATTAAAGAAACAGAAAAATATTTATTAATTTTATGTTGTTACAATGGAGGATATCCCCCATAGCTAAATGGTTGAGCATGGCTAGAATTAATAAATGGAAGGTGGGGATCCTTGCATGTTGGAAATATTGGAACCTAGTCATACTTACCCCATTGGGGTTCACACACTTGATTAGAGTTGACATAGTGGGGCAAGTTATGAGATGTGGTTAATTTATAAGGAGTTGACCCACTATGGTACTTGCGACCATAAGATGGTATGCAAGGATCAACATGTCTCCCCATGTGGCAATATTCATTAGGCCCCATGGTGGTTGGAGTGTTGATTGGTGGCCCAGATAGAGTAACATGAGGGGTTGGGTTCGAAGAGGAAGATGCACCATAGTGTTGGATTTGTGTTGAGTTGGCAGATGCAATGGTTTCTGAACTGTGGTGTCCCTTTCAATGGTCACATCTAAAGAAGGACACCTATGATGTTGTGAAGGACCTCCACTATTGTTGATAGTAGCAACACAAGTAACATTTGCGGGTTGGTGTTGTGGTGCAAAATCTTCTGGCATAACTGGCAGTGATGTAGAAGGGGGTGAAGTATGAGAATATTGAGGTTGAGAAGAAGTGTAAGGCACATGAGATGGTGATCTTGTTGGAGAGGACATGGATGGATAGTACTCAAGAGAATGATAATGATGAGGTGAGGTAGAGGATGCCGATCTCGTTGGAAAAACAAGGTGTTGAACATAATAAGCATTTGGTGCTAGGACATACAAAGGGTATGCTCCAGTTGGTGGTGGCCTCCCCCATGACTGAGGTTTTTGCCACTGTGGTTGGACATAATATTTTTGTACAAACTCTAGATGTAACATTTCTCCCCAATGCTCATGTAAATGTGGCAAGATTGGACATTGACCTTTGGGATGATCGTACAAGCAAATATTACATTGATATGTATCATTGGCAGTTGAGTTCTTATCCATATTCTCTTCAACCCTTCTTTCTGATTGTCTAGTGGGGTTCTATTTTATTTCTTGGTTCATCATGGTTATTCCTCTAATAATGTTGGCATATTCTCCACATATTCCATGTACCTAGTCTATCATCTTATTAATCTTTTCCTTAATTTCATCTAGTGATTGTAGGATTGGCAAAGATGATACCACCTCCTTGCAGTGAGTTGATTTCTCCTCTTTATGATCATGGACCCTTGTTAAGCTAGGATTTTGGTCTTGTTGAGAACTTTCAACATTCTTCCATTTAGCTATTTCTCCTTCTTCTTTTGCTATCTACTTAATAAGCTCTTGGAGTTGATGGGTTCGTAGCTCATATAGTTGACCTTGGGCATACATCCCTAGGGTCTCCCTTGTTTCATTACAGAGTCCATCTACGATATGGTACATTAGCCTTTCCTTGGAGAACCCATGGCCTGGGTAGTTATTTAATAGTGCATAATATCTTTCTAAGGCCATGTCCAAGGGTTCATGTTGCACTTGTTTCCATTCTTGGATTTGTCTCCTCAAGGCTGACACTCTTGCATAGGTTTAATATCTTTCATTGAAGAGTTCTACCATTGTCGGCTAACGTCAAATTGATTTTGGTTTTAATGACCTATACCATACTTTTGCTTGCCTAATGAGTGTCAGGGGAAAGAGCTTAAGTTTTTTCCACCCATTATCAATATTGTTCCATGTATAGGCATCGTAGAAGGCTTGTAAATGTTGTTGCAGATCTAAATCATAGCCTCCTAAAAACTTGGGAAAGTTGTTTAAATCAAGCACAGGTAGACAACTTTCCTTATGATGTCTGCAGGCTATTCGAACAGCCTCTTGTATTTTCGTTAAGCTTGTAGTGGCCAGTAGGGGTTCATCATCACTAGGTATGCTATGTAGTTGTGAGTTGGGACGATGTTGTTTACGTTGATGCTCATAAGAGACCCCTACATCAGATTGGGTACTTCAAACTTCATCTTCATTATCATATAATTTGTTGGTTCTTCAATGAGTTGCCCTACTAGTTGTTACGTTGTCATAGTCTTGTGAGAGAGACATTTTTGTGAACCTTGTGTGACTTAATTGAATTTAATTTAATTTATTTTCTAAAGGATATATCATTAATACTTGTTACAACAATCTTGTATGATATAACTAATCTAGATAAATAGCACCATCCCTAGCAACGGTGCCAATGATGAGTGGTGAGGTACCCCTACACTCAACCATACGAATATGAGTGTTTACACACAATCTAGTTGAACTCCATGGATAGGCTAGTTGTGGTATCTAGATAGTTACATGTTGATCGCAGTTCATTGTCTTCCCACCTAAACTAGTATTTTCTTTGTCACATATGGTTTAGTCCAAAGTGAGGTGTATGATGTGATCCTAAACTAGTGCTACTCCTAGAGACAATGGAAAATAATCTTGATTAAATTAATGAGTAATAGGAAATGAAGTCTAAGCTAACCTAAGTGCGATGAGCATCTATTCCTTAATCATCCATACACATCTTGGACCTTGTGCACGACTACTACTAGGATTACCAAGCGTAGATCCTAGGTACGTTACTGAGTTACCAAGTAGTCACACTTTAAATGCTCATGATTAAGTCGTACTCATTTCACATTTAACAATAGGAATAGTAAATGATGATAAATAAATATTAACTAAGAAAATAATAAATAACAATAATAATTAAACAATTAAAACTAAGTGAATGCTGCAATGATGAAGTAATCTCGATCTTTATTTCCAGTCATGTGCACATCTAAGTACGTCACACTTGAATAAAGGTTCCACACAATTACAAGCATCACACTATGGGCATGCACTTGGGAAAATAATCTAACTCCTATGGAAAAAACATGCAAGGGCTTTGCTACAACTACTAGAAAGGTGCCTAAGTGCGGCGAGTGCGCACTTATTTATAGCTAAAAATAGACTTTGCGTAAACATGGCTATATTGATGCATTGGTGGATGCGTCGATGGATCCACGTATAGGTGGTAGCATATACAGGGCCTTGTATACATAGCCTAGTTAATGCAACCCCGATATCGGGGATCTGATATCAGGGCCTATCAAACCAGGGCTCCGATAATAGGGCTCTGATAACTAGGCCTAACAAACCATGACTCATCATTTTTCATATGATTTTATCATGGTTTATTTTATTTTATTTATTATCTTGGTTTTATATTTCATTAATTCCTAATCAAGATTATGTTATCATGCTATAGGCACTAGATGACATCGACAACCCTAGTGGTAAGGGTGGAAGTGATCCTTAACCTCCTTCAGATGCCTCCTTGAATCACCAGTTAACTTATCATAATTTTTTATTCCAATTATTTTGTTAAACATATTTGACCTTGATGTTATTATGGCTAATGTTAGCCATTGATTTAGTTGACAAATGGTTTATTATTTTATGATGCATCATTTAAACTTTTGTCACACCATGTGGTCATGGTTATCATGTTTTAGATATTTTAATTATCATCTTTAAATTTCAATTTTGATTATATCATTTTAGCATTGTATTTATATTCATGTTACATGGTTTCATGTTGTGATTATGGTATAAGGCTTTGTTGGCTATCATACATGATTATAATTCAATGAAGGAGTAAAATTGACTAGGCAATAATGTTGTAAAATGAATTGTAAATAAGATACGACATTATACCAATTTTAGCCATGATAAGCCATAGGATTTTTCCAATTTTAGGCCATGGTGGACCATAGGATTTGCCAATTTTAAGCTATGGTGAGCCATAGGATTTGCCAAGATTAGGAAGGCCATAGGATTTGTAAAGGAAAACATTTTTTATTAATTTTGTATTTTAAACATTTTAATGGATTTTTCTATTTTTAAATTTTTTATGATATTTTTGATTTAACATCCAAATAATGAAAAGGTCTTAAAAATAAAATATAAACAAGAGTAACCTTTAGACTACATGTGGAAGTGTTGAGCCTCCATAATTTTTCCATAATGTCCTAGATCATTTGAAAGGCTTGATCTAGTCCTTTGAGGTGTCCTCATAGGTTGGGGTGTCTGTAGGAAAGGTTGAGATGTGAGTTAGGAGGCCTATAGCCTTGTGATGGGTTGTGGAACCAAAGGAAGAGGTTAAGTCATCATCATTGCAAGTGGACTAAATAGTGAAAAGGAAATTTATGCTAGTATTTGAGCCACAAAAGGGATAAAAGGGGTATGTGATCCTTGGATCACTTAAGGTTCTACTATGGTTCCGTCTGCATGAAAAAGAGGTGAGTGGTAGTTATAATCACTAATGATGATCACATAGACTATGGTTGTGTGGTGAAAGGTATGGATAGGTGGAATGGTATTGCTTGTAACATTGATTATGTTTGATGCACCACTATAATGGATGCTAGAAAAAACATGGTTGGATAGCGAAGAGGCAAGGATTGAGGGATCTACCCTATGGAAGAGACGAGGGGGGTTGAGATGGGCATTATGGCTTGGGGAGCCATCTATTGAAAGAGCCCTCTTATGAGACTCTTGTGTTCATACTTAGCTTTAAAATAATCTTCTTCCTCATATTCTTCATCTAAACTAGCCTTCTATTCCTCTTCATCTATCTTAAGTAATTGAAAAAGAATGCATGTGTAAGCTTCATTCAATGGTATTTTATCATACAAGGAAGTTATGTATTCCTTCTCATTATGGTGAATTAGCTCATATTCTCTTTTGACCTTTACTTTCATTATTGGAATGAGCATGTTAGCCTAAAATTTGGCAAAAATAAAGTGGTAATGATCTTCATTTATCACTAAAATTTCTAGGCTTTATGCCCTAAGCCTAAGTGATTGCCTACACTCAGCTACAATGAGGTATTTAGGGTCATAAACCCTTACAACTTTTTGGCTGGATCCTACATTGGTGAATTTCTATCACAAAATAGTTGATTGGTTGAATGACATGATGATAGTATTTAAAATTGGCCTAGTGAAATGCTTAATTAACTAATAAAATAAAAGTTCTTGTAGATGAAATTTTTAAAATGTAAAAGGGGTGTGGCTACTAAACTATTTTGTACCAAAATTTTAAAATACAATGTAGATTGTAGTGAAAAGGGGATACACCATTTGCTTAGGAAAACACAAGAATTTTATGTTAAACCCCCACCATGCTAGTCCTACTAGTAGTATCCAAGCTAGAGGTGCAAGGGGAAGGGGAACAAGTAGGGTAAGATAAATAATCTTGCACCTCCTCACACAACATTGGGGGTGTCTTCCCTTAGTAGGATTGATGGTTATTATAAAAAGTTAAGGTAAAAATTTGTGTTGTTTTTGAAAAGTTTCTTAGTTTTGCATAACACCAATGCTAGCCTCACTAGGAAGTTTGTACACCAAAGTGGGGTAAGGTTTTTGATGGTTGTGAATGAGCAACACTAGCCTTTGAAATACACAAAGCTAGATGCAACTTGTAACCATGCTAGCCTTTCAATTTCTAGCAACTGGTTTGAAAATTTTTTCAAAGCCCAAATCACTTGGAACCTCTACAATGGCTTTTGGTGGTAGGTAGATGTGTGGCAATGTTGGTTTTTATTGCATAAAAAATGGTTTTTTTCAAGGTTTTCTTGGTTTTCACAGAACACCAATGGTGGTATTGCTAGGAAATTTTTACGGTAGAAGGGGGTAATATTTTGGGTTGTTGTGAAGGAGCAACGCTAGCCTTTAGAAGATACATAGGCAAGTGTAACTTGTAAACATGCTACCCTTACAATTTCTAAGAATACCTGTGAAAAGTTTTTCAAAGCCCAAATCACCTACAATCTCCATGGTGGGTTTTGGTGACAAGGAGATGGATGGCAACATTGGTTTTTATTATAGAGTTTTTTTCCCAAAGTTTAAAGATATTTTGATGTAAGCTCAAAGTTTTATACTAAAAAAATGTTATTAAAATGGAAAACAAGATTGGATGTAGAACATGTTTGAAGGCCCTTCTTCTAGCACTAGAAAACTATAGCAACTAGAAAATTTAATTTTCCAAAAAAATAAAAACATTCTAGGTGGAATAACTTTAACCCCAGATCCCAAGGACCTCCAAGAAAGAGGATCTAAGGTGCCCTGGATAATTTTTTTGATCAACTAAGGAATTTGACACTACAAACAAGGGTAACAAAAGTAAAATGTAATGTAGATCTAGCTTAAAATAAATGCATAGAATAAAATAAATCTACACTAACTTGCACAACAAACAAAACTATAAACTTTATTATAATAAAACAAAAAAAGTTTAGAATATGTACAAATGCTACTTGGGGTTGCAAAGGGTTCACTTCAATGGGGGTTTGGAGCTGGTTGAAGTTGGTAGCCTAGACACCATAGTCAACTCCATCATCCAGATGCTTCACAACTCCCAAAACTACAACACCTTGTTAGTCCCTTAACTAGATCTATAGCATTGGTTGTATAGGGGGTAAGATGTGTGAGCGTATTTGGGTGATCGGGAAGAGCCATGTTGGGAGCCTTGAAGCCTAGATAGTTTAGCATTTGCAATAAAAATCTCACACAATCTCAGATGTTGAAAAGTGGTTAAAATGGTTGTAGGTTCCACATTAGAAAATCTCCAAAAGCCTTGTGTCTATGCTAAGTTTTCAAAGCTCTTGAATTCAAAAATGGTGGAGCCTCTTCATGGTGCTCAAGTTTTGTTTATATAGATTGTATGGTCATAAATTTGTTTACAAAGTTTTGTGGTAATTGCTAAAAAATTGATGTTATGTGTAGGTGTAGCAAGTGTCCAAATCTAGCATGGTTTCCATTTATAATAAATTTTGATATCCCCAAGGTACCAAACCATTACAGTTACTAAAAATAGTTAATGAAACTTTCACCCACGATAGTTTCTTCCACTCATGTTGGTCTTTTAGGAGTAATGTTAAGCCTATAGAAGCAATGCTAGGTTACATGGGTAATGCTAGTTTTCATGAGCAACGTTGGGGTGCAAGATCAACACTGGGGTTCCTAGAGCCATGTCGGGATTGTTGGAACTACACTGGAGTAAGAGCAACATAGGGTCTATTGATGCAATGCTATATCTACATTGGCCACATTGAGACTTCAAGAGCTAAAGCCCCTAACGTTGAGCATAGATGACTCTAGCATAGCAAAGGTCATAGCCCCCACAAAACCTATGAAAATGCCAATTTTGGTAGTCCAAAAGGCATTTTTCAGCCCCAAGCCCAAATATAGATATAATATGACTTTTTTCACTTGGGGATTGCTATGATGACCACTTGTGAGGTAGTTTTTCAGCCCCAAAAACTAAGGTATGTGAAATTACATCTTGTGGATTACAATATTCACATTTTTTCATGAAATTATAGCCTTAGGTTTCATGGGGTGCAAGTTACAATGTCCAAAAATGTTACAACATGCATTTTCTTGGTGGTGTTTCATCACTAATGAGAAATGTATCCTATTTAAGCTTACTTCTACTTAAATTCTTCTTCATAATCTAAGCTTGTTGAACTTCCATGATTTTATTTTGTGACAGAAGCATAGGAAAAACCCTAGATTAGAGAGAGAATAAGTTTGATTTACCACCTTTATAGTACACTTACTAAAGGAAAAATTTAACACTAGAAGATGAATTAAGCCAAGCTTATAACTTCCTTCTATAACTCATGCATTTCCCTACTATAGGAGCTACTTTAATACCATCAATAGGTATCTCAAAAAGATCACTAAATAAGGATTCCTTGATATTTATAATGATAGAAAAACCATGGATACTAGAGGAAAATTTGGTAGCATCGTCATCAAAAGTGTCAATCACATTCAACATCTCAACCTATTGCATAGATGGACTAGGTAGCATAAAGAGGTTAAACAAACTTGCATTTATTAACCTCTACTAGGTAATCCTAGGAGCCTTATTTACTAACCATTTCTACATGTGATCTACCTCATTCCACTTGAGGAAAATCTTCTCCTTAGTATGACCTAAAGCAATCATAATGATAGCAGACTCATTAACAAAATCTATAATGCAAAGGGATTAACATGTTAGCCATAAGAAAATTAAAAACTAAAAACTATAAAAACACCAAAATGTTGGTCATATTAAAATGACTTCCACTTTACCAAGTTTGGATGAATATTTGCAAAGGATGGAAGCTCTTATGCACATTCCTAAATCTTGAAGTGCTCAAAACTCATGTGCACAACTATTATCCACAAATATTTGGTACACTTGAGAATATATCAACTTGTACTTATTGAACTCTATACCTAGTTGATTGAGAACTTGAATCCTTATGCTTTTATCTTGTCTAAACTCCTCTAAGGTAATGTGGACAAAAAATAAAGTCTGGTTATTAGCCACCAATTCCCTCATGTGTATCTTATATCTAAATAAAACAAACAAATGTAACCTAAAAGCATCAAGATAAACAACTGCAAAATCAATAACTATAAATAAAAAACCAATGCAAAAACCAAGCTTACCCATCTAGCAAGTAGATAGTGTTGGGAGGATTTTGAAACAAGAAGTTTACCTTACTCCCAATCATTAGGATATTGTCAAGATGGTATGTTATGAATTCTAGCACCCCTAAAATCTATGATAATTTTCAAAGAACCACAGAATGTGTGCCCCCATCCCACTCTATCTCTATTACAATTCTGGGATCATCCTTCATGAACTTGAGGATACACTAGGAAGAACTTGCAACCAAAGTTTTAGTAATTGCCCTTGCAACATCTGTGGTCAAATGTGACCACATGTTCATACTAAACTATTGCAAAAAATAGAGCAAGAAGTCCATAGCACTAGGGTGAAAATAGACATAATTCCACTCATCTAATTGCATATGGGATGGTAAACTATTTGGCAAGGTTGCCTTATGAAACATAATATGATCACTAGTTCAACAACCATGAGTATGGGTTTGAGATAGGCTCTATACATAGTATTAGAGAATTGAAAACTACAAATTTATTACAGCAAAAATTAATAGCATATAAATCTAAATAACCATTAGCCTGATAATGTTTTCATTAAATGTGACTCAATAAAAAGAATATATATAGAGAGAAAATTATGAATTAGAAACATAAAAAAAACTTGGTTCCTATCTTGTATTTTTTCAATGGTTTGAAGAGTATTGTTATTCTATGGTATTAAGAAATTTAGGATTGGAGTATTGCTACAATAGGCATTATGCCCTTTATGTAGTCAAGTATCTCCAATCTAAGTGGACTTCATTTGAAGACATAAAATTAGCATTAAATATAACAAAGAAGATCATTCATACCTTCCTTCCATGCTTTATGTCCTAATGGAAATATATCTTGGTTAAGGCAAAGCTTTCCAAGTGAATTATTCTAGATAATCCAAGCAATATTGGATTGGCATTCCTGCAAGAAAAATAAAGACCTTTTTTTTTCTTTTCTTCTTTTTTTTTGGGGGGG
>MNCI01010258.1:29918-123294 GCA_015680685.1 Gnetum montanum
AACCAAAGGATATGCAAGTGGGTCCTTCCCAAAGTAGGCACAGGCCTTTTATGCCCTTGCATAACTTCAAACCAAGGAGTCTGTGGACACCATGGATGATTAATGGTTACAAAAAGTTAAGTACAAAAATCCAAAAGTAATTGACTAAGAAACCCAACACAGCAAACTAGAACATTGAATCAAAACATGAAACTGGTAGTGAGGTGAGGCATGAAAATCATAGATGGATGATAGAGAGAGTGGCATGGAGTTCCTAATTATGGTCACATGCAGTCCCTTGTGGAGATTGTGATTAAATGACTTGGTAGGATCCATCCTTAGTCTAGATCAAAACCAACTACTTTTAGTGACTTCACATTAACATTCTAAGGCTAGTCCATCCCCTGAGACACAAGAATGCTTCCACAAAACAATCATTATTCCAAATTGGAGTGAAGGTAGGAAGTGAGAAAAGGCCTTAGTTAGAGGAGACAAGACAAGTCTCATAACCAATGCTTGTAGCCATTTTATTTGGTCTAAGGGGTGCGCTTTCAATTCCCATGTTTTTCTTTGAATAGGAACCACACCATGCAAAGACCCATGCATTTTTTTGCATTTATTTTTTCCATGGGGTGTGATTTGAATGCTCATATTTTTTTATTTTTTTTTGTGATGACGACCACACCATGCAAGGACTTATTTGACTTCATATTGTGAAATGATGTGGAATTGTGAAAAGTTTATGAGAACACTCCTACACATAGGAAAATAGAAAAGTACAAAGAATACTACATCCCTTTGAAGCCACACCTTGTCCAAACCTTTGATTCCTTTCTAAGTCTAGAAACCACACAAGTCACTAATTTATTAAAGTTGCATTAATGAGGAAGAGACTGCATGCTTCCAAAACAAGGAAAACTATAGAGTATGTGGATGGTTGGATGATGTGGGCTCACTACCTATTACATGAAAATAAACCATGTCCTAGTCATTAGTAACGACATTCAAAGTCAAAAACCAAACATTAACAATCAAATTACAAATGAAACATACCACCATAGAGTAGTGTATTAGCATTGTACCTGCCACCTTATTAGTAGAAAAAGTAGAGAAACACATCAAACACAAGCAAACATAACCATAAAAGAAAGTAAAATAATAGATAATAAATATTGAATATATAAATGATCATGTAAAACAAAAACTAAGAGAAAATCAGTAATCTTTAAAAATGCACATATGTAAAAAAAATATGTAAAATAAAATAAAAAAAAGAAGATGAAAAAAAAAGTTGTAAAATCAAAAATGTGTAAAACAAAAAAGTCAAAAGACTAAGGAGCCACAAGAGGTGTTAATATGGATGGCCATCTCCCCCATGACTAAGTTAGAAGGGAGAGATTTGAAAGATTGAGCATGATTGTTCATCTGATGAGGTGTTTGTTGCATTGATTAGCTTAGGTTCATGGAAAGGTTTTATTTGTTAAATGTTGACTAGTTGTTTCTTATTTAGGTTATCAGGTTTGTAGATGATCATGGCCCCAGATGGAAAAGTCTCATCAATGTTTGAAATTTGGTTCATTGGGGTACACATGTAGGATTCCAATAAAGAACCTTGTATCATGGTTGAAACTTGCTTTTCTTATTTTGAGGTCATGACATTTTTTATTTAATACCTTATGCATTTCATTGGATGAAAAGTCCATTAACCGATTTTCTTCTAGCAAGTTAAGGTTCATCCATTGTTCTTTCTATGATAGACTTAGATTTAGGTCAAGGTCAAGGTCATAGGTTGGCGGACTATGAAGAGGCTAGCCAGTTTATAGCCTTAGTGGACTCTGGTGAATGAGTGTGATAGTTCAGTGTCATGTTGAAAAAATCTCTATGGTGTCAGTTTACCACCATGATGACAGGATGTTCTTTGGTGCTAGTTTTTAAGTCATAGCTCCAATACTATTCTGTTGTATTAGTTTTAGGTCGTGATGCTAGGACCGTCAGTGTGGATGCATGCATGTGCATCTGTATGATCTTGTAAATAGAAGAAACTAGAGAAAACAATGTTAAATAGCAACTGCAAAAAAAATGAACTAAAATGCACAAGTAAAAATAAAACAATGTGAAAAGGTGATAGTTTAAGGCCTTTTCGGGCCATGAACTAGTTTAAGGCCTTTTCGAGCCATAGTTTAGTTTAAGGCCTTTTTAGGCCACATGTAAATGTGTAAGCTAGTACAATGCAAATGAAGGTGACGTATGCACAACGAAAAAAGGTGAAGAGTGGGTGAGGATCAGATGTGTTTTTGGCCGTAGGGGAGCCTTGATCATTTAGTTGTTTCCTAGCTAGACGTGGTCTAGGAGGCGTGCTAGGTTTTGGTTGCTCAGGGAGGCTTTCAATTTTTACCACTCATTCAGGTGTTTTAGTGCTAGGTGTTGTGTTTGTTGCCGTGAGTGTTCCATCAAGAGACTCTTCTTTCAAGACTTATGACATCTCTATGTTGTGGATGGCTTGATAGGGAATGTTATCACCATGGATGATGACTTTTCCACCTTCGTATGGAAGGTGGATTTCTTGATGTATCGATGAGGAAACAGCCCATTGTTGGGCTAGCCAAGGTCTGCCAAGAATCATGTTGAAACTTGGCATCTCTTCTATGATAGTGAACTTTGCGCTGGTGGGGAATTGTTCTCCTACCACAAAGGCTAAGTTGATTGTGCCCTTAACTGCGCATGTGATCCGTTGAAGGATTTTAAACACGTGGTTTTTGTCATTGGCATGATCTCGTCTACCATGCCTAGCCTGTCGATGACAGAGTATAAAGCTATGTTTCGTGCTGCACCATCAGCAATGTGCACTCTACGAATGGTACATTACCCAACACGTACACTAATCGACAATGGAGCTATTATGACTTCCCCTCGTTTGGGGTTACATTTAACTGCATCATCGTAGAAGGCTAAGGTGTTTGAACCCAATCCTTATGGTGTGTGTTATGAAATCATTCCATGGATGGATTCCATGTTAGCAGGGATGTCCTCTGCAACAAGAATGGATGCTAATGTTTGTTCTAAGGCTTTGTGATTAGCTGATGATGTCATGACTAGATCATACAAGCTCATAGTTGTGTTCTTTTGTTTGAGCATTTGTTTCACCTGGGCCAGTGTAGCTACAAAGTCCATGTTTTTTACCATTGTGTTGGTTTCCTTTGTATGGGTCGAGGGCTTGGGCTTGGTTTGTTTAGGATTAGGGGCAGGGCCCCCAGTGTTCGGTTGCTATGTACTAGGTGTGGCCTTTGCTTTGGCTGTGGATGTTGTTCATTGTTCGTTCATCCTCTTCTATTGCCATTTGGTAGGCTTACCCGTGTTGTTGGCAAGGTTGACTCTTGAGGGAGAAGAGGTTGAAACATTGCCTACGATTGGGCTCTAGGTAGGTGAGGTGCCATGGCATGGTGGCGCCTTTATGACAAATGGTAGTTTGGGAGGAGTTGTTGGTGTCTGACTAGCTTGTTGTGGCACCTTGATGACGAAAGGTTTCTTTGTGGTTGTGGTCAGTGAATCATGCCAGTTTAATGTCTTAGTGGACAATTACGATGGTACTTTGACCAAAAAAGGTTTTGCAGGTGCTCGAGGAGGCACCCGGATGACAATGGGAGGCCTCTTGCTCATGGAGGTAGAGGGGATTGTTGCCTTGCTGAGAGGCATACAGATCATGAAAGGTTGCCACATAGGTTTGGGCTTGCTTCCTATGCTAATGGAGTTTATGACATAGGAGGCATCATCTGTGCTAGGTTGACTTAGGGTGTTGATGTTGAGTTGGCCCCGTTCTATCATTTTCTAAACATCATCCTGTAAGGCATGACAGTTGTCGATATTGTGACCAGACATCTTGTGGTAGTGATAGAATTGATCTAACTTGAAGTGTCAGGGGACTAGGGGCTCATTTAGTGCTACTAAGGTGGGGTTCCTTAGTAGCTCACAATACCTGTCATGTCTTCAACGGGCATTCTCCACCACTTGTTTGTATTAGATTTGCCCGATTTTGAGGAGTTGCTCTAGTAGTTCAGAAGGTTGCGTGGGTAGGCGTATACTTGGAGCAATCCTTGCGCTGAAAGTTGGGCCTTGGGGTGGCCCCTATCATTGCAGGCGGGTTGGTACTAGTGTTTGTTTTTTTTGTGCTTGTAGCTACAATTTCTATTTTTGACTACTGTTTGGCAACATGTTGGTTCTTATAAGCCACATAGACGGGACCATTGCTGGTTTGTGTAGCTTGTTCAATGTTCTTGATCTACGTGAAGGCTTGGCTCAACGTTTGAGCACCTAGGTAGTACAATTTTGACTTAACAAAGTCATTCACGGCTCCCTACATAATTGTAAGCAAATATGTTTCAGGGATGGGCTCATGAAGTTCGTTAAGGGCTGCACTCCATCGTTGGATGAACTTCTGCATATGCTCAAGTGGTGCTTGTTTCACCTATATCAGAGTGTCTAGTGTAGCCTTAGGCTTAAGGTTGTACTTAAACCGTGTGATAAACTGATGTAACAGATCCTCTAGAGAGGATATGAAGTTACATGGTAGGGCTCGGTACCAGTCTAAGGCTACGCCCATTAAGGATGTAGCGAACACGTGCAAGATTGCATGGGGCCAAGATTGAAGCAATATAGTTTCAGATCGAAATGTTACCAAGTGAGCGTTCGAATCTCCCTTCCCGTTGTACTTGGTTAATGAGGGCAATGTGATTCCCTTGAGTAAAGCTAACGGTGGCACTGAAGAGTTAATTGGATCATCATGGTAGAAGTCTAGTACTTTAACTACTTTAGTATTGGCAGTTTTGAGGTGCTTTACCTCATCAGCTAATGCTTGCATCCATTATTTTTCTTTTTCCCACTATTGAGCGGTAGGCAAATTAGTTGGTTGGGGAGATTGTTGAGTTGTCATTTGTTGCTATGGAGAAATGTTCAGAGTTGTGGTTGCGGGGTGTGGCACGTTGAAGTAAGTGGTTGTTGAACAAGGGGTATGGTTCCTTGCCTAGTCACAAACTGTGAAGTGACACCCTGGATGTGCAGAGCTGAAGTGATGAAAGGGGCCCCATGTATTTGCACGTGCGGTATGTACTGGGTGGAGATGGATGTGGATAATCTCTGTCAAGATACCAGTGCTTGTGTGCTCGTTGACACTTGGTGAGTGGTCATTTATCCCATGCGAGGGTGGAATGATGGGTTCACATAGGCATGGGGAGTGAGGGTGTAATACAAATCCTCATGTTCAGATTATGCCGTGAAGTCATCTTCCTCATCTTGGTTTTGGGGCTCCTCAGTGGATCACCATGAGTTTTGGCTCCTTGCCATAAGGAGTTGGGAGATGAGTCAGTGTTGGGGCTCAAAAAGGGGGATGATTTCATATACAGAGGGGATGAATTCATAACCTCCCATGTATATGCACTTGAAGTTTCGTTTTGCCTCCTATTCTGTGGTGTCAAGGGGAAGGTTGGCCTGAATCTTCACACAGATAAAGTTGTACTATTCCTGTGTGAGGATTACAAAGGTGCGTGTGTTAGAGTTCTGAGATGACTCCATGGTGATGTGTGAGGGGTAGCGTACGGGCTGGCTAAGTGTTGAAGAGGGAAAATATGGCTAAGTGTTAAAGAGGGAAAATATGGCTAAGTGTTGAAGAGACAAAATATGGCTAAGTGTTGAACAATGTACAACAATTTTTTAACTACAGCGTGAGAAACTGCAACATGCGTGACTAGTCTCAACATGAGCAAGCTCAACCTACATGGCTAGTCTCAACATGAGCAAGCTCAACATGCGTGACTGGTCTCAGCATGAGCAAGCTTAGTGTGTGTAACTGGTCTCAGCGTGAGCAAGCTTAGTGTGTGTAACTAGTCTCAGCGTGAGCAAGCCCAGCGTGCGTAACTGGTCTTAGTGTGAGCAAGCTCAACGTGTGTAACTGGTCTCAGCATGTGTAACTTGTTTCAGCGTGAGCAAGCTCAGCGTGTGTAACTAGTTTCAGCATGAGCAAGCTCAATGTGTGTAACTAGTCTCAATGTGAGCAAGCTCAGCGTGTGTAACTGGTCTCAGCGTGAGCAAGCTCAGCATGCGTAAATCTGTAATGTGAACAGGCTTAGCATGAATAGGACCAGCATTAATGAGGGTTTTGATTATAATGCTTAATCAGTGCAATGTTTTGAACCGTGGGGCAACTAAGGTTCTATACTATCGAAAATCGTTGGTATAAGGCTGGAAGAAAACGTACGCCGAAAGATCTCTAGAGAGACACAGATGACCTTGCCTTCGCATGAGGGCAAGCTAGAAACACGAAGGCAGAGTGCCTTGAATGGTCTACATGCAGATCAACCAAGGACTTCCCCGAGCATACGCTATGGCCTACACTAGGGTTATCGTTATGAGATGTAAAACAAAGAGCATAATAAAAATGAAACATAAAGGTGAAATACAGTGTGTAAATGTATAGAGAATGTATTGCAGAAACATGCAATAAAATGGAATAATGCAGACAATGAACGAGAATAGCACAATGGAAGGCAAAAATGAAACCGTATTGTATTAATTGACAAAATGTGCATTGGTCAAAACATAGTTGCGAGTCTAGATTGCAAGTCAAACATTAAGCTCTGATGTGTAGTGTTTGTAGGTGCTGGGAATCATGTGTGTCCGGGCTCAAGATTGCTAGTTTCTTTTGCCAAATTTTTGCCAACCTCGTTTTTGTCCATGAACAGGGTATTTATGCATTCATCTAGGCTTGGGAGTAGGAATGAATAGGATCAATGACTGCGAGATGAGAGAAAAATAGATCGCATGACAAGTGTATGTGGGCAAACTACATTCCAGACCAAGTGCGCTATATCTTACAACGCAAGCTAGTTTATGCCCATGGAAGCAGCATAAGGGCTTGACAAGCTCACACATGGTGAAGCTTACAATAAAAATTTACAATGAATTTGCAATCAAAATTTGATTCTGGCTCACTTGGATCGGCTGCTGCAGGACATCGACTTGAGTTGATCTTGTCCTGGCGTGTTTTCGACATGTGTCTGAAATGTTTTGGACCACTTTTGGTAGCTCACGCTGGACTCATGTTGTCAGTGTGACCTCAGCATGACCTGGGCATGAGTTAGACATGAGCTGGGTGTGAGCTGGGTAGAATGGTTCATTTTTGCATCGAATCTTGATTTTCAAGGCCTTTCCTTCAATTGTAACTATTGCCTATCCTTGGGGGCCACCTGTATGCTGATTTTGAGCCTATTTATACTCGATTTTGGGCCATCCTGGTAACTCACGTTGGGCTCATGCTGTCAGTGTGACCTAGGTGTGACCTGGGCATGAGCTAGGCATGACCTAGGTGTGACCAATCCAAAATGCCATGTTTGACACACGAACATTGATTTTTTGGAGCATGTTGACAAGTAAAAATGTTGCTTATCCTTAGAAGTTGAGTTGATGCTAACATTGTGCCTGAGACTACTTGTTTAAACCAATTTTTATTTGGTCACGCTAGGCTCACGCTCCAGCATGACCTAGGCTTGACCTGGGCATGACCTAGGCGTGAGCAATGAAAACAATGTATTTTTTACCCTAAAATCAAGATTCTGAGGGTTGGGAACCTAGGGTAACCATTAGTGCAGGTCATGGGGGGTCCTTGTGCTTAGTTTCGGCCTATTTTGGCTCATTTTTGGGGCTCCAAAAGTTGGTGACGCTAAACCTTACGCTGTGCAGCATAAGAAAATGCAACCAAAGTATACTTAGCAAAAGCTAAGTATTTTGAGCCCGAAACTTTTGATTCTAGATGCTGAAAGTTGGTGTAGTTGTCTGTGGGCCTTGGGGGGCCTTGCCTATTGAATCGTGAACCATCAAAGGCTGTTTCGGAGGCCTCCAAGTTTGGTCATGTTGTACTCATGCTTGGGTAGCTGCATGACTTAACTTGAATCTTGTTTGAAAGTGCTAGGCCAAAATTTTGTGGTGTTTAAATGCGTATTACCCTTCCTTCGATGCTCACAACCATGATTGCGATCATGATCTCCTTTTTTCCCCTTTTCTTAACTTACCTCTCCAGGTCCATTTTTTTTATTGGATCCATTTTGATGAGAACCTAGATTATGGATTGTGGATTGTACATTCTAGTTGAGGGCTCCTTAAACAAAGTCAGAAATAGAAGAATCACTAAAGAAGTGGTCACCTTCATGAATTGGACCAAACAGAGGTGGAAATGTATTTGACCCATTACCCTTCACAAGCTCATGTTGGTGCTCCAACTACTGATCCCTTAATCTTTGCACTTTAGTGGAATGATAATCACTTGAGTCGAGATCTCGCATCTCATATTCTCCATGGAGATGTTGAAGCCCGTGTCATGCAAGCCTTAGTTGGAGCATTACTGGAATAGATTAGTGAGGTGGAAACACAATGTTACCTTCCATATCGCACCACTGCATCAGTTCATCTTAATGTAAGATGAAGGTAAAGTTTTCTACATATAGATCAGGATGAGCGTATACCACTTGGTATTGTTGAGACACCTGAACTTCCCTAGGTAGAGATGTGCTCCTATGAGAAGAAGATATTTGTGTTATTAAACATCATGCAGTTGAGATTTAATTTAATGATAATAATTTAAATTTTCTTTTCATAGGATTTGACTCTTAAGGTTTGAACAATGAGGTTACTAAGTTTCACTAGGTTTAGAGAGCGCATGAAGAAATACAGTCCCCAGAAACGGCACTAATGATGAGTGGCAAGGTACCCCACACCCAACCATATGAATCATAGGCATTCAAGTGTGATCTGGTCAAATTCTATAAACTATAATTACTAAGAACGCTAAAGCTAAATAGCATATTTATTGTTCATTCGTTATCTTCCCAATCCCACTTGTGGAATGCAATTGTATGGTTAAGTGTGACTAAGGTATAAGATTTTTATTATTTTGTGTTTTTATGAAATTACTCACCTAGAATAAGAATAAAAGTAAGAGTGATTAATGGCTAAGTAAACTATAGTCTAGTCTAGCCTAACACAAGTAATCGTTCCCACTTCCCAGACACATCTTGAACTTTGTACAAACACTACTGGGTTGTCAAACACTAATAATTTTTGAGCTTCCAAGCATCACACGTATGCTCGAATGGGTCATACTTGTGTATTTTAATGATTTTCTTGATTGATCAAAATTAATTACTATATCAATAACATTAACATAAATTGCATGAAATCACAATATGTAAATGCATAAGAAAGAAAGTCCCAACTATTGCAAGGAATGGATCAAAGAGTTCATCTTTATTGCCAACACACTGGTGTGCTTGGGTACATCAATGCTTGAATAAAGATCCATTCACACTTAGGCCTCCTACTATGGGCACTTGAAAAATATTCTAACTTTCAAATGGACAAACTACAGGAGTTTCACTACTTGACTACCAAAAACTTACTCCCAATTGTGCACTTGGGCATTATATTTAAAGACCTAGGAGTAACCTTGTCATATCAAATGTACAATATCGCATCTTGGGCCATAATATCATGTACTTGATATCCTGGCCACCTTGATATTGGAGCATTAAAAAACATGATTTATCACCAAGGAAATTGGGGATTGATTGGCTTCCATCCTAGTTTGAGTTCTTCTAAGGATAGAGTTTGGAAAATGTGAAGCCCTTGGTTTTCTTAAAGTGAAATGACCAATAAGTAGTTGACTAGGGGCAGGAGTAGAAGCTCTTTGTTGAGTTGCTCTCTAGAGAGATTTGCTTATAAAAGGAAAAATAAAAAGAAATGTAAAATGCTAATAAAATGCAAAAATTGAAAAAATGGAAAAATATTTAAATACTATATTTTTTATTTTTTTAAAAGAAAAACTAAAATTGTAAATAAAATAGAAAATCCCAAATTTTAGAAATGTAAATTAAAAACAGAATGATAATCATCTCATCAAAGTTGGAGCTAAGGTAAGGATTGCAAGAGTATAAATTTTAGGATTTAAAAATGAAACTAAAACATAGTGATAAAACTAAAAATAGGTAATAGCTAAGTAGAATTGGTATAAAAAATGGGTGACTAAATGTTTTAGGTAACCTTATTAGAAACTGAAATAGGAAAATAAACTAGATTTTTGAAACAAGAAAACAAGACCTGAAAATGAATGAATGTTAACAAGAATAGCAATAGAAATTTTTAGAAACTAGGAAAAATAGAAATTTTTGGAATCTATAAATTGGTAACAAAGAATAGAAACAAAAATAAAAATAGGAAACCAAAAATAGAAATAGACAGGGAAAATCAATGGGAAAGAATAGAAAATTTTGATCTCTTTAGAAACATAAAGGGAAAACAAAGGTTGGGAAAATAGCCCTCCTTTTAGCATCAAGAAAGGTGTTGATGCATAAATTTTGGATGCACCAACACCTAGAAAAACTCATTTTTTAGACTATTGCCTAGGGAACCTCCTGTATGGATATACAGACCCAAGAATAGTCTCAGTTGAAGAGGGCTATGTAACATTACAGTTAAATGGGATCTTACCCATTCATCTTCATGCATGACTACCATTTTACACCATTCATAGTTACTACAATTAGCATCAATTGCCAGAAGGAAAAACATTTGTTGTTGTAGGGACAAAACCTTACTAATAAGATGAATTGCTATGTGCTGCCATTTGTTGATGTTTATCATAGCCTACTGCCATCGCATACCATCCACTCATCACTTTTTTTTTTGAATGTCACTGACTATCACCTTTAGCTACTCATTGCCATGTGCATGCTTATGTTTCCCATGTAGTTACTACCTCACACTTTCCACCACTTGTTACATGTTGACCACTACAGTCGATGTTGCTAATTGTGCACCACCATGTGCCATCATTGATGTGCCTACTAATGCACACACCATTCCTATGTGCTATCACTGATACTATACATCGTTGGTACTACTACTGATGCATAAGCCTTTTCTATACATTGCCTACACCTGCTAACCATGATCACCATGTTCCTACCATTACTCATTGATGTGTTGCTACTGCTACCTCATTGATGTCATTCACAAATGTAATGCATGTTGTTTCTATTGGCCAAACAATCCACATGCCTCGAGAGATCTAAAGAGAGAAAGCCCAAAAGATTTCTTTTCTTTGACTAGTCATTAACCACCACCTACAACATTGCTCGCACCTACTAACTCATGCAAAATTTGTAACCACTAGTAGCTATTGTGGATGCTATCACTTGTAACATGTCCTTACGCCTTGTCTCCTTTGGCTGGTTACTCTATTGTGCTATTGTTGACATTGGAGAGAGAGAGAGAGAGAGAGAGAGAGAGAGAGAGAGAGATAGAGAGAGAGAGAGAGAGCCTTATTGATTCCTTGTTTATGTCTATTGGCAAGAGAGTGGAGGGAGGCTAATATCCCTTTTGCTACACTCTACCACTAGTTTTATAGTTGCTCCCTATTGACAAGCTTAAATGTCCATGTTTCCAACTTGCTCCACCACATTTTCAATGACATCCACCTCTACCACTACTGCATGTTAATCACTACTACATGTTCACCACCTTGCCACATCAATTACATCCACCATTATCAATTACATGCACCTCATTGATTACTTGCATTGCCCACATTGCATGTTCCTATGAAACACTTGCTACTTGCTATTGCTTGCACAACTCCACCACCATATTCTTTGAGAGTTTCTCATTATGGAAATAAAATGTATAAGTTTCCAAGGTGTAACCAATTTATTAATTAATTGATTAATTTATATCAGTTTAAGATTTAAAATTATTGATTTAGTAGTTACTACCAATAACACTTCCTAAACTAGTAAATTAGACCTTAAAAACATGAAGAAATATTGTTCTCATTCTTAAGTATGTTATGAATCATTTTTACATCATCAAAGTAGGTTTGTTGCCAACAAACACTAGGTTCCCATGTTTATCTTTCCAAGGAAGGCCTTTGAAATACTAGTGTAAACTATGTGGATGATGATTTGTGATGGATCTTGACATTTTTATGATATTAAAACTTAAAATTGATGGCCCCATGTGATGGCATGGAAGATATTGGTATCAATAGTGATGTATGGCAACCATGAGGGAGTATCCTTACAGGGTCATTGCTGATAAGCAGTCAAGTTGTTTTCATGAAGTTCAAAACCCTACCATGAAAAGTAGCACACCATAGCCATGTATTGATAGAGATAAAGACAAACATTCTAGAGTCTAGTACAATCATAATATGGTTTTTTACTTTTTGGTGTTAAAGGTAGCTTGTGATGCACAAGATCATAGAATGAAAGCCACCCAAGAAGATAAAAAATAAGGTTCAAGACCAAGAATGCCACTAAAATAGGCTCTTGAAGTCCAAACTTTCATTCAAATGGTCATTTACCATGATATTTGATAGAAATAGTTATAAAATGTGGATTCCTCCCATACATGACCAATGGTTCTTCATCAATAGATGAGTTCAAGAATTTTGAGATGATACAAATGGCTTCATCTAGCTCTTCCAACCTTGGCTTCTACTAGTGCTACCATCCTTTTCCATCATGATTGCTAAGCTTAAAGTGTTAACTTTCAAGATGGAGGCTTGGTGGTTATGGAGGTTTGGATTTTCATGAAGGAGAAACCTTGAAGTCCTTGCATTTTACCCATTGTGTTTGAGGCAAGTAAGAGAAAGAGCAATGAAAAAATTTAAATGTTTAGACTTATACTTGTCATGCCACCTTTGATACACGTAGGCACAATTTGAAATTAGTTGAGATAACTAGAGAAAGCCCACTTCAAATTAGGAGGTTACTTAAAAGGAGCTAGGTTGAGCTAGTGGCTAATTTTAGCTTTACCATCCTATATTAAATAGGGAAAGCAATGTTATTGTAGATGCTATGAGTCATGTGGCTAGCAAGATTCATAATTTTATAAGCTATCCTAATGTGATAGGTGAAATTTATGTAGAATAATAGCATGATCCTTGGTGTGAGGAGCATAGATGCTCCAATTACTCTTCTATAGTTGTTAGTGTGCTTGAGTTTCTTCATTGTAAGGATCCAATATGTGTATCATATTTATTGTGGTAGTATCTATTGGAGGAAGCTCATCTTTGGATGCTTCAAATGCATCTAGGTAGTAATGAGATGTACCAAATAATGAAGAAATTATACTAGTGGCTAGACATAAAGATGTAAGTTGAAGAATTTATATTTGATTTATATAAACATTAAACATGAACACCAATGATTATGTGACTACTTGTAGCCTCACACTATTCTAGAGTGAAAGTGAAAGATGATTAGTATCTCATTATCAATTTTCCATACACTAGGAATGGAAAAGATGCTATCCTTATTGTTGTAAACTTATTAAAAAGATAGCTCATTTCCTATTTATGAAGAATTTAGCCAATGTGTAGGATGTTAAATAATTTTTCATCTTTGAGATCATAGAACTGCATGGTATTTCTACCATGATTTTCTTACATAATGTAGCTAAATTTACTTTTCAATTTTAGTGTATGTTCATGAACAACCTAGACACTAGGCTAAACATGAGCTTAGCTTATCATCCATAGATCGACAGGCAAGTTGAGAGAGTCAACATAGTATTGGAAGATATTCTTCATCTTATTCTTTGAAATTTCTAGAGAGTTAGAATATCTTGTTATAATTGGTAGAGTTTACCTTCAATAACCACTCTCAGTTTAGTCTGAAGATAGCATCATAACAAATTTTGTATATGAGACCTTCGAAGACTCTCTTGTGCTAGGATGCAATCAAGGATAGATAATGTATCAATTTAAACATTGTATTAGGGATGATAGAGCATACCAAAAAGATTTTTGAGTAGCTTAAAGTACCTTAGAATTATCAAGTAAGCTACATAAACCATAGGAGGAGGCCTCTTGAGTTTACAATTGGTGACAAGATCTTTGTTCATGTCTTTCCATTGAAAGGCTCAAGGCATTTTATTTGAAAAGGAAAACTTGCACCATGTTATATTGGGTTATTTAATGTTATTTAATACTTAGGAGAGGTTACATATTGTGTTGGTTTGCCTCCATAGCTTTTAAGCATGCATCTTATGTTTCATGTCTTCATACTATAAAAGTATATTTTTAATGATAGTCATGTGATTAACTAGATTAAAGTAGAAATTGAAGATAATGTCTCATATGTAGAGCATCTTGTTAACATCTTAGATCAAATCAAATGTAAGTTGCATACTAAGATTATGTCCATCGTGAAGGTTTTGTGGAACTATTATGGTTTTTAAGATACTACTTGGAAGCTTGAGTTTGATTTACATTTTTTCCATCATAAGGTCTTTGTGATGAACGATTCTTCATAAGGGGAGGTTGAATCACCTAATATTTTTGGTATCCTTGGTATGTATGCTCTTTATAGAATTTGTAATGCTTGTGCTTGGATGTGTTTTATGCATGGTATTATTATATTCTATGATTTTACATATGAGATCTCATGATGATGAGCTTGAGATATGTGGACATGTCATCCTATTTCTAAATGTCATGGAAAACATCAAATATACATTATATTATATATTATGAGCAAGAAGATCACATGGCAAATGTCAAATATGTGTAACATTTAGGATTATGCATAAAGAAAATAATAAAGAAAATGTAGAAGGGAAAAATGCTTTATGAATGTGAAATAATGTATTTGGATCATGCTCTAGATGTTTCTTGGGATTATGTTCCTTCAACATCTATCACTTAAAGGCTATCTAGCACCACCACCTTGGTTAGAGCTATCACCAACCAAAAGGTATGACTAGTCCTCTTCTTGTCTCACTTCACCTAGCACCTATTACTTGCCTCTACTAGCTTCACAACTCCATGCTAATATGAATCTAATACCTGGGTATAAATACCCTAGATCAAACCCTCAATGGTCACCTTGAAAGAGATTCTTGTTATTACAACTCGTCCTTTTGTGTCTTAATTACAAGTTACCTATTTGGGTCTTGTTACAATAAATACAACATTAATTATGAAAAGATACCATCTTTGTTATGTAGCACCACTACTCAAGAATGGGAATGTAACAATCTACCCCCTTTAGGTTTCATTTGTACTTAAACAAGTCCATGTTCACAATCCTTTTCCACCTCAAATATTTCTTTACATGCTTTAATGTTCCAATGCTTTGATTTCTCCTTTTGACTTAAAGTTCTGTATCCTAATGTTCTCTTACTTATTCTAAAAACATAATATAATAAGAGTATATGTAAAATAAATATCATTTTACTAATACTTACTTAATTCTCTAAGATAATGAAAAGATGTGAATTAAAGGTCTACCAATCATCAATTACTAGTCCTAACTATGATTACATAAAGTGTAAGTCATATCTAGTTATCCAAGTGAAGGCAAGGAAAATCCTTTATTTTCAACTTGCATTTCCTTAAGATATTTTACTTACTAATTAAAATATAAATTAAGAAAATATAAATATTATAAATAAAAGTAAGGTTAAGAGACTTCATGATCTTAACCAACCTTAGGGATTAATAGAAGTAGCTGTAATTCTATCATAAGAGGTATATGGTCAGATGGTCTTGTTCAAGATGGAAGGGTTTGATCTTGCTTCTTAACTTCTTCATTAGGAATTAACTCTAATTGCTTTCTAACTTGGAAGAATTGGACATCATACCATATGTAGTCTAGAATCTTGTTAAAAATTAATGTTGATCCATCTTCATTAATCATGATAGTGTAATTCATAAATTATGGCTCTTAATGAATTCTATCCAACAACATCATCTAGTTTTCAATTCTTGGATTTGGCTTGTCTATTAAGGACTCAAATTAATCAAAATATTCTTTGGCCAATGTAATTTCAAGTTAAAATAATGAGAATATCTTCTACAAATTGGTTTACCTTCCAAGCGTTCTTTTACACATCCATATTTTAAGAATTGATAAACACCACTTCTAACTTTTGGATTGAAGTCTCCATAGAGGATGAATGACACTAGATTGATATCTATCTAGCTTAGGAATAACTTATTCTTTAAATATTCCTCTATTTGATTAATCAAATATATCACTTTGCAAAGACTAACATCTAAACATGTTGATTTAATAATTAAATATATGTTAACCACCTATACATGTCTTTCTAACTAGATTTTAACTATCAATGTCAAGGCTATATAGGTTCTCTAGAACCTTGACTATTCTTTCTTTCCCATGATTTGAAGTTATGAGGTTTCAAAAATCATATCATCTAATCTCCGTTCAAACCTTTGTACTAATTTGAACTTGGCTTCTTTATAAATGATTATGCAACTATCCATGTTGTGTTTTCTACTATAGGCTAATTTGTATGACTTGAATGAAGAACTTTTAGAAGAGCCTGTTTGTTTATAAATACCTTTGTATCCCATGTTTTCAAATTGGATAGAAATTGGTAAAATAATTCCCATGACAAGACTTCTTGTAAAAACAAGAGATTAGTATCCAAATCTTATAACTCTACTAAGATGCATGGGTATCAATATGCATGTTAGTCCAATGTCCATATTGGACATAGTGGATGTTACCTTTCATTGGATAGAGATCTTCCAAGCACATTATATGTTGCAACTTTTATTATTGTTTTGGAGTTCTCTCTAGGGTCATTTTTCTTCATGGGTATTAATGAGCCATGATATCGCGTCGGCGATATCGAGTACATGATATCGGGGCCTTCCAAGAGATATTGCATATGCAATATTAAGGCTTGCCTCATTACCTATAAATAAGAGGTGGGCACACTTGGTTTGCATAGTTAGTCATAGTCCCTTACCCAAACTCTTGTCTTTTTCCCTTTCCAGAGATAGAATTATTTCTGAGTGCTGTAGTAGGAGTCATAAAGTGAACGGATCTTTATTCAAGCATTGTATACCTAAGCACACCTTGTATATGGCAATAAAGATGAACTTTGTGATAAACCTTGCAACATTTAGAATAGATTAATTAATTTTAATTATTGTTACTTAATGCTTTCTGTAGTTAATTAATGTTCTCTCTCTTACCCTACAACTCTCCTAAGTACGCACACTCAGTACGATCACTTCGAGCATGCATGTAATGCTTGGTAACCTAGTAACGATTAGCGTTTGGTAATCCTAGTAGTGTTGCACTAGTTCAAGATGTGTATGACAAGTGAGAATGGATGCTGGTATTAGGACTAGTTAAGGCATAGTTGAGTAGTTACATCAAAATTAGTTACTTATTTATCTCTCTCCTCCCTTTGTAGCACTAGGACATAAAAACATAAAAACTATAAAAAATCATGTACCTCAAGTTTACTTAACCATACAATTGTGCTATATAAGTAAGCTTGGGAAGGCAACGATTGATCAACCCATCCTTGTTCCACAAAGATGCATAAGAACTTAGTACTTGGAATTCAACCGGATCATGCGTGGATGCTTGTATTTGTATGGTTAATCATAGGGATACCTTTCCACTCATCATTGGTGTTGTTGCCAGGGACTTTGTTGTTTGTGTGCTAATTAGAACTTATGAAATATTTCTCATCATTAGAATGAACCCTTAGGGTTGGTTACAAGAAAAAAATATATAATAATATATAATACATTGCACACTAAATATACAATCATGTCTCCTTCTTCATATGAAAGTGTTTCACCACCTAGGTCTGATACAAGGAACAATTAGAGGTGTAGTACACATGATAGCCTACTAGTCCCTCAACAATTTTGCATGATATATGTTCATCTTGATGAGTATATACCAAACTTTACCTTTATCCTTGGCCAGGATGAACAACTACATTGGCAAGATTTAGAAGGTAACACAATCGCTTAGTCTCAAGCATGCTTCTTCATGATATCACCTGAATTAGTATGTAGCACTTATAGGTACAGTACGTTATGCATGATCATGACTCAAGAGAGTATTTACCCACGGAGGCATAGCGTCAAAGGGATTTACAATAAGAGAGACATCATGAATCCATAAAGGGAAAGTTGTCATAGAATGTCCTACATGTCCTAAGAGAAAATGAGGGTGGTGAACCTACCTTAGGTAGTCACCCATACAATGATGTTCCTCTCGTTGACTTCAGTCAAAGGGTTGTATATAGGAATCTTTACTCAACTATCCATAACCCAAATTCTGATACCAGCACACATAAAGGGTCTGAAAAAGGAACACGAACACATAACAAAGATGGACATTCCAATCGTAACCGTGATCGAGGCTACAACCACCGAAGAGAGGGAAGTAGGCACCGACATGGTGACGGTCCTCCTTCTTCTTTGCCTTCATCATCTCCTTCACCCTCTCCTTCAGGATCTAGACATAGTCACAAAGAGAAAGACCATGAGGATAACGATAGGTAAAATGGAAGTCATAGACAAAATAGTCAAGAAAGGGGATGAGGGCACTCTAGGGAAACACACCATGAAAGAAGGGAGAATAGGAAACAACATGGGCATCATAGACACCACAGACGAGACGATGACGATGAACCCCTACTCGCTACTTGAAGTATGTTAAACATAACTGAGGCTATTAGGATCCTAAAAAGGCACCAAAAGGATAGTAGGATCAAGAGATTAGACATGAATAATATCCCATGATTTGAATAGGGATACAATGCTAATCCTCAAAATCATCTACAATAATTTCATGATGCATGTGCCTTACAAAACATAGAAAATGACTGAAGAAAATTAAAGTTGTTTTCATGGACGCTGATCAAAGAAGCAAAAAGTTGGTACTAGTCATTAGAACTGGAATTCATTCATAGGTGGAGTACCATGTTAGAATTGTTCAATGATAAGTACAAAACATACTCCCAAGTGTCCAACCTGCGAAAGCAAATTCAAGGTTGAAAACAAAGAGGACATGAACCCTTGGATGCTACCATGGGCCGATGTTATGCACTATTACATCATTGTCCCAACTATGGTTATTTGTAGAGAGATCAACTATGCCATCTCGTAGATGGGCTTAGGCATGAAACACGAAGAACCCTAGGGACTTATGCCTAAGGAAGACTATCCAAGCTTAGGATCCATCAAGTACAAAGATTATTGGAGCAAGTTGCTAAAGAGGAAGGTGAGTTATGGAAAAGAGAAAGTGCTGAGGAATATAATAGAGATCCTTCCCTCTAAAAGAAGGGAGTAAGATTTTGTAAGGATGAAGAAGAGTCACCACTCAAAGAGATGGTGAATAGGAAAACTTTTCCTATTTAAAAACTTACATCAGAAGTATTGACAAAGGTGGACCAAATGTAGAACTCCCTAGATGATAAATTTCAAATCGTTCTCAAAATAGTAGAAGAGTCTAGAGAGCAAGGTAGTGAATGGGGAAAAAAAGAGAGAAGTAGAATATGCACATAACAAGGGTAAGGAAAAAGTTATCATCATTGAAGAGGTTGTGGATTCAAATATAGAAAATGATAGTGGATGCAAGATATGCCAATATGACCATCCTAAGGGATGTTTCCCTATAATCTCACATCTGTAGGAGTCTAGGGTGTATGCACTCAACCCATGATTAAACAAAAGGCAAACACCTCGAAGGTTACCTTATCCCCAAGGTAACCCAAGATAGTTCCACCAACCCTTAACATATTATCCAAGTGGAACTCCACCACAACCAACTGAGTAGTATCAACAGTGGTAGCATCCACAATCATGGGGAATGCCACCACCATGGCAACAGTATCCTTACGAACAACCTAATCTATATGGATATTATGTGTAGCAGCCAATCTCTCCATGTAACTCTACTGGTCACATCACTTCTCAACCTTACTACCAAGCTTGTGAGTACTATAGGAATCCTTCTCCTAGGAGTGATGTTCCATAGACATACTATCCATATCATCTAGCTACACCTCTTCCACCCATATCTCCATTACCACTTGCTCCAGCTATGCAGGGTGAACTCCCTACCCAACCACAACAACATAATGGTACAAGGGCTATTAACTCTCAATCTACTATTGGTTCTAACAATTGCATGAAGAAAAGACCTTTCTTCAGAACCAACAGTCCAACTTAACCTCTATAATCACAAGCGGCTAATCTTTTAGACACCTCATTATCAATCAAAACTTCATAACTCCCTTCAAGCCAAACACTATGCCCAACACATACAGCCATGTTAACTCATGTCATCACCAATTGGATTAAGGCTAGCCATCTTCCTAGGAAATTTTCTAATTCTAGAAGTCCTCTTATATATTTACAAACCACTGGGAATGAACCATGCAAGGCTCTTTTGAATTTAGGTTCTAGTGTCAACTTAATCTCTTAAGAAATGTACAAAGCTTGGAACCTTCCTCCACTAAAAAAGAGTAACATTCATTTAGAGTTGGCCAACCAATCCATCACTATCCCATTAGGGCTAGTGGAGGACATTTTCACCACTATTTGTGGGTGGTTGTATCTAGCTAACTTCCTAGTGATTCAAGAGAACAACAGTAAGGGGGACTTCCCAATCATAATGAGAAAAGCATGGCTAAGCACAATTGATGCGCATCTAGAAATCTATGATCTTTCCCTAGAAATATCAAAGAAAAATACATTTGAAAAGATCGAGAAGAAGAAAGTTCCATGCATCGCATACAGTGGCATAGGGTGTATATGCTTGCAAAAGGCGTGGTTTGTACAATGTTTAACATTGCCTACATGCAATTAGTATACACAAGTGACTAATATACAAAGATGCTTGTATGTAGTAGCCATATGACAAGAAGGTACCTAGTGGCTAATAGCTAATCAAGAGAGCAATTCAACTATATGCATGAAACCAACTAAGGGTTTAACTTGCGCTTACATCGATAGTATAGACACATTAGAGCAAGTCCATCACCAACTTCCAAGTATTGACATTGAAAATATTAACTGGGGAAAGTTGGAAATTCTTTGATAATTTTAAGTAGGAGCCCCTTAAGTTAAAATCATTACCCACTGGTATGAAGTACACGTTTCTCAAGAATGAAAAATCAGTAATTATTAACATGAAGCTCGCTCCTCAATAGAAAGAGAGACTACTGAAGGTGATAAACAAATGGTTGAAAGAATTCACTTGGTCATATCCTGAATTAATCAGAATAGATCTTAGGATATGCCAACACAAAATTTATACCAACACCTCCATGAAGCCTCAACAAGAACCACCAAGGTGATTGAACCCCAAGCTTAAGCAAGTGGTTAAGGAAGAAATCGAATAGCTTCTAAAAGCTAGGTTGATATGCCCCATTGCTAATAGTGAATGGGTTAGTACCTTAGTTATTGTGCCCAAAAAGGGAGGTAAATGGAGGGTCTGCATAGATTTTAGGCTACTAAATATGGCAACATTCAAAGACCACTTTCCATTTCCATTCATCAACCAAGTCTTAGATACCATTGCAGTGCATCGCTACTATAGTTTTCTGGATGGGTATAGTGGGTATAACCAAATACAAATAGCCCTAGAAGACTAAGCGAAGACTACGTTCACTAGTCCTTGGGGAATATTTGTAAGCAAATAGATGTCTTTTGGCTTGCGCAATACCCCTACAATGTTTCAATGATTAGTTCTAAGCATATTCCAATAGTAGATATGAAATGGTGTGAAAGTCTTCATGGATAACTTCTCCACTTACGGAGCAAACTTTGATTAAGCCTTGGACTGGTTAGAACAAGTACTAAAGTGATGTGTAGAAACCAATTTAAGGCTCAACTAGCAAAAAAGACATTTAATGGTCCAAGAAGGAATCATATTAGGGCATAAGATTTTGCAAAAATGGATAGAGGTAGACCTTGAATAGATCAAAGTTATCCAAGGAATCACTCAGCAACCTAAAACTATAAAAGATATCTGGTCATTCCTTGAACACACTGGCTACTACAGAAGGTTTATTAAGAACTTTTCAAAGGTTGCAAAACCATTGGTTAAACTAATGAACAAGGAAATACCTTTTGAATGGACCAGGGAATGCAAACTAGCTTTCCAAACTTTAAAATAGAAGCTCGTAGAAACACCCATTCTACAAGCTCCTAACTATGCTTACCATTCCACATAATGACTGATGCATCCAACTATGCTTTACGAGCTGTAATTACATAGTTAGATGTCCAAAAATGTCCTTATTACATCCACTATGCAAGTAGGAGTATTTCTTGTGCACAACTTAACTACACCACAATAGAGAAAGAATTAATGGCTATAGTGTTTGCATTAGAAAAATTTAGATGCTATTTCTTGGGCTATAAGGTATTCATGCACACGAATCATAGTGTAATAAGGTTTCTAATGAATAAATTAATGGTGAGCCCTTGCATCATACAATGGCTCATAATCTTACAAGAGTTTGATCTTGTAATGATTGATTGAAAAGGCACCAAGAACGTAGTTTTTTATCATTTATCTCAGTTGTGATGGGACAATAAAGAGGATAAGTATCCAATTTCTGATCACTTCCCTAATGAACTCCTTTTTGTAGGTATAGTAACTAATCAATTGACCACAAAAAAAAACTGGTATAGTAGTATTCTCACCTATCTCCTTACACAACAAACACCACAAGAGTTAGACACTAAAAAGAAATAATAGTTCCTTCACCAAGCCAAGTATTTTATGGAGATCAATGGGAAACTTTATAAAGAAAGTTCTGATGGCTTGGTTCAATGGTGCGTTCTTGATATAAATCAACTACGAGTTCTCTAAGATGCTCATGAGGGTCCTTGTGGGGGTAATTATGCTGGGAGATGAAAAACCATTAAAATCCTACTTGCAAGATATTATTGACCTACATTGTTTCAGGATGCCCATCATTTCATCCAATCTTGTGAGCATTGTCAACGTGATGGGGAAATGACTGCTAGAATGGAGGGTTTGCAACAATGGATTCAACCTTCAGAACCCTTCAACATATGGGGAATTGATTTTATGGGGCTCATTCCACTAATGTCCAATGGGAAAGCTTACATCGTTGTTGCTATTGACTACTTTACAAAATGGGCAAAAGCAACCACTGTTAAGGATTCTACATCATCTACAACTATACAGTTTGCTCAACAACAAATCATAAACAAGTTTGGTGTGCCTTGTGCATTTATTTCTGACAATGGCACACATTTTACAGGTGCAACCTTTTGGAAGCTGATGCGACACTTAGGGGTTGAACACAAATTGACTACTCCATACCACCCTCAAGAGAATGGTCAAGCTAAGGTCACCAATAGAGAGATTACAAAATATTAACAAGAAGTATTAGCAAGTATAGGATAGAATGGAGCAACAAACTGAACGATGCTCTTTGGGCATACCGCTTCACATGGAAACTCCCTATAGGCTACTCTCCCTATGAGTTAGTGTACAAGATACTTCCAATTCTTCCCATTCAAGTAGAACTCTGTATACTATCTATGACATGTGATCTTAACCTTGACCTTAATCTAGCACAAAAAGAATGGTTAATGATCCTTAACTTGCTAGATGAGACTTTTTCTTTAGGGGCCATGATGATTTACAAACCTGAGATCCCAGATAAGAAATTGTTGGTCAACATCCAACAAACCAAACCTTTCCATGAGCTTAGAATAGCTAGTACCAATACAACCTCTATTGGTGGATAACCCTGCTTGTTATTTCGAATCTCCTCCTTCCAACTCAGTCATGGGGGAGATGGTCACCAATGCTAACCATTCTAAGCCCTCAGCTCTTCTTTTTTGTATTTTTGTTTTACACATTTGTTTTCAATTTTATTTATTTTTTTACACCATCATTCATATTTTTTTCCTATTCCTTTAGTTTGATTTACTTTCATTCATCATACACTAAGTGCTCATGATGGTGGATTGTACTATAATGGTGTTGATTGTTAATGTTGGGTTTGTACCTTTGATTTTCAATGTTGATACTATGATATGGTTCTTTTGATAAAATAGGAAATGAGTCCACACCATCCATTCCTTTGTTCAACTCTATGGTCTCCTTTAGTCTTGGAACTGTACTATCCCTTTTTCCAAATAAACTTATTAATGACTTGGTGGCTTTGTATTCTTCAAATTGAGGAAGGATTCAATGGTTGAAAAGGGTGTGACTTCAAGGGAATTCGATGCATAAGTGTTGGCTATTCTCTTGGGTACTTGGATGTTTTTCATGGGTTCTCCATCATTCCACTGATGACCAAACATCAAGAAGTCGAATAAATCAAATAAGTCTTTGCATAGTGTGGTTCTCATGCAAAAAAAAAAAAAACTAGTAAGAATTCAAAGCACACCCCTTAGACATAATAAAGAAATCTAGGCTACAAGCACTAGTTATGGCACTAGAAAGACATGTTACCCATGCCTGAAGGTTCCCTCTAACTAAGGCCCTTTCTCGCTTCCTACTTCTCCCTCTCGCTCGCCTTAGAATGGTGGTGACTTTTTGGGGAAGCATTCTTGTTGCTTCCAGGGGATGGATTGGTCAAGTGTATTGATGTGAGGTCATTGAATGTGGTTGGTTTAACTTTGGATTTGGAATGATTTATGCTTATTAATCTTAATCATAAAATACACAAGGGACTTTACACAACCTTACTCTTGGGATTCCATTCCATTTTCTACTCTCCATCTTTCTTCCCATTTTAAACCTCATTACTAGTTTTATGATTAATCTATCTCACAGTTCACGCATTGTTATTCTTTGGTAAATTCTTGTGCATTAGTCTTTAACCATTTTTTCTATATGTCATTCCTAGAGCCTACAAACTCTTTGGTTTGTGGGTTTGTCAAGGCATAAAGGGCATGAACCTGCTTTGGGGAGGCCCACTGACATTCATTTATGATGCAATCGTTAAATTCTTCTCCTTAAACATTTCTTGCAATCAACAATTTCTCATTCCATCCCCATCCATGACATCCATTTTAGTGGCATCACCATTGTTATTTTTCCCATTTTTCTTGTTCCCTATACTTTTTCACCTTATTGCTACCAGAGGTTCACTCTTGGTCATGGGGATCCTATCACAAATTTTTCCATTCTACTATTTGTATCAACCCTACATCTTGGGTAGTTATCAGTGATAAATCTCTAACCCAGTTTCTGCCCTAAGCACAACCCAGCCAATGCACTTTATATCGAGGCAAGGTATCAACTGCATTATGGTTTACTTATCCTTGCTCATTCGTGACTGCATTGTGTGTGTAGATGGCAATTACATGAATTATGGACTGGAATAGGAGGAAGCACTCAGGATGGACTATAGATGGAGCATTTACACCAAAAACAAGTTTGGTCGCATGGCTATGGATAAACAATGGAATGCTCAATCGTGACATCAACAACAATGAACCTCATTTTCTTTACTCTCTCTTCAAGCTATCAGATGAGGGTCTAGATGTCATCTATGTATAGTGTTCACCACAAAGGGCATGAACACCAATGTTCTAATATGTTTTTCGATTCATTCATTGGATACTTTGAGTCTATTATTCCCTATCGCTGTCAATTCTCATTCAGTCAATAATCCCATACCTTTCCAACATTTTGTAAGGAACTTGAGGATGAGTTTTCATTCAGTCATGGGGGTATGATGAGCTACGATATCACATCCACAATATTGAGTACGCGATATCATGGCCTTCCAAGTGATATCATGTATGTGATATCAAGGCTTGCCTTATTTCCTATAAATAAGAGGCAAGCACACTTGGTTTGCATAGTTAGTCTTAGTCCCTTACCCAAACTCTTGCTTTTTTTCCTTTCTAGAGATAGAATTATTTCTAAGTGCCCGCAATAGGAGTCATAAAGTGAATGGATCTTTATTCAAGCATTGTGTACTTGAGCACACCTTGTGTACAGCAATAAAGATGAACTTTGTGATAAACATTGTAGCATTCAAAATAGATTAATTAATGTAAATTACTGTTACTTAATGCTTTCCTTAGTTAATTAATGTTCTCTCTCTTACCCTACAACTCTCCTAAGTAATTGCACTCAGTATGATCACTTTGATTATGCATGTAACACTTGGTAACCTAATAACAATTAGTGTTTGATAATCCTAGTAGTGTTACACTGGTTCAAGATGTGTACGACAAGTGAGAATGGATGCTGGTGTTAGGAGTAGTTAAATCAAAATTAGTTACTTATTTATCTCTCTCCTCCCTTTGTAGCACTAGGACATAAAAACATAAAAACTATAAAAATCATGTACCTCAAGTTTACTTAACCATACAATCGTGCTATACAAGTAACCTTAGGAAGACAACGATTGATCAACCCATCCTTGTTCCAAAAATATGCATAAGCACTTAGTCCTTGGAATTCAACTGGATTGTGCATGGACGATCATATTTATATGGTTGAGCATGGGGATACCTCACCACTCATTAGGTATCATTCATCTTTTTAGAATAAGAGTATGATTTTTCATGATGTTCTATCACATGTTTTGGTTGTAGGCTCAATGGGCATATGTCTTCATGATCATTCTAGTTCACCAATTGATTTTAAATTAGTAGCAACTAGCTATATTACCTGGACTCTTAATGAACCTTACTACCCACTATAGAACACCAACTTTGACAATGTAACTAATGATACACTAGGGGTTATTGATCAAAGAATATTTATCTACATAGCTTAAGTAGCTAGCCTAAGCTCCAAGATGGCCAAAGAGGTAAGATATATTTAGTCCAACAATTAAATTGTTAGGCATTGTTAATTAGTCTAAGGTATGGCCTCTTAAGGAATGATATAAGATGTCACCTAATTATCAGGTACATGGTTGATAAATCTAACCTTCCCATTAAGTTTAGAAGGCTAGAAAATATTAGAAATGACTATTCATATTTTAGAAAGAAATATTGTATGCTTGAGTTATGTTAAAATTAAGCCTCCAAGGATATTGAGGCACCATGTTAAGACAATGATTAAAAATTGATTTTTGAAGCTTAGTGAAGTATATTTGACTTCTTCATAGCATTCGAAAGGTTAGCATTAGTAGAAAATAACACTTTGTTCACCAAAAAAGGCTTCTAGAATCAAGTAAATTGTTAAGCATTCTTAATAGATTTAGTACCTAGCCTAAGGCCCAAGATGTTAGATCTAGTCCAACAATTAAATTGTTAGGCATTGTTAATCAATCTAGGTTATGGCCTCTTAAGGCATGAAGTAAGATATCAATTAATTATTGGGTAACTAGATGATGAATCTTACCTCACCATTAAGTTTAGTAGATTGAAAAATGTTAGAAATGACTACTTCTATTAGAAACTAAAATTGTATGCCCAAGTTATGCTAAAATGAAGCCTCCAAGGGGTCTTAAGGCACCATGTTAGGATGATGGTTAAAAACTAATTTTTAGAGCTTCTTGTGGGATAGATTTGACTTGACCATTGAGTTGAAAAGGTTGAAATTGACAAAAATTGACTCTTTGTTCGCCAAAAAAGGCTTCCAAAATTAAAAGTTATGGCTACTGAAGTCCAAAACATTGGGCATAGAAAACAAGACTTTTGAGCTATCACTAATTCTAATGCTACTCATCTAAGACAATTGCATTTATTTATAGAATTTTTATCTCACTTGCTACCAAAATGTCAATTTAAATTGGTTGTAAAATCTTGCTACCTAAATGTCAATTTCAGTTTTTCTTTTATTTGATGAATTTAAAAATTTCTGTCAATTGACAAAACATTTCCCATCAAGGATGGCAAATTTTGGTGCCCGAAACTACTCAAGGAGCTAGGTTTTTTTTCAATGCCATTGGTGTCTACTACCTCGAAGGATGTAAGTTTTTTTCACAAGTTAGATTAAAAATCTTCACTACTGCAAATTTCATCCATTACAAAATGTATGATTGATTAAGTTAATATGATTAGTCCACATGTATATAATGGCAAGTTCAAAATGTAAATAATGGCTTTTTTTCTTTCACCTCTTACTATTACATGTTATCGGAAACTTCCATCATTTGGTTTTTAACGAGAGATTATTTGATTGAATTTTCACTTGCAGTCTAGGATGATTAGCATGTTTTCTCTATTACAGGTTTTTTTAAATATTGATATGAATGACTCATTTGAAGTTTTGCAGAGGCACTACTTAACTTTTGTAGGAATATATTTTTGAGACCTAAGCTCTAAATGTTGTGTAGTCATAGAATTTTTAGAGAAAGTTGTTTTCCTTACATTACCGCGGAATCCAAGTTTCAAGATTCATCTATTGAAATAGCTATTTCTTGTTCATAGAAGACATGAATGCAGCAATTGAGGCTATTTGTTAAAAGGAGAGATGCTATTTTCTTATTTTCATTAGCTATATTTTTCAGATCCTTGTATGAACGTTTTGAAGCAGAGAGATTCTGGTGTTTAGCACAAAGACAAAGTTTAAGGGATTTCATTGTTGTGTTTGTTGCTCTTATTGGACTATGAGAGAGATACCCTATCTTTCATCCTTCACCTTTCTATTGACTTCTTGGATGGTTACGGCTGAAAATGTTTTAAAATTTATTATTATTACTATTTCATATATTTTATTTTTATTTTTCATTAATTTTTTTATTTTTTATTTTTTCTAAAAAATTATAATTAAAAATTGAGAATATTTAAAAATTTTTGTTGGCCTCATGACCTCATGGTTGGAAAGAATTGGTGATATCCCAAAAAAATTTTAATTAAAATTTTAATTATTTATATATATGTAAATTATAAATAGTTATCATAATCTAATAGCTAGATGCTTGGCGTAGATGGTTAACTAGATGAAATATAAACGTAGAGGTTGGTAAATAGGAGGTCTTGGTCTTGATTTTCAATCTCAACATCTTAATAATAAGTTTTTTCAATTATTATCATTTAGCTAATGTGGTGGTTCAACAAATGACAAGGTAAGGTTTAGTTAGGTTAATGGGAGGTTCCAAGTTCAATTCCTAACCTACAAATTTTAATTTTTTTTAAATATTATTTATATATTTATTTTAATATTGTTTTAGCACACATAATAAGAAAATTAAAATGGTGATATCATCGAAATCATCTCAATGAGTAATACGTATCAGACATAGTCTTAGGTTCAAAAATTAAGTTTGATATTCAAGATTTGAAAGGATCAAAATTGCTTATTTTGCCAAATTAACATTACTAGATGACATGTGCATTTCTAGATGACATGAATTTGGTTGCATATGGATGACATGTGGATTTCTAGATGACTTGAATTGGGTTATTGATGAGCCGTGATATCGCATACACAATATCACATCCGTCACATGATATCACATATGTGATATCACGTCCTGCCTCACCTTCTATAAATAAGAGGCGGTGCCCTTTGTTCCAAGGCAATTAGACTTAGACCCTTAGCCAAACTCTTGCAGTTTTGTCATTCTAGAGTTAGAATTATTTCGGTGTGCCCGTAGTATGAGTCATAGAGTGAACGGATCTTTATTCAAGCAATTTGTACCTGAGCACAATTTTGTATACGGTAATAAAGACGAACTTTATGATAAACCTTGCAGCATACAAATTAAGGTAATTAGTAATTAATTATTGTTTAATGCTTTCCTAGTTAATTAATATCTCTCTCAACCTTCAACCCCCTTAGTTAAATACACTCAGTACAACCACTTCGAGCATGCATGTAGCACTTGTTAATCCAATAATGATTAGCATTTGGTAATCCCAGTAGCGTTGCACTAGTTCAGGATGTGTACGGCAAGTGAGAACAGATATTGGTGTTAGGAACATCTAGAAACTAGTTAATGAATAGTTAATGTAAGTTAGCCACTTAGTTCTCTCTCCCTCTCCTTTATTAGCAGAATACATAAAAAAGATAAAAGCTATAAAAACCCTAAACCTCAAGCTTACTTAACCATACAACCATGACAATACAAGTAAGTTTGGGAAGACAATGATTGATTAACCCTAAGTATTCCATTAAGGTGCATAAGCACTTAGTCCTTGGAGTTCGACCGGATCGTGCATGAAATGCTCATATTCATATGGTTGAGTGTAGGAGTACCTCGCCACTCATCATTGACGCTGCTACGAAGGACTTAGTTGTTTGTGCACTGCATAGAACATAGGAAGCCATTCATATTGTTGGAACGTTAGAACGAACCCTTAGGGTTAATTAAAAAATACAAGAAAATGGTACATTGCACACCAAACAAGACAAGATGTATTCTTCTTTGCATAAGAGCACTTCACCATCTAGGACTAACACAAGAGGCAGTCGGCAACATAATACACATAACCAGAATCTGCCAGTTCCTCAATAGTTTCGTGTGGTATATACTCATCCCAATGAGTAAGTACCCAATTTCACCTTTATTCTCCACCAAGATGAACAACTGCATTGGAGAGACTTGGAGGGTAACATAGTGTTGCCTCCAGACCGATCATTTCCCAACATGCTCCTTCGTGCTCTCACACGAATAGGCATGCTACTTGTATATGCAGAATACATTGCATGCGATCATGACACAAGGGACTATCATCCCACAGAAGTGCAACATCAAAGGGACTTGCAACAGGAGAGATACCATACATCCTTGAACCCCATGACGCTTCTCACATTTTGAGTGAAATTGAGAATGGTGAACCTACTTCAATAGGTTTCCCACAAAATGATGTTCCTCCTCCTAACATTGGTTAGGAGGTGGTGTATCAGAACCTCCACTCCACTATTCACAACCCTGCTTTTGATACCCACAAACACAAAGTGTTCAATGAGGGAACACGAACACATGATAAGGGTAGACTTTCTGATCATAATCATGATTGTGGCCGAGACCACCAAAGAGAAGGTAAAAAACATTGTCATGGAGATAGTTCTCCTTCTTCTTCACCTTCACCCTCTCCTTCAGTTTCGGGATGAAGTCATAGGCAAACCAATCGTGAGGATAAGGGAAAACAAAGTGAAAGACATCGACGAGATAGTGGAGAATGAGGATAAGGGCACTCTAAGAAATCAAGGCATAAAAGAAGGGAGAGTAGGGAACTGCATAGACACCATAGACACCATGAATGAGATAATCATAAAGAACCCTTGCAACTAGAAGTATGCTAGATATAACGAAGATAGTAAGAGTTCCAATAAGGCACCGAAAGGATAGTAGGATCAAGAGGTTAGACATGAACAACATCCCACGATTTGAAAGGGGATACAACGCTGATCCTCAAAATCATTTACAAGCATTCCATGATGCATTTGTCTTGCAAAACATAGAAAAAAAATGGTAAAAACTAAAGTTATTCCCAAGGATACTAGTGAAAGAAGTTGAAAGCTAGTACCGATCCTTAGAACCAAAATCCATTCGAAGGTGGAGTACAATGTTAGAATTGTTTAATGATAAGTACCAAATGTACTCTTGAGTGTCTAACCTATGGAAGAAAATCCAAGGATGGAAGCAAGGAAATCATGAATCTTTGGATGCTGCCATGTGCCACTATTATGCACTATTACATCGTTGTTGTGGCCATGGTTATTCACAGTGGGATCAACTACACTATCTCATGGATGGACTTAGGCATGAAAAAAGAATAACCCTTGGGACATATGCCCAAGGAAGGTTATGAGAGCTTAGGTCTCATCAAATTCATAGATTACTAGAGCAAGTAGCCAAAGAAGAAGATGAGCTATGAAATAGAGAAAGTATGGAAGAATACAACCAAGATCCTTCCCTCTGAAAAAGGGGTGTGAGATTTTGTGAGGAGAAAGAAGAGTCACCACTCAAATAGATGGTGAATAGGAAAACTTTGCCTCTCCAAAAGTTAACAACAGACGTATTAGCAAAGGTAGACCAAATATGGGACTCCTTGGATAGTATGTTTGAAACTGTTCTCAAAATTGTAGAGGAGTTTAGGGAGTGAGTTAGTGACTACGACAAAAAGAAAAAGAGAGAAGTGGAAAAGACACATAATAAGGGTAAGGGCAAAATGGTCATCACGAAAGAGGTTGTGGATTTAGACATGGACAATGATGGTGTATGTGACATATGCCAATACAACCATCCTAAGGGATGTTGCCCAGTGATCTCACATCTACAAGAGTCTAGGATGTATGCACTCAACCCACAACTAAATAAATGACAAGCACCCTGATAGTTACCTTATCCCCAAGGTAACCCAAGGTAGTTCCACCAACCTTCAACATATTATCCAAGTGAAACTCCACCACAACCTGTTGAGCAACATCAATAGTGGCAATACCCACAGTCATGGGGGATACCACCACCAAGGCAACAATACCCCTATCGGCAACCTGACCCATATGGCTACTACGTGCAGCATCCAATCTCTCCACATGACTCTGTTAGTCACGTTACGCCACAACATCACTACCAAGCTCGTGAGTATTATAGAAATCCTTCTCCTAGGAAAGATAACCCACAAACATACCATCCTTCAAATCCATCCATAGCTCTCACACCAATAGCTCCATTACCACCAGCTCCAACAATGCAAGGGAAACTCCCTACTCAACCACAACAACGCAATGCCACAAGAGCTCTAAATCCTCAACCCGCTATTGGTTTTGACAACCGTATGAAGAAAAGACCTTTCTTCAAAACAAATAGTCAAACCAATCCCTTACAACCACAATCAATTGAACCTCTAAATGCCTCCCCATCAAATAAAGCTTCAAAGCTCCCTTTGAACCAAACACTGAGCTCAACGCATACAGTTATGTTAACACATGTTGTTACTGACTGGATCAACGTTGTCCACCTTCCTAGGAAATTCTCTAATCCTAGAAGCCCTCTAATCTATCTCCAAATCACTAGGAATGAGCCATTCAAAGCTCTTGTAGACTTAGGTTCTAGAGTCAACTTAATATCACAAGAAATGTACAAAGCCTAGAACCTACCTCCATTAAGGAAGAGCAATATTCACCTAGAGTTAGCTGACTAATCCATCATTATCCCCTTGGGACTGATGGAGGACATCATCACCACTATGTGTGGGTGATCGTACCCAGCTGATTTCCTAGTGATACAAGTAAATAATGATAAAGGGGACTTCTAAATAATAATGGGAAGGGCATGGATAAGTACTATAAATGCACGCCTAGGAATCCGTGATCTTTCCCTAGAAATATCTAATGAAAATACTTTTGGAAAGATTAAGAAGAATAAGGTTCCATGCATCGCATACAATGATGTAGGGTGCAATTGCATGCAGAGATCATGGGTTGTGCAAAGTTTAGCATTGCCTGCATGCAACTGGTATGCACAAGACATTAGTATACAAAAGTGCCTATATGCAATAGCCACACAACAAGAAGACATCGAGTGGTTGATAGCTGATCAAGAGAGTAACTCACTAATGTGCATGGAACTAATTGAGGGAATAACTTGCACTTACATTGAAAGCATAGATGCACTAAATCAAGTCGACTACCAACTTTCAAGCCTTAACCTTGAAAACATCAATTGGGGGAAGTTGGAAATTCCTAAAAAATTCAAACAAGAGCCCCTAGAATTGAAACCATTTCCCACCAATCTAGAATATATGACCCTTGACAATAGAAAATCAATAATCATCAACACAAAACTTGCTTCCAAATAAAAAAAATTGCTGAAAGTGATAAAAAAATGGTCAAAAGCCATTTCCTAGTCATATCTCGAATTAACTAGAATAGATCCTAGGATATGGTAGCATAGGATTTACACTAACCCCTCCATGAAACCTAGAAAACAACTACAAAGGAGATTGGACCCAAAATTGAAGCAAGTATTAAAAGAAGAAATAGAATAGCTTCTTAAGGCTGGGTTCATATATTTCATTGTTGATAGCGAATGGGTTAGCCCTCTGGTGATCATGCCTAAAAAGGGAGACAAATGGAGGGTGTGCATATATTTTAGGCTGCTAAACATGGCAACATTTAAGGATCACTTTTCATTGTCATTCATTGACCAAGTCTTAGACACCATAGCAGGGCATCGCTATTACAATTTTTTGGATGGCTATAGTGGATACAACCAAATACGGATAGCCCCAAAAGACCAAGCCAAGACAATGTTCACCAGTCCTTGGGGAATGTTTTCATATAAACAAATGTTGTTTGGCTTGTGTAATGCTCCTACCATGTTTCAATGCCTAGTTTTAAGCATATTCCAACAGCAAATAGGGAGCAGAGTGGAAGTCTTTATGGATGACTTCTCCACCTATGGAACAAGTTTTGATCAAGCCTTGGACTGATTAGAGCAAGTGATGAAAAGATGTGTAGAAACAAATTTAAGGCTCAACTAGTAGAAAAGCCATTTCATGGTCCAAGAGGGCATAGTACTTGGGCATAAGGTTTCACATGCAGGAATATAGGTAGACTATAGTAAAATTAGGGTCATCCAAGAAATCACCCTTCAACCGAAAACTATCAAATATATTCGATCATTCCTTGGACACACTGGCTACTATAGGAGATTCATTGAGATCTTCTCCAAGATTGCCAGGTCATTGGTAGAGCTAACAAAGAAGGATGTACCTTTTCAGTGGACCAGGGAATGTGAACTAGCATTCCAAACTCTGAAACAAAAGCTTGTAGAAACCCCCATTCTACAAGCTCCTAACTAGTCTAGACTATTCCACATAATAACTGATGCATCCAATTATGCTTTAGGAGCTAAACTTACATAGTTAGATGACCAAAAATTCCCTTACTACATCCACTGTGCAAGTAGAAGTATCGTTGGTGCACAACTTAACTACACAACTACAAAGAAAGAATTAATGGTTGTAGTGTTTGCACTGGATAAGTTTAGGCACTATGTGTTAGATTACAAAGTGTTCATCCACACGGATCATAGTGCAATCCGGTTCCTCATGTACAAGCCAACGATTAGCCCTCATATTATAGAATGGCTAGTAATCCTACAGGAGTTCGATCTAACGATGATCGATCGAAAAGGCATTGAGAACGTAGTTGCAAATCATTTATCTTGGTTGCACTGAGACAACAAAGAGGATGAATATATAATGTCTGATCATTTTCTTGATGAAGCCCTCTTTTCCAGTGTAGTAAATAACCAACCCATGGAGACGAACTGGAATAGTAGCATTCTCACCTATCTCCTTACTCAACAAACACCACAGGAGTTGGACTTTAGGAAGAAACAACAATTTCTTCACAAAGCCAAGTACTTCATGGAGATCAATGGACAACTTTACAAAGTGTGTCATGATGGCTTGGTTCGATGGTGCATGCCCAAGGTAGACCAACTGAGAGTTCTCTAAGATGCTCATGAGGGCCCTTATGGGGGTCACTATGCAGGGAGATGAACAGTTATTAAGATCTTGTTTGTAGGATATTACTGTCCAACATTATTTTAGGATGCCCATCAATTTATCTGATCTTGTGAGCACTGTCAACATGATGGAGGAATGACTACTAAAATGAATGATCTATAACAATGGATTCAACCGTTAAAACCCTTTGACATTTGGGAAATAGACTTTATGGGGCCAATTACACCAATGTCCAATGGAAAATCTTACATTGTAGTTTTCATAGACTATCTAATGAAATGGGCTAAAGCAACTGCTATTATAGACTACACATCATCTACAGCTACACCATTTGTGCAACAACAAATCATAAGTAGGTTTAGTGTGCCACATGCACTTATTTCGCATAATGGAACACATTTCACAGGTGTAACTTTTCAATAGTTAATGCAAAACTTAGGGGTTGAACATAAATTGACTACACCTTATCACCCCCAAGCTAATGGACAAGCTGAGGTCACCAACAGGGAGATCACTAAAATATTGACTAAGATAATTAGCAAATATAGGTGAAATTAGAACACTAAACTGAATGATGCTCTTTGGGCATACCGCTCCACCTAGAAACTCCCTATAGGCTACTCTCCTTATGAGTTAGTGTATGGGAAACTTCCAATGCTTCTGATTCAAACTAAGCTTTGTACACTATCAATGGCTTGTGACCTCCACCTCGATCTTGGTCTATCACAAAAACAAAGGTTGGCAACTTTAAATGTGCTAGATGAAAATTGATTAGCTACCCTATCATCAAATGAGTTACATAAGGCATATAACAAGCAACATCATGACTTGAAGATTCAAAAGGTTAAGTATCAACCAGAAGATGAGGTTCTCTACTGGAACCCCACACATGTGCCACAATGCACAAAATTTCAAACACTGTGGGAGGAACCTTACATTATTCACACAACCTTTCCTTCAGGGGCCATGACCATATACAAACCTAAGAGCCTTGATTAGATATTATTAGTCAATGTGCAATAGACCAAACCCTTCCATAAATTTAGAACAACCAGTGTACATAATACCTCTAAAAAGGGATGACCCTGCTCACTATTTTGAATCTCCTCCTTCCAACTCAATCATGGTGGAGATGGCCACCTCTGCTAACCATTTGAGGCCCTCAGTTCTTTTTTAAGTTTTTATTCTACACATTTTTATTTTACAAATTTCTTTAATTTTTCTTTTTTTTTGTTTTGCAACATTATTTATACTTTTTCATTTCTTTGTGTGATTGTTTGTTTTGTTTGTTTTTGTTTTTTCTTTGTTCTTGTTTTTTTCTTTGTTTGTTATTTTTTGTTTTGTTAAGTTCGTCACCTAATAAGTGCTCCCAATGGTGGTATGAACTGTATTCTATTGATTACTAATGTTTGGTTTTTACTTCTGAGTTATAATGTTGATACTAAGGTATGGTTCTTTTAATATAATAGGCAATGAGTCTATGTCATCCATGCATCCATGAATTTCTATGGTCTCTCTTGGCTTGGAACTGTACAGTCCCCTTCTTTAATAATAAAACTATTAATGAATTGATGATTGGGCATTTCTCAAACTAAGGAAGGACTCAAGGACTAAAAAGGATGTGACTTCAAAGGGATTTGATGCATTTGTATTGGCTATTCTCTTGGGTGCTTGGATGCTTTCTTCTTGAGTTTTCCTTACCATTCCGACATTGCTCCATTATCAGGATGTTAAGCTAATAAAAATAAATCTTTGCATTATGTGGTTCTTACGCAAAAAAAAAAAAAACTATGAGAATTCAAAGCACATCCCTTAGACAAAATAATCATCTAGGCTACAAGTACTAGTGATGGAACAAAACAAACATGTTCTCTCTAACTAAAGCCCGCTCTCGCTTCCTACTTTACCCTTTCTCATTTTCTCGGAATGGTGGTGACTCTTTGGTAGAAGCATTCTTGTTACTTCAAGTGGATGGATTGGCCAAGTGTATTAATGTGAAGTCACTGGATGTGGATTGTTTGAGGCTATATTTGGAATGAGATCTACCCAGTTACATTAACCATAAATACACAAGGGGTCGTACACCACCTTGTTCTTGGGACTCCATTCCATTCTCTTCTTTCCATCATTCTTTCTCCATTTTCCACCTCAGTCTATATTTTGGTCGATGCACTGTGTTTCCTTGGGTGAGTTCTTTGCATTAAGTCTTTAACTCTTGCTCCCAAATGACATTTCCAGAGCTTGCAGACTCTTTGAATGTGGGTTTGTCAAGGCATAAAGGGCATGAGCCTACTTTGGGGAGGATCCACTGGCATTCCTATTTGGTGCATCAGTTAACTTCTTTCCCTTAAACATTTTCACAATCAACTTTTTTTTGTTTCATTCCCACCTCTAACATCCATTTTATCGGCATTGTCGTTGTTTCTTTTTCTCCATATTTCTTATTCCTTATCTTTTTCCATTCTATCACTACCAGAGGATCACTCTTAGTCATGGGGGTCCTGGTCCAATTTTTTCAATTTTTCCTTCCCCCTACACCTTAGGTAGTCACCAGTGTTATATCTCTAGAATCTGTATTAGCCATATCATAACTCAGCCAATGGACCTTACACCGAGGCAAGGTATCAACTGTATTGTGATTTACTTATCATTGCTCATATGTGACTATGTTGTGTGTGTAGATGGCAAACATACAACAATGGACTAGACTTGGAAGAAACACTCAGAATGGACTGGTGCTGGAACAATTGTGCAAGGAATAAGATTGATGGTGCAATTATGGATGGACAATGAAAGGTGCAATCTTGGCATCAACAGCAACACATCTTCTCCTTTTCTCTCTTCTCTCTTGGCTGCCAAATAAGGCTAGATATCAATTGTGTATAGTGTTCACTCTTGTGGTCATGAACACTAATGTTGCCATGTATTTTAATGTTGAACCATTCACATGTCATCCCATTCACCATTAGTTGTCATTCAAGTTAATAAACCCATACCTTCCCAATATTTTGTAAGGAACTCGAGGATGATTTTTCATTTAGTCATGGGGGTATGATGAGCCACAATATCACGTACGCAATATCGCATACATGATATCACATCCACCATGCAATATCGCGTCCTGCCTCATCTTCTATAACTAAGAGGCGATGCCCTTTGTTCCAAAGCAATTAGACTTAGACCCTTAGCCAAACTTTTGCAGTTTTGTCATTCCAGAGTTAGAATTATTTTTGTGTGCCCATAGTAGAAGTCATAGAGTGAAAGGATCTTTATTCGAGCAATTTGTACCTGAGCACAATTTTATGTACGGAAATAATGATGAACTTTATGATAAACCTTGCAGCATATAGATTAAGGTAATTAGTAATTAATTATTGTGTAATTCTTTCCTAGGTAATTAATCTCTTTCAACCTTCAACCCCCTTAGTTAAATACACTCAGTATAACCACTTCAAGCATGCGTGTAGTGCTTTGTAACCCAGTAACAATTAGCATTTGGTAATCCCAGTAGTGTTGCACTAGTTCAAGATGTGTATGGCAAGTGGGAACGGATACTAGTATTAGGAATATCTAGAAACTAGTTAATGGATAGTTAATGTAAGTTAGCCACTTAGTTCTCTCTCCCTCTCCTTTATTAGAAGAATACATAAAAAAGATAAAAGCTATAAAAATCATATACCTCAAGCTTACTTAACCATACAACCATGACAATACAAGTAAGTTTGGGAAGACAATGATTGATTACTTGAGTGTTCCATTAAGGTGCATAAGCACTTAGTCCTTGGAGTTCGAATGGATTGTGCATGAAACACTCATATTCGTATGGTTGAGTGTAGGGGTACCTCACCAATCATTAGTTATAAATGATATACTAACCCTTAGACAAAACTTAACCTCATATACCTTATAATTTTGCAAGTATAATGTAGGCTTGTTCTCTTAAATCATGGTTATACCCTAGTGAGATACTAAGGAGAGGATTAGCAAAGTAAGACATCACAAAATTATTCATTGAGTATTAGTTTCCCTATAGAATTCATGGTAATAACCCTTACTAGTTAAGTAGGATGAGGCATTCTTATGGTTAGTTTGACCTTTCTTAAACTTACCAATACATAGGTTCTAGGTAGAGATGGGTAATGCCAAATTACAAAGGTTAGGTATTTAGGGATAATAGTAACTTCCAAAAAAAGAAAGATTAAATTAGACTATGGTTACTAGCATTCTAAGAAGAACTTAATAATGACCTTAACTAATTAACATTCTAATGATACTAAATATGGGTAAGAGTCACCTAGACCGATGTATCCTTATCTTACCAATGTCTCTTGTAGTTGATGAATCTTGACAAGGCATAAGTAGATCTCTCCTAGTTGATGATATCAATGAAATAATATTGTTAGTTGGTGGGATCTATTTTGAATATGATACACATTTATTATTCTCTTGTAGACATGTGATCCTAATTTTTTTTTTCCCTAAAAATTGCTAGAATGGTATCTCTGACATACACAATCTATATGGATTATGTTGAAATTGATGCATATCTTGTGGTGATTTGTGACTCTCCCTAGATCATAGCTCCATGGTTTATCATCAACTTGTACTCAACCCTTGATTCTAATTGGCCCTTGGATCATGGTTTGCTCCAACATCAAATGTGACATTCTGTTCTTGGATGTTATGAAAAACATCAAATATATGTTATATCATACATTATACATAAGAATATAATGATGCAAATGTCAAATATTTGTAACGTTTCACATTATGCATAAAGAAAATAACAAGGAAAATATGGAAGGAAAAATAAAAGAATGCTTTATTAATGTGAAATAATGCATCTGGATCATGCTTTCAGTGTTTACTATGGTTATCTTCCTTCAACATCTATCTCTTAGAGGCTTTCCAGCACTACCACCATGGTTTGATGTATCATCGGCCAGAATGGATGGCTAGTTCTCTTTCTATCCTACTTTATCTAGCACTTGTTACTTACTTTTACTAGCTCCACAACTCAATGCTGATACAATGTATAATGCCCAAGTATAAATACCTTAGTTCAAACCACCAAATGTCACCTTGAATTACATGCTCCTTATTATAATGTATCCTTTCAAGTCTTATAACAACTTTTCCTTATAGATTTTGTTACAATAAATACAAAATTAGTTATGAAGATACATCATCTTCTTTATGTCGTGACATCATTTAGGAATGGAAATGTGGAAATGGATGTATCTAGTATTTTATGTATCTTTTTTTATTTATATAAGTTATGTGTATATTAACTTATCATCCAATAGATGTATGCTAATCCTATTGATTATGTATGGTAGGATTTCATGAAGATTTGGTAGGGATCGTGACATGGCATGTGATCTATGATTTATTTATTTATTTTCCTAGAGTATATTTCATAACATTTTAGTTATGTGGTGTGATGGCTACTTGTAGCTATCTGGTAAGATACTTATTTGAATATTTTGAGAATATTAATTTTTACTATATTCTTTATTAGTTATTTTAGTATATGTGGATGTTACGTGAGATGGAGAGGAAGTTACGTATAAGGTGGAAAGGATCATTACCCATAGCCATAGTGCTCATCTTACTAAGAGGGCTTCTAAGAGGATTAGTAGATAAACAAAATTCTAACCTCTTTGAGTAGTTATGCCCAAGCTTGAACCCAAGTCTTTGACTTAAGAAATGAGCACCTTACCATTACTCCAAATGATGGTTGCTATATGAGGTGGAAAGGATTGATGAAAATATTATTTAGTGCAATGTTTGTATTGAAAATTAGTTGTTTTTCCCCATTCCATGGTTTTTTTTAAATATCCTTTAAAACATCAATTGTTTATTCTCTTCACACACTTTGAGAATTTAAGAGATGTGCTATGAAAGATTAAAGATGGTGGAGGTGCAAGTGTGTTATGTATTAGCTATCTTGCTATTTGAATATTTTTCATTTTCTTTCTCTTCTCTTGTGGATTTCTTAGTGAAAATTTGAAGGTAAGTGATGAGTCATGGTTGCTTGTGTCAACAAGGCCTCGTTGACTTGGCCTCATCAACTAGGCCCCATCTACTAGGCCCCGTTGATGCATCATTTCATAAATTGACTTGGCCCCATCAATACGAGGTCTATTTATGCCTAGAAATACAAGCTCATAAGTTGCATTTATAGCATGTATTTTCATAGTAGTAGCAAAGACCTTATAGTTTTTCCATTTGAGAGTTAGAATATTTTCTTGAGTGCTCACATTAGGAGTCATTAGGTGTATGAATCTTTATTCGAGCATTGTTGTACCTGAGCATGATAGTGTGTATGATAATAAAGATGAGCTTCTTGATAAACCTTGCAACATTCTGGATAGTTTAGATCTTTATTCATGCATTTAATGTTATTAGTCATTTATTCAATGTTTTTCATTAATTAAGCTACTTAAGTCAGATAAGCTAAATAGAATAAGCACATAAGTACAACCACTTCGGGCATAAGCACATATTCACATGGTAATCCCAGCAACATTATTGCTTGGTGCACCTAGTAGCATGACTCTTGGTAACCCAACAATGAATACATGGGTTCAGGATGTGTATAGAAAGTGGGGGTGGATGCTTATGTTAGGATGAGCTAGAGACCAATTAGTTCAATTAAATTAGCTATTAAATTACTTTACTTCTCCCTTCAAGCACCAAAACCATAAAACACAAAAGGATAAAAATTATATGTCTTGATTACTCTTAACCATACCATTATGTCTCTAAAGTGTAATCAAGAAGACAACGAATGACCTTAGAGCAAGATTCACTTCTCAAATGACTAGTGCACTAGAAGACATAGAGTTCTTAGAATTTGACCATGTTGTGTGTGAACACTTAGTGATTCATATGGTTGAGCGTAGGGATACCTCACTGCTCATTAGTAAGTAATCTTGGCTCTTTTTTCCATTTACATTTACATTTTTGTGCATATTCATGGAATGGGTTTTATATTAGTTAATTTCATATTTTTATGATCCTAGTTATGGGCTAGTGGATATTACTTTGAATGTTTGAAATGAAGATTCTATGGATTTTATGTATAATTTATAATTAATGATATTTTTATTTTCATTATCTTCAAGTATGGGCTTGGAAGAATTATTCCAATAAATTTTTGGATTTGAATTTTTTTGATTCAATGAGTTTTTGCTAGTCACAATAGAATGATTTGGACTATTATATTTCTTGTTCATGTATGATCATGAATTTAAAGAGATGTAGTTTGGTATTATTTGTTGGAGAGTTTGGAGTATTTGGATTTACATTCTTCTTTGGTATGTCTGCTAAGATCTATTTTTTCCCTTTCTCGATTCTAAGTGCTTGTCATACATTATTGTGTCTTCTTGATTTTATTTTGATGTTGATTATGTTCTCATCCAGTTGTTCATATTAAGAACTTGATCATATGGTTTTGATTCTTTTTAACTCTGAGAATTTTGAGCTTTGTGTTTTTATTAATTTAAGTTTTCTTCATAGGTTCAGTCATTGGATTACTCTTGTTCTTCATCGATTCTTATTCTTGCAATGTTAATTTCTTTTGCTATGGTTTTATTACATTGTCCCATTAATTCAATGGTTTTTCAACTATGTTTTAACCTTTACCATCTTGTTCTAGATGATTTGGATCTTGGTAATATATCTTTCTATCAAGCTTGGTAACATGACATCTTGTACCTCTCAGTGATGTCTTTGTAGAGACATCTCCACCCTACCTGAGATGTTTCTTTCCTAGTAAAGGCATCTCTACTTATCTAGAAATTTCTTAGTTGAGATGTCTCAACTCTTTTAATATATCATCCTCACTAGAGACACCTCTAACCTACTAGAAACATCTTTCTATCTCTTGAGATGTCCCATCCTACTCCCAGACATCTCCTCCCATTATTTGTTATTCCTTAGGAAGTCTCTCCTATAACCCAACTTTGCCATAACCTTGGTTTTTATAAATTTAAATTCTTTATTTTGGTTTAAAACTTGGTTTTCTTAGCCTATAATATTTTTAAAAATCTATCAAATCCTCCATATTTTTTGAATTGATAATGTTCTTCTTTCAATCTTGAAATGTTGAGTATTTCTCTTACTTTGATTATTATCAATTGGTTTGAACCTTGGTCATTCTGTAATCTCTCCTCTTTGATCATTTTCCATCTCTAACTTGATCATTTATTGATGTTTCTAGGTCCTTGATACAAGCATTCTTATATGTCAATCTTGATAATCTTCTCATTGGGTCTTGAACTTTGATATAGTTTCTTAGTTATGTGGATATTTCATGACTTGATTATTCATCCATTTAAGGTTGTTAATTGTTGGTGTTTTCAAGCTTACCATTGTTGTGGTCTAATTAGTTATTAGAAGCTCTAATCATGATTTTTATCCTTGGATTTTATTGACATCTTAAGTTATGGATGAGATGTATGAAATCTCTTGGATGTTGGATTTGATTCATGGTAATGTTAGATTCCATATATTTGTTTTGTTGGTGTCATATGATTCCTTGGACTAGTATCCTTATGAAGATCCCATAAAATTTGGATCTCTTAAAGACATGGATTTCTTTGGTTTTATTATTTTCCTACACTATCAGTTTGGATATCATGTTTTTATTTTTGTTAGTTGTTTAAAGAATGGAACTAGCACCGAGTTTGTGTGGGTAGTTGGAGATGGGATCCCTAGTAATGGTTTGGTGATTGATCCAGATTGGTATGCATCAATGTGGCTTTCATTATTAGCCCTATCCTATGTGAGAGGAGGATTCCATGGCTCACTTGTGACATCCCATCCATGGATGTCATGGCAAACATCAAATATATGATATATTAGAGATTATGCATACAAAGAAAATATACCAAATGTGAAATAAATGTGATATTTGACATTATGTATAAAGGAAATAATAGGGAAAATGTAGAAAGAGAAAGAAAAGAATGCTTTATTGATATGGAATAACATATTCGGATCATGCTCTGAGAGTGTTCCTTGGGGTTTTCTTCCTTTGGCATCTATCCCTTAGAGGCAATCTAACACTACCACCATGGTTAGGCCTATAACCCAACTAGAAGGGATGGCCAATCCACTTCCTATCCTGCTTCATGCAACTCTTGTGACTTGACTGTACTAACTCCACCACTCCATACTAGCATGACCTCTAAGCCTAAGTATAAATGCCTTAGGTCAACCCCCCAAAGGTCACCTTGAGAGACACATACATTATTACAACATGCCCTTTCAAGTCTCAATTAAAACTACCTTTTTAGATCTTGTTAAGATAACAATAACACTTGTTATGAAAAATCACCATATTCATTAGGCAACAACATCATTTGAGAATGGGGATGTGACATCACTGATCCATTTTCTATGATGCCTCTATAACATTAGAGGTGATGTTCTAGGTGATACATCTAGCATTGGTATGTTTGAAAAATGTTAGAAGTGAGGTCTAGATGATGCTTCATGTTCCATTTGAGACTAATAATAAATCCATATGCATGATAATTTGATATTTGGTTTGGATATGTTTCTATTTTTAAATTTGACAAGTACACATGACTACATGATATACATTTCACATTAAGTTCAATGCATGCTAGCATCTTTGATGTTGGTGATAACTAAAGTATGCAAATATTGCTTTTGGTATAGTATGATAGATGGAGGTTTAGCTATTTACTTATAAGCTTACCTAGATATTTTTGAGCTAACATGCTTTTCAAATCATCCATGCTCCGCCTAACTTCCATGTGATCTATCCATTCAATGATTGGGGATGGTGCCAAAGTTTCTCACTCAGTTTTATAATGATTACCTATTTTATTTTCAAGTTGATTAGATTGAAAATGGGATTGGAGATCTTGAATGATTCAATAAGTTGTTTTAAGCTTAATGATGTTACATTTCTAGTTTTAAGATTTGGCTATTTGTGTTTGGCATTTCAACATTGTATTAGATATTGTTTCTCTTTTTTCTAGTTTTTAAATATATGGATGATGTATGGATTAAACCTTATCATTATGCTAGTTATATTTTTTTCAAAGATGTAGATTAGTGGCGTCTATTAGTTTCTTTCTAGTTAGATTTATGTCCAACATATATATTTAATATAATTTATATATTATACATTTATTTTCTTCCACTATTTAGTTTTCTCTTTGTTTCTTGGATCATGTCTTCATGCTAGGTTTCTTGTACCTCTCATTGTGGGATTATTCATTATCTTGATCCACACCATGGCTAATCATTTGTTACAAATTTTACTGAATGTAGTGCTTTCCAACCTAAGATACAAGAAGAGGGTATTACATACACCAATCCTACTTATATATATATATATATATGTATATATATATATATAACAAGGTAGTATATTTGGATGTAGGAAAAACTTCAAGATCTAGTGGTAGAAAATTCTACCATAAGAAAAAATATGAGTACCATGGATCTAGGTCCACCTTATTCTCTTCATACTATGTGGAGGATGAAACACCGTGAAAATTTTGAGTCGGCCTCAGGCGAAGATTCACGATTCAGACAAAAGTACATGATAGAATTCCAAAAAGGAGAATAAGGCAAGGCAAGGCAAGGCAAAGAGGCGCGTGGCATCAAGACTTCGATTTCCTTTTGCAGATTTCCTATCTTACTATGTTTTCCGTCTTTACGCTATAATATGCAACATAGCATAATGACGCTTAGCGTAACATAGTCTGACATTAGAAGCCGGTTTACTTCAGCAGATTCGGCAAGGCTTAAGACCTAAGCAGCGTAATATGTGATCTCTCGTGTATTCTGCTAAGTCTTTTGTCCAAGAGCAGATTTACACTCTATTACGCAAGGCAGCGTAATGAGCTTTGAAAATGTCAAAGAGAATCCAAAGGAAGCGCAACAGATCAACTTTTTTCTCTTTCTTGCAGATTGATCACCTTATGCTCGTTACGCAACGCAGCGTACGTCAACGTAATTCATCATCAAGTTAATCATTGTTTACGCTTCACTATGCTTGGCAGCGTGAATGCACGTAAAGCAACTTGAGTCCATTACTTTTGTGCTTTATTACGCTCTTGCATGCAACGCAATGCGTACGAGCATAATGTAGCCCAAAATCAACTGAGACATGCCCAATCCACATTTGTTATTCATACGCACAATACGCAAATGCGCGTATTGTGCATAGTCATGAATTTCAACACAAGGATGGTTAGGTCAACGATCTTCTGAAAAGTTTGAAACATGTGTCATCAGAGCCATGCCTTCTCCACATACTGTCAAACTTATAAATATCCCAGTTGGTGAAGAAAAACAAAAAAGACGAGGGATACATAGAGAGACAAAGAAAGAGAGCAGCATTTTGGCAACCTTTTGGCAGCACTATCTTTTAACAAAGACAAGAAACATTTTGCTTAAGCATTGGTAGCAGGAGCGATTGGCCCTTTGGTGAAGACACAACTTTCTCCATTGGTGATCATTGGCAGTTTCGAGCAGAGACTACCCAAGGCAAAAGGAGCAGATCAAAGATCGAGAGATCATCTGGCACGGTTTGCAAGCTCTATTGACCAGAACCAGTTGATCGATAGACGTCAGAACTTGACCTTCCTTGCATCCCATCTCTGGCCTACGAGGTAGATCGGACTCCATTCTGTACTTCTGCTTAGACAGCTTTCTTGTAATTTTGTGCTTATTTCACACAAGATAATCAGGGTCTCCCCAGTGTAATTTGGTATACAAAACACTCATTTTTCTAGGTCAAAGCATAGATCTTGAAATCACGTGTTTCTCTCATGTTTGATTCCTTTTACCGTGTTAACGTTATCATCATTACAATTTATTCGCATCGTTTTTCTCTCATTTCGTGACTGGTCGAATCAAATCTTTCCACGAAATATTCATAATCCCCATCGATTTACTGATTTAGTAAGTCCCTATCTGATCGAAAAGACCGTTCAGGGCACTGCGGATTCGTTTTCTCCAGCACAGCCCTCGCACGAATCCGTGGTTAAGACTGTATACATGGATTTTGTTTGGTATTCTAGCTGTCGACATTTTCCGTCATTATAGAGGATATCAATGCATGCTAGATATAAGCTCATATTAAGGAGACCTTAGTAATGTTACTTGAATGACATAAAAGCATAGCATGCATTTCATGGACAAATTCTATATCTAGTTAGTACAAAAAGATAAAACTTCATGATGAAGTTATCATCATCTCCATGTCCAAGGAGGCTACGTAGGTGATTAAAGAAGGATAGTTACCTTAAAAATGATCAGATCCTAGAAATTCCATGGTGGATATTTAAATTAGTGAAAAGGGTTTTTTCTTAGCTCTCTGTGACTTTGGTTTAAGAGTCAATATTATCTCATTTCAATAGTACCTTGATTCGGAGCTTTCTCCTCTAAAGAGTACCAACATTCAAGTAGAGCTAGCAAATTAATCTTATGTGTACCTTGTGGAATAGGTAAGTGATGTAATGACAATTGTGCCAAGTTAATGGTACACTTCAAATTTCCTAATCATTAAGTTAGAATAAAAGGTGGAAGATAACTTTCTTATTATCATGGGAAGGACCTAGCTAAGCACTAGAGATGCCAAGTTACTCAACCAAGACCTTCATCTCAAAATTTGTAGGAAGGATGAGACTAGAAGAAAATACCTTATGATCCTTCTCAATCATCTAGCACCATGTGCATGTGTGATTCACATAAATCATACAAAACATTTTTCATTGTGGGATATACTTGAAGTACTCCAAGGAAGATATTCCATATCTTGGCATGTCTAACACTTAATTTTACACTCAGAGGTTTGCTAGGTAAGAGACATGGGTTATTCATGAGGGATAAGTCCTTCACACCATGTCAAAATTTTATTTTATTCCTGTTATTTTTTTTTGGTATATTAAATAAAACTAGTATATTTACTTGGAATTTTATACTTTTTGAACTTAAGTGTAATTATCTATGAAAGTTTTTTATCTTTTAATATGCTTTTCATGTATGTGTGGAGAAAAATAATTAATATGCTTTATATATACTCATCTGATATTCCAATGGTGGATGGGTGAGTTATAGATTTGAGGATGATGCAAGAGCATTAAATAGGTATAAAGTGGAGCCTTGATTACTAGGATATATACATAACAGATCTCATCCAACCATATTTTCTTTTATCCATCACTAGTAAACTAGGGTTAGATTCACTAGGAAGATAGGACTCATATTATGAGCTATTAAAGCTATTGCTACTAGAACCATGGATAGGTGGTGAATTTACACCTTAGGGTAGAAGCTCTTGAATCCTAGAATAGTGCTTGGAGATTGGTAAGGAAAGGGTCTGTCATTGAGGATCCTTGTGATTACTAAATGGATCTAATCAAGATGATTAGATCAAGGTATACATGCTTACTATGCTTGATCATCCTAGTTAGAACAAGTTCCAAATAGCATGAACTTATGTAAGCCATGCGGTGAGGAATAACTTCTCACATTTATGCAAGTTAAAGATTCCAAGTGATGATCTAGCACTAATCATTCTCATGATTTCCATGCATAATAAAAAAATCCTATTCTCATGGAAAAAATCAAAAATGAAAATCAAAGGAAAAAATTAAAAGAAGTAAAAAGAAATGTAAAGACAAGTAATAAGATAATCTCACTTACTTGTGCATGTATTTAATTATCTTATATTCTAATGATTTTTTTCATTTCTCAAACTCCTCTTTCCTATCTTTCGATTCATGGAAATACATGAATTGTTCATACAACTCAAATCCCATAATCCTCAATATCACCTAAGGTAAACTTGTAATGGTTTTATTGTCTAGCTCTTCTTATGATCTGTTTGGTTGATCCTTACTATTTAGACATGCTTTTAACCTTGTATGTGATCCTAGAAACCACTGGAGATGAGTTGAAAGTGTGAAGTGGGAAAACTATTTAAATTTCTTCTAGTTTTGAAGATGTATTAATGCACCTTTATGTCAACATAGGACCATAAATTCCCTTGCACTAGCACATCCTTCCTACATCAAAAAGCCACTATAAATGAAGGGATGCCCTCCAAGACATTTCCATCTTAATTTTCCTTTAAATTATTTCTTTTCTTTAGCTCCAAAACCATAAAAAAGCAAAAATTTGCTAGATTTTCTACCACTAAATTTTCATTAGTGATTGTTTTACACATTCTCTTCTTAGTCCTTTTTGTCTTTTGTGTTTTTAGTATGGTTCAAAATTGGTATCATGTAACTTAGTTATGAGGGAGGCATCAATCCTAGTATGTTATTAATGAATTTGGTAGTTATTTAAGCCTTTCTACCATCCTTTATACTTACCCCTACATGCAATGATTACATAGTTCTAATGATGTTTCTAAAATGCTTCTAAGGATTATTTTTATTGTTGTTTCAATGTGTGTTTTTTGTAATGGTAGTATATTGCCAAGGAATTCACTTAATTTTTAGCATTTTTCACATCTCATTATGCTAATGTTTAGCATCTTTCACATCTCATTATGCTAATTTTTAGCATCTTTCACATTTCATTATGTTATAATAGTTGTCATCAAAGCTCTATAGATTAAGAAGGGAAGAGGTAGAAAGATCATAGTTCTCCATCTATGGGTTTATGCATAAAACATCCATACTCGAGCAGAAGGATAAAGAAGAATTCATATCACCTAATCTTTAACCTACCCTAGAAAGCCCTCCACCTAGAAGTAGATTGAAAGGTAGGAAGTCACATTCTTGATATTTGGATCAAGCACACGCTTAGCTACAAAACATAAAACAAGTACTAGAGGAGCTAACAGATGATGATTTTGAAACCAATGTTGTCAAGGAAGGTATGGATGCACATTATATTTGGCAATGACCAATATATAAGAAGAAAAATTATTATTAGTTCTTAAATCTTGGTTCATCTATGCTCAAGGAGCCACTATAGCATATAGGCTTCTAAAACTACATCACCAAATTCTTTGTTTGATATTGACATGAGGTAGAAGAATTTTATCTCATCCTTGTTGTAGATGGCACCATGTCATTTTTTGGTGGGATTCATATATCCATTTATATAGGGAAAATCACTAAAGTCACAGGATTTCCCAATGACCTAGTAAATAATTGATGACCATGAATCTAAAAGATGAAGCTTAATCTTAGAATGAAGATTCATTTTAAGGCCTTCAATATGGATAAGATGCATGCAAAAATGTCCAAACTTTACCTTGTTCAAAATCCCATGTTCAAAATCTTGACACATGTCATTTTATTTTCCAAAAGACCATCATGTATTTTTGCTTAGGGGGCCAAGATTATAATGATCATGAGGGGGAAGTGTTTCATTGATATTTCTTACTTTTTCTATAATGCCTTGATCTAGAAAATTAAAGATGTAGCTCAAAAGATGAAGATGTATTTCTAGGGTTAATTTGAAAACCATATGATTTGGTAAGCATACTCAATCCTATGGGAAAGAATATTGTATCTATGAGAATCAAAAACTAGAGGAATGTTATGGTTGTGTTCCTAAAACAATTTCTAGAGGTCATTGGGGTAGTACTTAATTTATAGGATGAGATAATTTCCACTAAGGCATCACACATCCAATGTTTAGATTAGTTTGATAGACGTCAAATGAGAGCATCAATCATACCTCAAGCATTGCAACATACCTAGATGTAGTGGCCTAGCAGATCTATCTCTTATCCACTTGGTTTTAGCATCAAGTAGAGCTAAAAACCTCTTGTTGGTGATGGTTTTTAACACATTATGTACATTGAAGGTTATATTCAATCTATCATAATTCATATCATGGAATCATATAATTTTGATAATAATTTCCTAGACATGATGGGAGTCATCACGAGTGGTAAACCTATCAGAAAAGATCAATTTCCATGTCCTTCAACCTTGCTGGATGATCCATCTAGATGCTCTTAATTTGTCTCATATTCATGTTACTTCAAGGAGTGTTTCATCTTTTCATAAATCAATGCATATCATGCACAATGTCAAACATAAGGTAGAAGTCCTTTAGGTATCCACTAATCAACCTCAGAATAGCCACTAGTTAGAAGAAGAGAAAAGAGTTGATTCAAGTATTGAGCTATCATTGAAACACCACTAATTTTGGGCTCTCATGACTCAGCATCAGAGCATTGAAACTTGGGAAAAATTTCTCTAAGCCTGATGTCACACTATGCCACGTAGATAGCATGGAACCTTAGAAGTCCTAACGCCTGCAAAGTTTTTTCTAACTCTCTCTACTATGCTCCTTAGGATAGTTGGCATCGCACATATTTTCAAGGCTAGTTTACACAAAATGGGCACTAAAGAGGGGCTAAACAATTCAACAAATTTTCTATCTTTCAAGTTGTCAAGCTTGCTACACTCTCTAGCTTACCTAACTTGACACATGTCCCAGTTGCCAATCCACCCAAGCGCCAAGCTAGGAGGGGTCAAAGATGTTCAGGATGGACTAAATAGTTTGGCAAATTTTCTATCTTTAGACCTACTATGCTCTACTATGCTACACAGCATAGATAGCATAGCAGGCCATGTGGGACTAAAAATTTTCCTAAGTGCTAGACCAAACATGGAAGGTACATTTTGCAATTCTTTGACCTCTAAGGTTACTTTTTCTACTTCATTCTCAGAGTGTGATCAGCATCTCATAACAAAACACTGCATGTTTTATCAAAATTGATCCAAAATTGGGTGTTACAATGTGCTACTCTACATAGCATAGATAGCATAGTAAAGGTTTTAGGACCAAAAATATTCCAAGTATGAAACAAGGAGGTATCATTCTCTTTTAACATGGAAGATTCATTTTTTGGCCTTTGAAAAATGCATACCTTGCTAAATTCTAGAGTGGTGTTTTTAATTTTGGGCAAAATTCTTTTAAAATGGGTGTTATGCTCTACTATGCTATGCAGTGTAGACAACATAGCAGGATAGAACCACAAAATTTTTCTAAGTGTTCATGCTATGCTTCATTATGTTGGATAGCGTAGATAGCATAAAACTTGGAAAAACCCTTTGAATGCTTTCAAAAAGCCCCCAAAACTTAGCATCAATCCTCATTTTGGCTCTAGCATCTCTTTGATGATCAAGATTAGTAGTTTTCTTTGCTTTTGCATCCCCTATTGATCCCTAAAGTTGTTCCTACACTTGACCCAACTTGAAAGAAGAGGGAAGACATAGTCTCAAAGCATAAGGCTCCAAGTTGCATTTTTTTGGCATTTTTGTAAAAAACATGGTAGTTTTTTAGAATTTGACACATGCATTTTGGGAAATATGGTCACAGTTTGGTAGATTTTCAGTTCCTATTCTTGTCCTATCAAGCGTAGCACCACACTTTGAGCATAGCACATCAACGTGACACATCCACATTCATGCCATGTGGGGACCTAGGACATGTGGTGTTCAAACCACATCTTCCCCCACCCCCCCCCAAACCTAGGCCTATAAATACCCCAGTAATCAACATTCTAAGGATTGGCTTCGGTAGTTGGCTTTAGTAGGTGATTGGCAAGCAAAAGGTTGATGAGAAATAAATCTTAGTATTAAGAGAATTCCTAATATCTACCTCACTCTTGCACTCAAACATGACACCTACACCTCACACCCACATAGCATAGCAACTACTAGCCTAGCAAGCTTTAGCTCCTTTCTCTCAGCACTACATTCGCCATGACCTAGGAACTATGACCATGTTACCTTGCTACCCAGTTATGCCTATCTACCATTACGTGCCAGTTGTACACATCATTTGATCAAAATTCACGTCCCCAAATCTTGGGACAGTGCATTTCCTCACTTGCACTCTCATTTTATTTTTCTACAGCACATATTTTAAACTATTAGCATACCTGTTTATTTCTATTACTATAATGCATGCACATTGATACTCTCTTGCTATTCTACATATTACATTCCTACTTATTCCAACTCCTATGCATGATACTCTAAAATCATTATTCGCAAATGGTTATTGGACACCACGTNGTGACACTCTAAAATCATTATTCGCAAATGGTTATTGGACACCATGTAAGTCCTTGATTGATCGACTAGAGCATTCAGAGTGCCCCATTTCCATCTTCTCTAGCATGACCCTCCTACAGACTTGAGGTTAGGCTATGCACTTGACAACCTGTCGATGTTTGAGCCACTAATGTTTCTAGAATCTATAGTCTCATGTCCCTTCATGTCCCTTCTATGCACCATGGGTAGTCTCATGTGCTTTCTGTACCTCCATCACTAGCAACGAGCTAGCATAAACGTAACATCCCTATGGACCTACGACAGTAGTAGCTAGATCATAGGCCAGTGTAGGGGTTATTTACATTTTGATTGGTATAGTTGGGTCCTAGTTGATGGTTTCCCTGAAACCCCACAGGACAAAAGGCCCAAAACAGTGTACTGCATTAAGCTCTCTATGTTCTATGTAGCATGACACGTATAGTGTAACAAGTATAACGTAAAAACCCTATTAGCATGACAATCCCCCCTAGTGTAGCAAGTGTAATAGAATAAGTTACTATTTTCCAGCACTTTTAGACTTTACCATTTTTGTCTTGTCTTCGGTGCAGCTAACCTATTTAAGCATTTTTACTCAAAACCTACCGTATTCCACCATTTCTCACAAGTTTCTTTACTTCTTATATTCTTTTTTAACATAGTAAAGATGAACCCACCTAGCACCTCAGCTACCACCTTGAGCTTGGAGATAGCTCATCCCTTGCAACATGTGATGGCTTTTGAGCAACCACTTAGCCCAATGCACCCACAATGGCAATCTCTTCAACTACAACATCAATTCCCCAAACACACGACACATGATGAGGAGTGATATAACTTCTTATGTGCAAAGATCCAAGAGGGCCTACCACTGGACTACCAAGAATTCAAAGAAAAGTGCAACATTGAAATTATTCACCAGAATGGAAGGGAGCTCCTTCCTACTCCTAACACCATAATACCACTCACTGAAATGTTTTAGTGAATGTTGAATCAACATATTCAACTGAGTGGGTCAAAAGAGTGAGATATAGCATCTCACTATGAGGAACACCTTCACAATGGGCAAGAGGATTTTGAATCCCATTCTAAAGATGATGGCCTACTCTATGCTATAGCCTCACAGTCCACATCTATATTTCTTTCACACCAGTCACAATCCTCTACCTCTTTTGTCACAACTACAATGCTTCCATAGCTCAAACCTTCCTTAGTGGTAGGAAGCCATCAAATGTTATCAACACAATAGCATGTAGGGCCTTCGGCCTCCTTTCCCTTTAGTATTCCTTCACATTCCATCTAGTTTTCACAACCAACATTTGTGATGCCTACGTTACCATACGTACATACTATGTCTACATTACAACCACAAATGGGCCCTATTTCCATTACCTCCTCGATGCCAATTCCACTAGCAGCAGCTCCAACCTCAACTACATGGTGGGCAACAACATCCTTTCCTACTATCAAGTCATCTCAGATATCACAGTATATCCAACCCTAAACATATCAAGCTTTACATATGATGCAGCCAACTATGGGGCTATGGGCTACTCTAGCAACAAGGTAGGTACCCATTCCCATAGCACCACTAATGGTAGTCACTCTGGTGACACCACCCACTGGGTTTTGGGTTTCTCAGATGGTGCTACTGATGGGAGCTACTTAGACAGCACCCCTAGTGGGGATGGAAACTAAACCAATAGCACAACCAATGATGGCTACTCCGACAATGCCATCAGTAGTCCAACTCATGAAACCTTCCATAACATCCTCAGGTCTGGACCAAGCCTTCTAGCTTATTCAGACCCTCACTAATAAAGTCAAGCAGCTTAAAGCTACTAGTTCTGAAATAGTCTGAGTAGTGGACTTTTACCATGATGACCCTATTAGTCCTATCATTCCTTTGCTTACACTACCTCATAGGGTACAAATTCCCTAGTTCATAAAATACAATGGAAAGGGTGATGCCAACACCCACTTAGTTACATTTTGATCTGAGTCCCTATTACTGTAGTCATGGCCGCATGCGTTTATTCATGTTTTCACCATGTCCTTGACTGGTAAAGCTTTGGACTAGTATCACATACTTCCTTGTGCATCTATTTCAACATTAGAAGAATTGCTAAGTTAGTTTGTCACTTGCTTCAAGTATAACTTGAAGCAAAATGTCACCTTAGACCAACTCATGAATGTCAAATAAGAACCATTAGAACCCATCCAAAAATTTATACAATGCTGGAGTGCTGTCTTAAATGAAATTTTTGAGTCGATTGCTAAAGCCCATCTACTGGCCATTTTCAAGGGTGCTATGAATGATTTTATCAAATCTAAGTTATACTATTTAGCATCACACACCCTTATCTAGGTTTTTTCATAAACAAAGAGTATCTAAGATGTAGCGAAGGCTAGTATGAACCCAACTTATATAGCTTACAAAAATGCACATGCAAAGAAAGAGAAGGAAAATGGAAAGGCTGCAACAACCACTATGACTGCTATAGCTAACAAAACCAAGCCCAATAACAACAAGCAGGTTCCCAAAATGCCTAAGGCCATGATCACTACTGCTAAAATGTCAAGTTCTAGCAACATGGATACTAGCCAACCTCCGGCATCAACGGCCGTGATCCAAACTTTGCCAAGGCCAAATTTTGAGCGTAAGGATCGCTCAAAATACACCCCATTTCTAATTAAGCCATTGGAGGTATTAAATCAACTATTGAGTGCTGCGTGCATTCAATATAAGCAAATAATAGAGGAATCCTGTAAACAGCATAAGAGGTATTGTGAGATTCTTTGAGAACCTTCTATGGCTATGCCTAATGAGCCTCTAGTGCCTAGAGATTTTAGGCAGGAATGCTTCTATAATTACCACCAATTTTATGGCCATGACACGGATTACTACTTGGCATTAAAAAATGACATTCAGCATATGATTAATTAAGGAAAGTTGGTCCTTGATGGAAACAATCCTATCTAACTGGAAAACCAGTCTATGAATGTCTATAAGGACCCATTGAATGCTAATAATGCAGTCTATACCATTAATTCCATTAGCATTGATGACAATGCAGAGTCACCACATGAGACATTTTTCATTTGTATGCCTTCCCATGATGTTGAATCTTCAATGTCAACTAGGTTGCACATCCCTTTTTTCATTAAAGTGTCATCACAAAGGCCCATTACACCCTTCGTAGTTAAGGGTCCACAACACATCACTGCAACAACATAGGCACCTTTTTTTATAAGAGTGCCAAAACATATGAACTCACCACCTACCCAGAACCTAGTGGTTGGAACTACAATAGAACCTTCTCACCTAAGAAAATGTGACAAGCACCTAGTTGATAAGATGACTAGAGAATGCACTACACTAGGCCCCCTTAAGCCCACTCCTTTATCGGTGATTCCCATGCCCCTCCATCCAAGGATAAAATAGAAACACATACATAACAAGCAACTACTAAAGCTCAAAAGCCTATTTCCCAACCAAAGGCCAAGGCCCTTCCTTTTCAAGGAATTCATCTTTTGGGGCATATGGAGGAATTAAAAACTACAAAACAACCAAACAATGCACAAGACTTCCTGGACACACTTACAAAGGTTAGACAAGCTTTAAAACAAAAAAATACAACTTTAAGCTTGTATGATTTAATAATGACTTTTGCATAGCACCAAGAGGCTTTGATCCACATGATGGCATCTATCCCTATTAAGGAAGATATGCCAATAGTAGAAAGAGCCATTCCTACCTTTATGCTTCCATCTACAGTTGAAGAACCATAGGCAACTCACTTGAATTTTTATGACGAAGATAATAAATTTGACCCAGAAAAGGATCAAGTAACCATTGTCCCTATGTTTATAATGATTCGTGTAGGTCAATATAAGATTCGTAGGGTGCACGTTGATGATGGGGTGGCAACCAACATAATTCCATTCCCTATTGTTGACAAGTTGGGCCTAGTGGATAAAATCGAGCCCTCAGCAACTTCTTATTTGAAGTTGTTCAATGGGGAATGCATTGTAGTCAAGGGAATCATCACTATCAACTTTGTAGTAGGGGATCAGTTCCCCACTAGTCCAAAATTCATTATGGTGGAAGAAATTCCTAGGTTTAATTTGATTTTGGGAAGATCTTGGTTAGCCCAACTAAGGGATATCTCTTTACCAATACACCAGGAGATCCACCTACCCTATGTGGGTGGAGAGGTGGTGATCTTTGGTGATGAGGTAGCCCCTTGAGCTATCACTAATATAAACACAGAGCAAGGGTCAAAAATAGAAGTCTCTAAAGGCATGACACCTATCCACATTGAAACCCGATGTTGCCCCACCAATAAGCTAGAGAAAACTGGCAACTTGCACAAAGAAACTATATGGGTAGAGTTTCCTTTTTCAACAGCCAATGATAACTTAGAGGAATATCACTTTAAATCCTCCAAGCCATATGCCCCACCTAACCCACATTAGGTTAGGAAACAATTACATGATTAGGGCATATCCCTACTTTACTTCTCTGATTCTTTTGTTTTTAAAACTTTTGTTTGTACAAGTTTCAATTCTACATTGTGTTTACCTTTTGTGTTAGTTATATCACCATGGCCCAAAATGGCCTTAAACTAGCTACGGCACAAAATGACCTTAAACTATTCCATGGCCCACCAAGGCCTAAAACTAGCATCCTAGTCTCTATATTAATTACCCATGGCCTGAAATGACCTTAATATAGCTATGGCCTAAAATGGCCTTAAACTAGCTATGACCCGAAATGGCCTTAAACTAGAGTATGAGGCCACAAGGGGCCTAACATCAACAAAAATGCTAGGCAAAAGAAATAAAATAAATTTCTTACTTTTCATTAAATTGAAAATGAAATACATAGTCTAAAATTATGTTTACATTTATAGTTGCAACATTTCCCAACCATAAGGTCTACATTACAAAATTTTAAAATATCAATCAATACACTATGGGTTATCTCTTGTGTCTTTATCTACCACCCCGCTAGGTCCTACATCCTCATCTAGATCCTACATAAATCAAGAACAAAATGATAAACCAATGAGTGAGCAAGCAATGCATAAAGTTATCATGAAATAAACTACAATGAAATAGACTTGGCTAACCTAAGATGGACCCGCATCCATGTTTGGTGGTATTCAATCAAGGATAGATGCCAAGCGCTGGAGGATTTCCTTCTTAGTCAAATTTTCTTAATCTTCATCCCCTAAATCAATGCTTGCTAAGGTTTTCCCTTTCTCCACAACCATCCATGTGGGTGGCCCTGAAGAAAACATGGCAAATGTGGCCTCTCCAAAAGGTAGAATCATTTCCCTCTCAGGAGATTCACTAACCATTAAGTGTTTTGCAAATTTATCATAGGCCTGGGTAGTGCCAATCACATCAAGGAATAGCTTACGACCTCACCATTCTATAGATGCATCTTTGTACTTTTGATGGTAAGCAACACATTTCATTTTATACATATGTTTATGATTCTTCTGTGCTTGCCCCCATCCATATCCTTTGGTACTATAATCTTTCCGATCTTGATTCTTCTGGGCCAAGAGATTCATTTGCATACGTTGTTTGATTACTTAACATGTGGCCTCACTTTTAACCCTTATGGCCAACCAATATGTAGCGTAATCAATTACGGTCATACACCAACTACCATTTGAACTAGCACAGGCCATTATGAATTCATTCTGTCACTGCAGGCCTTCTAGATCAGTTGCCCAACTTGCCTTTTCTTTTTTGAGTTTCTGAACTTATTTCTAGAGATCTTCATTTATGAACCTACACTTCCATAGTGATCATGTTGAGTGTAGTGCACATTTTCTTGCCTCATCATATACATGATGAAACACCTATGTTACCTCTAGAGGGAGTTCAAGCACAGCTTCCACATCAACTACCTATTTCAGTTCCCATGTAAGTCATGAAGTTGTTATACCGAAAATAAGGAAATGTTAGTCATAAGACACTGGCAAAAAAATAATAAAAATCAAATGTAATAGCCTAGATGCACCCATCTCAGGGTCAATTTTCTTTAGGCGGTCAATTATGTCATCTACTACACCTTTCATAAAAGCAAATTTATCTGGTGTTTCCACCCATGGCTATAGGCAAAAAGTAGATGAAGACTTAGGACCCTTAGCAGAAGTAGAACTTGCTATGTAATAAAGCACATTAGCATTATAAAGAAAAGAAGAAAAAGGAGAGGAAAATAGAAAAAAAAACAACAGAAGTGGATAAGAGAAAAGGGGAAAGTGATAGGATAGCATAAATGGTAGTGCATAGCTCCTACCCAGCAAACCCTTAAGGGTGAGAGAAGGGGAATCACCCATCTGTACAATATCAAACAAACAAGAAAATTCATCATCCTCAAAATGTAGCCCCTCTTCTTCAACCTTCCTTAAGAGTGTAGTAACTTCCTCTGCTGTCATGTGCCCCTCAGGTTGTGGAACACTATCTACAAAAGGCTCCTTTGTAGCAAGGGCCTTCTCTTCTATAACAGGGGCCTCTTCTTCGATAGCCAAGACCTCTTCCTTGTCTACCATGCACAAGCTAAGGTTACGATGCCAATCCAACATATATGCATAAAAGAAAAAAAAGCAACAGCTAGGCTAGCTAAAACATACTCACCAATGAGCTAAGACTACACATTGTGAACTTTGATTTGTAGCCTTTTACCCCTTCCTTCAATCCCATGTAAGGGTTCTTCTACAAGATGAGGCTTTCTAATTTGTAATTTTGATTTTACTATCTTTATAATGAGACGTGCCCCCCTCACTACATTACCCATGTTGGTGTGGGGATCCTCTATAAGGTTGTCATGCACATGGAAGGACAACCCTATTCGATCTTTGGTAGTCATGGAAAAAGACTCTCCAATAGCCTCTAGAGGGTCCTAAGATCGGGTGGTGTGGAATATGTGATAAATTGATGGTTTGGATATCTAGGTACAATCTTGTATCACCTAGACCCCATTCTCCTGGACCACCAAAAATTCTACAAACCTATGCAAACATGCTATGAAAAATTCAAAGTGCACATCGAAACATGCATCAATTTTGCCATGAAACCTAATCATTTTAGCCCTTAAGCCTTCTGCAACATACTTAGCCCAGTTGTATCATGTCTCCTCTTCCATTACATCACTCATAATTCAAGCTTGCTCTACCCCAAGAATTCTTCCTTGGGAAAGTAGCTTGGGAAAAGCACGAGCTTGGAAGATAGGGTAAATATGTTGGGCTACCTCTAATTTTACCTTTTTCATATAAATGCACTTGCAATCCTTGTTAGTACCCAGCCATTCTTCAATGTCTCCTCCATGGTTTAGATCCTTGCTAGTCTTTTCACCCATGGGTAAACCATTAGAAGGGACACTGAAGAGATCTAAAAAAAGATCATCATTGATCTCAAAGACCACTTACACATTGTGAACTTGTGTGTGAAAGTGGTTAGCACTTTCTATGAAGGAATCGACAAGGGCAACCATTTCCGCCGTTGGGATGCTTGGGTTCACAGCCAAAAAGAGATCCATAAGCCTAGCCTCCTAAACATTTTGGATAATGTTGCTGGGGCCCCATTGCATAGCCAATGTTGTGACTCATCAATTTTTCCATATTTAAAGAGAAGGTTTGCCTCATTACATCTTGAGGTAATTACTCTAACCTCCTTAGATTTGGCTACTACTATAGTAACCAAGAATAAAATTAGCCACATAAAAAAAAGAGAAAATCAATCAAGAATACATAGAAATAAACACATAATATAACTCACCTAGTGTGAATGGTGTAGGGAATGATGGTACTTGCACTAGAACTTCTTCTATAGTGGGTATTCGATGACACACCCATTCACCATCTAACCACCCAAGCTCCTCACACTTCATATAGAATTTAGAGTACTTGGTTTGATAAGTTCTAAAATTGGCCCCAAATTTCTCTATAACACCAACACACATGTTCTCAGTGGAAGAGAAATCTTATAGGACCATTTGGACCAAGACTAACACCCCCTCTCTATCATGAAGACTGTCATTATCAATAAAAAATATGATAACCGATAAAACATAATAAGCACTCTAAATCATACAAGACAAACAAAAAAAGATGTCTCATCATCTTAACAAGACTCACCCACTAGCACAGTAGATGGTTCTAGGTGGGTTTTGGAAGACTGTGCACATATGGCGAGCAACAAACAAGGTGTTATATTTGTGGTAGCATTTGAACTCTGGCATTGTCCAAATCCAAGACAAAAGTCTTAAGACTTATGGATGTTAACTTGAGCCCCCTTTCCTTTCCCCCTTATTGGATCCATCTATCATGAATTTTAAGATACCTTGATTCACTCCAGGCAATAACATTTCAACCAGGATGCCTACTATTTCAACAAACAAATGCGACCATATCATCACACTGAAGTGACAAAGTAGGAACTCTAAGAATTCCTGGGCATACTTTTGGAACCAAACCACCTGGTTCCCTACTCATGCATGGGGTGTAGGGACATTGGGTACAAGGGCACTTATATAGCACAAAATCCCTACCAGATCAACTACGATCAGGATTGGCTTCAACATAACCCTACATTTCACAATGAAAATGTTAGTGCATAGTAAGGGTAATTTTCTTATAAGAAAAAGAATGTGTTTAAAAAAATTTTCTAAGTGCTAGTTAGGCTCTCATAGAACATGAAAATTTCCTATGTAAAATTTCTCTAAGTGTTAATTACATTTTTTTAAAGCGTAGTAATTTTCTATAAAAAATTTTCTAAGTATGGAGCATGACAACCGTAGAACAAGCAATTAAGCTGATATTTTTTCTAAGTGTTAGTCCCACACCTATAGAATCCTACATACCATAGCAACTATAGCATCACATGTACCATAACAACTGAACCTTATGCAGCATATTAGTTACATGGGGTGTAACGTAGCAACCAAACCCTATGCAGCGTAGCAACTAAATTGTGTAGCAAGTGTCACACTCCCAGAGAGTGTAGCGACGTAGATAGTTAAACATTTCTAGCTTGCCAATTATGCTATTAGGAACAACACAATCTAAGAGCATACATGGGATACTTGCAAAGCCCTTTCCCTATTCCATGACATGGAACACATAAAAAGAAAAAGAAAAACCATCCCCCATGCATTACACTACATAGGATGTGTAAAACCCTCATTCTATACCCCTATGTGAGACATCCTTGCCATTGCCTCGGTGTAAAATGAAAGAGATAAGAAGGAAATTGTGCATTGCTCCTAGCCACGGTGATGGTAGCCATAGCCACAGTGTAATGGCTATGGGGGAAGCCGCAATGGTGGTAGCAGTGACCATGGCATAGAAGCCATGGTGATAGCCATGGTCATAGTGGTAGTAGCCACAGCGTAGTAGCCATAGTGGCAACAACATCTAGGGCACTACAGCTATAGAGGAGGTGGTGACAAAAATAGTACCCACTTGGTAGGTCGTCCCATTTCTTTAAAAAAAATAACACACAACACAACAAAAGAATACACATGAAGGTAGTGTAATGGCCTACGAGGTAGATGGTGCTTGCTACCATTCTCTGACATGTGCTCTAGGGAGACATCGTAGCGTGCACTCCCCTTCATCCACATTTGCAACACCCTGGTGTCTATGCTCACTTCTACACACCATTGTCTTATTTTCAATCTCTAGCCTATTGGTGGTTATGCTCTGTAAGTGCTACGCTCTCTTCTCTAGACTATGCTACACTCTGGACTGTTAGCTCTAATGGTGAAAATGATAGGCTTACCATGGGTAAACCCCTATTTATACCCTTCAAGGTTAAATGACATGTCACTTTTCCAAGATGTGCTATGTCCTGCATGTAACGCAGGATGCTCTGTGTCTTGCACGTAATGAGAAACATCCCATGTCCCACATGTAACACAAAATGTTCCATGCCCCATGCATAACACGGGCCATCCCATGTTCCATGCAACATAGCATACATATTTTCTCCAAAAAAAAAATATTTTATATCTTTTTCCTATTCAGTGAATATTTGATTCAACCCCTCACTTTAAGCCTTTGAATTTTGCTCAAGGTTTCACACTATAGGCACCATAACAGTCCGCTAAGACCTTAAACTAGTAATTTTGAAATTCCCTTCACACCATATACATAGTTATGGTCTGTTAAGACCTCAAACTAGTAATTTTGAAATGCAGCTTTACATTCTATGCATAGTTACGGTCCACTAAGACCTTAAACTAGCAATTTTGAGATACTGCATACTTACTTTACATACATTTCACTTCATGTTGCTCTGTTAGGTAGGTACCACTTGACGTCTTTTGTTTTTTGTTGGCTATTTTGCAGGATTGCTTGGAGAAAATGACCACACACGATGATCTCCATTCACCTTTAATCTTGACTGGACCCCATGGTAGACTCATGAGACATATGAACATAGAGCTGTTGGACTTTCAATTACCTCCTTGTGACACCACCATAGCATCCTTAGAAACATTACTAAATTGGCCAGAACACTTAGTCCAGGCCTTAGATTTAGAGGCTGGTGATGTGACCAAGGATCCACTTATAGAAACCCCCGTAACAACATGTAAAGGTGAGGCAAGAAATTTAAAGTTTAGCTCTTTACTGGAGCCATAGATTCAACAAAATATCTCTAGAGTCCTCAATGAAAATGCTAAAGTTTTTTGCATGGTCTTATAAAGATAGTCTAGGCTTAGACCCATGCATAATACAACACAACATTATCTTGGATTCACGTGTCAAAGCAATCAAACAGAAAGCTTGTAAAATTAAGCTAGAAATTACTTTAACTATTCGCAACAAAATCACCAAACTCTACCAAGCTAGGTTCATCTAGGTAGTCGATTATGCAAACTAGGTATCAAACATTGTGGTAATTCCTAAGAAAACTGGGGGTATATGCATCTATATAGACTTTAGAGATTTAAACAAGGTAACCATCAAGGATGATTTTCCCTTGCACAGTATCGACCAACTTGTCGATACTATAGTTAGCCATGCCTTACTATCCTTCATGGATGGATTCTCGAGATACAATCAAATACGTATAAAACTAAAACATCAACTTGCTACTACCTTCATGACCCCTTGGGGAATTTTTTGTTATATGATGATGCCCTTCAGACTAAAAAATGCTGAAGCAACATACCAGCATGGAATGCCATACATTTTTAGCGATTATCTTCTAAAATGGCTAAATGACTATGTGGATGATATAGCAGTCAAATTGAAGAAGGCTCCTAATCATGCAAATGACTTGAACTTGGTCCTTTAACATTGCCAAAAGCATGACCTTTTTCTCAATCCAAAAAAGTGTGTCTTCGGCATCAAAACTAGACACATGCTAGGTTTCATAGTGTCAAAAACAGGAATACGTGTAGACCCAGATAAGGTTAAGGCCATTATCAAGTTGGCACCACCCACAAACCTTAAAGAGTTATGTGGATTGCAAGGCAAGGTATAGTTCATATGAAGGTTTATCATGAGATTAACAAATAAATTGCATCTAATGCAACACCTACTCATACAAGGAGCTAACTTTGAGTGGACGAACCAATGCCAAGAAGCATTCAATACCTTGAAAAAAGAGATTTTTCATCTTCCTACCATTTATTCTCCAAAAAGAGATAAGTATTTCTACATTTACCTTGCAACTTTAGACATGTCCATTACTGCCTTGCTCTACCAAAAAAGAGATGATGGCTGTAAAATTCCTATTTGCTACCTATGTCATGCATTGATAACTTACGAGGAAAAATACAATGATGTAGAGAAAAATTGTTTGGCCTTAGTGTTTTCACTCAAAAATGGAGACACTATTTTTTTCGTAGCTAGTTAAACATCATTTGAAAAAATAATATACTTAGGGCCATCACAACTAACATATATGAAAGTAGCAAGATAGCTAGGTGGAAAGCAATAACCATAGAGTTTGACCTACATTATGTATCATAGTCATCCACAAGGGGTCAAGCAATAGCTACACAACTTATAGCTTCACCTACAAATGACCAAGCAACAATAGATCCTGAATTCCCAAACAAGCATGTTAGTAGCAAAGGCCTAATACCTGTAGACTTTGAAGCTATTTTACACTTTGATGGTGCCTCAACCACACAAGGTGGTAGTGCTGCTACTATTCTTACATTTCCCTCTAGAGAGATTCAACCTTTCACATACCACTTTCAATTTCTTTGTATAAATAATGTAGCAGAATATGATGGTCTCCTTAGGGGCATTCTAGCATCTTAGAAGTTAGAGATCCAAAATTTAGCAATTCAAGGTGATTCGCAATTGGTCAAAAACTAAGTCACCGAAGTTTATGCATGTAAAGCACAACACTTATAGCCTTACTATGATTTGACAAAATATTTACTAAAATAATTTGCAATCTTGGACATTCAATACATCCCCTACAATGAAAACACTATAGCGAATTCATTAGCCACTTTAGCTTTAAGCATGCCACCTCATATGTTTGCTATCTTGCCTGCTTCAATAGTAACATGCATTGATCCTATCATTCACATAGCAAGTATCACTTCTGTAAGTGCGGCCCACACTCAAGAATGGTATGATGACATTAAAATATACCTTCAACATGGTGAACCTCCATAGAACCTAACATCTACCCAAAAATATGTAGTGAGGAAATGAGCATGGCAGTATGTCCTTGTAGGTGATAATGCTCTATGTCATAGATCTTACAATGGGATATTGCTAACTTGCATAAGTGGTGATGAAGCCCAAAGAATCATTGATCAAATCCATGAGGAACTATGTGGAGGGCACATAGCTCCTAGGGCAATGATAGCAAAAATTAGACGTTTAGGCTACTACTAGCCTTATATGGAACATGATTGCATTTCTAAGGTAAGGACATGCGATGTATGCCAACACCATGGAAAGCTAATACATGTATCACCTACCGAGTTGCACACTACACAAATTACATGGCCATTTCAATGCTAGGGATTAGACAGTATAGGGCCAATAGCACCTAATTCTTTTGTAGGACATAGCTTTATTATCACCGCAACTAAATATTTTACAAAGTGGGTGGAAGCTATTCCTCTTAGGAAGACCATGTCTCAATAGGTTTGCAAATTCATCTTAGACAATATAGTGACTCAATTCGGCCTCCCTATGACTATCATTACAGAAAATGGGCCTCAATTCATTAGTGTAGAAACTAGAGCCTTCTATGAAAATCTTGGCATTAAACACTCTTTCTCATCTCCATACTATCCTCAAGAAAATGGCCAAGTAGAAGCCACCAATAAAGCCATTGTAGATGCTTAGCAGTGGTAAGTGAATATGGCATGAGCAACTCGTCTATGCACTTTGGGCCTATCACACAACATGCAAAACTACAACAAGTAAGACACCATATAATCTTGTATATGGATTTGAAGTGATGTTACCTCTTGAATTTGAATGATCCTCTTGAACTTTATGGATGAGACTTGGAGAACAATGAGTCAAGAATCATTAATCTTGACTCTACAGAGTAAGAGCGCATCCAAACGCTTAACGGCATCAAGCGGTATCATCACTAAAATCTACACTAATGCCCAATCAAGAAAGGGGATCTAGTCGTCAAGGCTGTCTATGAGCCTATGAACAAATTCTTAGCTAACTAGGAAGGGCCTTTCTTGCTCACAATAGCATATGAAAATGGGGCATTCAAGCTTGCTAACTTAGATGGCAACAAGCTTACTAATCATGTTAACCATCTATACCTGAAACCGTATTACACCTAACATGCAGTATCATGCTAACAATAAAGCAAGGTAAATAAAGCATCTACTATGACGTTAAATTGGCACAAAGCAACCACTATGACGTTAAACTAGCACAGAGCATCCACTATGATGTTAAACTAGCACAAAGTGTTCGCCATGATGCTAAACTGGCACAACTCATCCATCATGATGTTAAACTAGCACAGAATGTCCTTGGGCTACAACATTAAACTAGCACCCACAACATGATCTGCTATGACCTTAAAATAGCCATCCACCATCCGCTACAACGTTAAACTAGCATAACAATCTACTAGGACCTTAAACTAGCATAGCATGGTCTGCCCGAATCTTAAACTGGGAGCACAGTTTGCTGGGACTTTAAACTAGCATATCTGATAGTCTACCAAGATCTAAAAATGGGTTTGCAAGTCAACATCTATGATTCAACATATGTGATCATGTGAACAAGTGAGTAGGCATACTTTCGATCTTCCATTTCCTATCTACACCTCTTGGGAAAGATGGGGTGGGGCGTTGTAGTTTCAGAATGAAGTTTGCATCACCAAGGCAAAATCCTCTAGGACATTTGCAACATCACCATCCATGACATCTTGCTAATCCTTCAAAGATGTCATTGTGCATCTTGCTGACCTTTTGGAGCTACCGCCATCATCACCAATCATCCTAGTTGTAGCTCTCTTCATCAACACCTCTTGTTGGAGTCCCAACACTATTGTAGCCTAGCCATAATGTTACTATCTTTCAACCCTTTCCATTGTTAGAGTTTATAATTGCATTTAGTAGCTTACCTCTCCACTCTACAGCTAAATCTCATAGCTCCTGCTTTTAGTGAGGATTCCTAAGCACCTGCATCGTCATTACTCCTAGCCTCTTGAGTGCTCACTTCCGATGTGGTTACTAGAGCTTTCCAACCTACCACTATTGACACATACAATGTCCTTCCTACTTTGGACATTACATGCACCCAACATAGTGCTTGCAGCCCTTGTAGTATCCTGAGCAGATAGGACTTCGCCCTCACTTCACATGGTAATTCTTCTATCTAGTTTTCTCTATGTTTCATTTGCAAGATAAAGCTGGGATGGCATCATTCAAGAATGTGTTTCACCATAAGAGCAAGACACTACATTGTTCCAAAGTACCTACTTTGACTAGCCTAGCTACTTGAGAGTACAGACCCTAATGTCCCCTCAACTAACCTAACCTCTACTTCCCACTCTTGCAATTCCCCACATCCCCTTGCAAGCTTCCCCAATGTAGATAAAACCCTTTCCTACACTTAACTGCTAAACCCATTATGGACATAACACAACTCATCCCATGGAATCCTTTCTAGGTTGCTCAAAGCCCCACACGGATGTAACACAACTCATCATGAGGAGGAAACACCTATCCTACAGTGGTGATATGGTTACCTTCAAGTAGATATGGGTGTGCAATGCATTTCCTCAAAAAAAATTAATAAAAAGAAGAAGAAAAGAGAAGAAAGAAAAAAAGAAAAAAAGAAAAAAAAAGAAAATGAGATAAGACAAGTTCCCAAGTTTAATGGCATAGTTACCACTTTGCAACCATCTCAACCTTGGATCAACCATCTCCAAGAACTTTGATGAGAGGTAAAAATCCATAGGGGAAAGACACCTATGTGTGTTGACTCTCTCATAAGCACTCTAATGAGGGATCACACTATGGTAATAGGTTGTCATGACATCACATCCTACATTTTTCCTTTTCCAGCCATTCTCCCTTGACCCCATCTCCTCAAACCTATCCCCTATTCTCTATGATACTTTACTTTCCTAGCACTCTCAAGCATAGCAAAGCATTGTCTAAGCAAGCACTGATAAAAGGTGTCGGTGTTGTGTTCATCATGGTGTTTTGTATTCTTTGTCGACGTCTCTTGGGTAAATTCTCCAAACATCTACAAAGAGAGGCTAGTGAAACACCACTAATTTTGGGGCCTCATGACTCAGCATCAAAGTTTTGAAACTTGGACAAAATTTCTCTAAGCCTAATGTCATGCTATGCCGTGTAGATAGCATGGCACCCTGGAAGTCCTAACACATGCAAATTTTTTCTAAGTTTGTCTGCTATGCTCCTTGGCACAGTTGGTGTAGCACCTATTTCCAAGGCCAGTTTGTAGAAAAGGAGCACTAAGGAGGGGCTGAATAGTTTGGCAAATTTTTTATCTTCTAGGCCATCAAGCTTGCTACACTCTCTATCTTTCCCAACTTGAGACATGTCCCGGTTGCTAGTCCACCCAAGTGCTAGGCTAGGAGTGGTCAAAGATGCTCAGGATGGACTAAAAAATTTGGCAAATTTTCTATCTTTGGACCAACTATGCTCTTCTACACTACATAGTGTAGACATTGTAGTAGGCCATGTAGGACTAACAATTTTCCTAAGTGCTAGACCAAACATGGAAGGTACATTTGGCAATTCGTCAACCTTCAAGCATGCTTGTCCTACTTCATCCTTTGAGTGTGATCAGCATCCCATAGAAAAACACTACAAGTTTTATCAAAATTAATCCAAAATTGGATGGTATGCTATGCTACGCTGCATAGCATAGATAGTGTAGTAGGGGTTTCAGGACCAAAAATGTTCCAAGTATGAAACAAGGAGGTATCAGGCTCTTTTAACATGGAAGATGCTTGTGTTGGCCTCTAAAAAATGCATGCCTTACTGAATTCTAGAGTGGTGTTTTCAATTTTGGAAAAAATTCTTTCAAAATGGATGCTATGCTTTACTACATTGCGTAGCATAGACAGCATAGCAAGATAGAATCACAAAATTTTTCTAAGTGTTCACACTACGCTTTATTATGCTGGACAGTGTAGATAGCGTAACACTTGGAAAAAGCCTTCGAATGCTTTTAAAAAGCCCCTAGAACTTAGCATCAATCCTCATTTCAACTCTGGCATTTCTTCAACTGTCAAGATTAGCAGTTTTCTTTGCTTTTACACCCCTTGTTGATTCCCAAAGTTGTCCCTATGCTTGACCCAACTCAAAAGAGGAGGGAATACATAGTCCTAGAGTGTAAGGCTCCAAGTTGCATTTATTTTGGCATTTTTGTGCATGGTAGTTTTTCAAACTTTGGCACATGTGGTTTGGGAAATATGGTCATAGTTTGGTAGATTTTTGATCCTTGTTCTTGTCCTATCAAGTGTAGCACCACACTTTGAGCGTAGCACATCAATGTGACACATCCATGTTCATGCCATGTGAGGACCCAAGACATGTGGTATTCAAACCATGTCTTCCCCTCCCAACCCTACCTCTATAAATACCCCAGTAATTGACATTCTAAGGGTTGGCTTTTGTAGTTGGCTTTAGCAAGTGATTGGCAAGCAAAAGGTTGATGAGCAGAAAATCTCAGTATTAAGAGCATTCCTAATATCTACCTCACTCTTGCACTCAAACATGACACCTACACCTCACACCCACATAGCATAGAAACTACTAACCTAGCAAGATTTAGCTCCTTTCTGTCAACATTGCATTTGCCACAACCCAGGAACTATGACCGTGTCACCTTGCTACTCAATTGTGCATGTTTGACATTGTGTGCTAGTTGTACACATTATTTGATCAAAAGTCACATCCCCCAATCTTGGGATGGTGCATTTCCTTACTTGCACTCTCATTTTATTTTTCTATTGCACATATTTTAAACTATTAGCATATCTATTTATTTATATTGATATATTGCATGCACGTTAATACTCTCCCGCTGTTATGCATATTACGTTCCTACTTATTCCAACTCTTATGCATGATGCTCTAAAATCATTATTTGCAAATGGTTATTGGACATCACGTAAGCCCCTGATTGATTGACCAGACCATTCAAGGCACCCCATTTCTATCTTCTCCAACATGACCCTCCCATGGACTCGGGGTTAGGCTATGTGCCTAACAACCTCTTGGTGTTCCAGCCACCGATGTTTTCAGATGCTACAATTGTTAAAGAACATTAAAAGTGTGATGAAAATAGAACTTATTAAGATATAGGCTAAATTGAAAATTGTTGATGCTAATAGAATCTTCTACTTGAGGAAGTTGCACAAAAGCTAGACAAAGGTATGAAAGTTACAAGAACAACTAAAAACCCTTACATCATTTGTACTAGCACCTTCAATAATTACTTCATATTTAGAAAATAAGTAGCAAAAATTAGAATGAGCGTGTGTTAGATGTATTAAGAAGACCTATTTATGAAAGATGGCTTGGAGAGAAAAATCCAAATGCTGAAACATAAGTTTCAAAAATGGAAGAAAATAAGTTAGAAGATAGAGGACCAAGTACTCTCCCATTCTTAGAAGGCATAAAGTTTAAATGATGAAAGGAAAATTATGATCTAGTTCCGAGACAAGTATCTTCATATAGAAAAGGAACATTAGAACTTATGGCAAAAGTTAGTAGATAATACTACCAAAAAAATTACTAGTCTTAGAAAGATTTATTTGATCAAGAAAGTAACTTGGGACATCAAGTTACATAGACTACATAAACTTGTAGCTATGTTGAATGAGAGAGTAATTAGAAAAAAGTGTGAGGTGAAGAACAAATTTGACACCTTGCATAACTTAATAAATAAATATGGTTAGGAGAATGTTATTTTTGATGAAAATGACTTCATATCTTGATAGATAAAGATTCTCAAGAAAACATTATCTTCATCAAGTCTATTGATATATTTGAATTGTATAAAATCCCTCATCGTAAGTCCTATAAGATGCATTAGCTTTATAGGGATCACTTCCAAAAGGAAAAAACAAAGTGCATTTTATCTTTTAAGATTTATTTTTTCAAATATTAGGTATAATATGACATTCTTCTCATAGATAATGTTGATGTAATTCTTGGTATACCTTGGAACCATGATAACAAGGCTACTTAAGATGGAGTAGGGAAGATGAAATTCATCAATTAATTCCAATGATATTATAGTAATATAAGTATAATGCATATATTAATGCTTTATTTTTATTTCAAAGAACATGAGGAATACCGTTATGTCTTTATCATTATTTCTACAATTGAAACAAGTTAATAGAAGTCAAAGAATGAAATTTCTCTAGTTGTTCAAATTTTATCATTGAAATTTATTGATATATTTAAAGGCACATTGGAAGAATTTTGTTTCTCAAGTCAAAAACCTAGGTTCAAGCTTATGTGTAGCTACCTAAAGAGGTTAGGCTTTTGCTTATCTACCAACCCTTCTAGGATCCCACTTAGTAGGATGATCACTATGGCTCTAGGTGATAATATTTTTGGAAGGTCTTCCTTCCATAAGATTCATCTAATATTAAATCAACTTCATGCTTAGAGCCACTATTTTAAATGAGAGTGCTTACCATATGACTCCACATTTGAGGAAGAAGTTATGTAAGTGAGCGAGCTACTTCCAAATGGCTTCATTAAGGAATTCATTTCTCCATGTGTCATTCCAATTGTACTTATTTCTAAAAAGGATTCAAATAATATAGAAATGTATATTTACTTTAGAGTTATTAATAGAATCAATGTTACATATCGATTTTCTATTCCAAGGATAAATGATATTCTTGATGTTCTGGACTAATGCTAAAATTTTTTCAAAGATTTATTTAAAAAGTAAATATAAGTAAATTAAAATTAGACCAAGAGATAAATAAAAAATTTTATTTAATATACTTAATGAATTTTATAAGTGGTTAGTCATGCCTTTTGGGCTAACCAATTCTCCATTTACTTTTAGGAGGCTTATGCATGACATTCTAAGAGACTTTATTGGTAAATGTTGTATTATTTTCTTTGATGATATTTTTATTCATAGATCTAATAAAGTGGAGCATGTGAAACACTTATTATTGGTATGATTGAAGTTTCATGAGGCAAAGTTGGTTATTTATGATAACAAATTTGGTTTCATGAAGAAGAAGATTGTTTTCTTACACTATGTTGTTTCCAAGAATTATGTCAAGATGAAACCAAGCAAGATCAAGGTAATCGAGGAATGTTCTTCATCTAAAGTGTACAAGAGATGACATCTTTTCTTGATTTTTACTAATTTTTATAAGAAGTTGATTAGGAATTTTATCTCTATTCCATGGCTTATGATATCTTGTTTAAAGAAGAATTTAGCTTTTGTATGGAATGATTCAAAGGAGATTTCTTTTCAAATATTAAATGAGAAGATGTGTAGTACCCTAGTTTTAACAATTTTAAACTTCTTCAAGTTATTTGAAGTGGAGGAAAATGCAAGTGGACTTAATATTGGAGGTGTGCTTTCTCAGGAGGGTAAGCCAATTATATTATTTTTTGACAAGTTAAATAAATCTAAACAATAGTATAGTATATATTAGAAGGAAGTATATCCTATACTTCAATCCATCAAGCATTGGAGATATTACTTTCTAGGATCAAAATTTCTTTTATTAAGTGATCATAGGACACTTCAATTCATGAATTCTCAAAAGAAAATGAGTGCTAAGCATATGAAATGGGTAGAACAATTGCAATAATTTTAGTTTGTTTTAAAACATAGAAGTAGTAAGTCAAATATTGTTGTTGTTAATTTATCTAGAGTTCATATTATTTATTCTAGTGTAAAATTCAAAGGTTTTAAATTTTTTACTTCATTATATCATAATGATACTAATTTTATCAAAATCTAGAAAGAATTAAATTCTCCATTGCTAGGAAAAACTAAGAAATGAAAAGCATATCATGTAAGAATGGTATTTTATTTAGTGATGGTAATTTTTTTTCACAAATATGACATTAATTTCAAGCTAATTGAAGAAAAGTATCAAAGTGACATGGCCTATGAGCCAAACAAAAACATCGGAGTTGATGAGAAATTTGTCAAGTATGAATAAAAATGTCATAAACTTTAGGAAATAATGTTATGTTTGTTAAATGTTTGAAGGTAGGAAAGGTGTTGATGGTCATTACTTACCTTTTTCTAATCACAAATTCTCCTTGAATATGTGTTTCTTTGGATTTTTTTTATGACATTCTAAAGACGAGATCTAGTCATGATTCCATACTTTTTATTATTAATAGGTTTACTTGTGTAAGGAAGGCACCTCAATAAACCCCAATAGGACCCAATCCACAACTTCTAAGAAAATATAGCTTAGAAAATAAGAACAAGACAATGAAATAGATAAAATCTCCCTTACATAGAGAAAGTACATTAAAGATACACAATGGAATAGATAAAATCTCCCTTATACAGAGAAAGTAAATTAAAGATGAGGATCCAAGCTCAACTCACAACTCTTCCAAGGATCTTAGAGGTCAGACTTGTCTCCTCTCAATCCTCAATTTCTTACAATGGATCCCAAGCTTAAGACAACACACTTATAAGAGATTATCTCAACCTCTCTCAAGTGCTCTCCCTTGCTTCTCACTCAGTTACCTTACACAAGCTCTCTTCTCACACAAGTTCTCCTCCCTTAAGAGCTTTCTCTCTTGCTCTTGGTCTTGGTGATGGATCTTTGTTTGTCCATACCAATAATGATGAATTATGTTAATATTTATAACCAACCTAAAGGTAAGAAACCTAGACACCTTTTCTCAACTTAACTTGAGGCTCTTCAAATTTTTTTTCAAATATTCTAACCTTCTCCTCGATTGTTTTCATCCTTTTTCATCATGTTTCAACTATTTCTCAAATTTGAATAGGTGTTTTTGGAATTTTTTCCATCTATAAAGGTTGCCTCTGACCTCCACTAGATGTCTTTGTATCCACCTAGTGCTTGAGAAAAATGTCTACTATTTTTGGGTGCTATCTTCTCTAGGAACAAGGCATCTCCTCTTGGGTTTCAACCAAGATGTCTCCTAGCCTCCCAAGATGTCTTCTTCAAGCCCAAAACATGAAAACATATATGTAGGGTAGAATAGGAGATCAAAATAGGTGACGCTACACCAACTCTTCCACCATTAAAAATGTCATACTACATGACCTTTCATAAGCTGGAAGGCATCCTGCCCCCATGACTCAAGGCCATTACACTTAGTACAATAATCATGACTTAATGCATTAAAAACATGTTAATAAAAATTGCCTAAGGTTCTAATTTTAATCTTCTATTTCTCATGAAGGCTTGTACTTATGCCCCACCATGCTTCCTTCTTCTAAGCATCTACTTCTAATGCTTTCCTTAAATTTCCATGATGATTCAAACCTACACAAAAGTGACATAAAAATATAGAAAATTAATTATTAGTATAAATCCATGGAGTAACCCTCCTTTCCCTATGCCCAAATAGCAATGACATGTCCTCTCCTCACTTGCTGCCAATTTATCTTCCTTATTCTTATAGAATCTTTTTGCCAATACAAATTTTAGTCTAGCACTTACACAAGTTTCCAAAATCATCAACCAATATGATATTATCATCAACAACCAATATTAACATTAGAAAAATCAACCTTCTTCTCATTCATATGAGACTTCATACAATTTGTAATAGCATCCATATCAAATGCATCCTCTTTAGCATAACGAAATATTTCATTATCACCTATAGAATTCACCCTTATAATAGTCTTACAATTAGGAAGAATCAATGAAGAATTCAAATTACCAATCTCACTATCAGCAATAGTGGATAATAATCTAAACTTATGATTGTCTCACCTTATAGTCCAACTATTATTTTCACCATCAAAGATAGACTTCTTATCATAATTCTATGATCTACCAAATATATGAGATCTGAACAATCAACAAGCAACACATCATAAAGAATTTAATCATGAAAAATTTCAATGTGATAATAAGGAACTATTCCTTAACTTGTTTATAATGATTCTTCATTAATCAATGTACTTTTTATGGATTAGGATAGGAAATTATAGCTAATTGCAATGACTTTACCACCTTGGCAAAAATGACATTTTATTATGCTCTATCATCAATGAGCACACAATTAATAACCCTTAACATCACAATGGATGATACATAAACTCTTCCTGATAACATCCTCGTTGGCACTAACATGTCTAGCAAAGGTACAACTATTCAATTCACTTTGTCCAACACTATGGAAATGATCATGTTCACATACCTTATTTGAATACTCAAGTTCATCCTCTTGCATAGTTTGAGTTCTCTTATGCTTAAAGTAATTCTTCTTTGACTTTGTACATTTCCATTATCTATGACCTAATTCACCATAATTATAACATATATATTTACCATGATTTCTATTTCTTTGAGATCATTCCCTTCTTCTACTCTTGGTAGGAGAAGTAGACTCCCTTTCCTTCTTCTTTGACTCATCTTCATCATTCTCCTTGGATGATTTTCTTAACTTATGAGTTGTGTCCTTCTCATTCCTTTTCTTGTGATCTTTGTCTTTAAGTCAAACTCTATGATTTTTATTTCGTCCTTGAAAGATCGTAGACTTCATCAAGAGTATGAGGCTCATAGAATGCTAATTCTTGTTGATATTTCATCCTTAATCCACTAACAAAATTAGAAGCTTTGTCATACTCAATCCAATAAACATCAATTATTTCTAATACTTTACAAAATTCAACATAAAAATATTTTTCCTCTTGATCACCTTGTTTGAGACATTTTAGCTTCTTGATGGCTTTATGATAGAAGGATGTCCTCTTAAACGTTTTCCTTAGCATGAATTCCATGAGTTTCCAACTCTCAATAGGACTTCCAAGTCCTTCAAGGTATTTGATATATTACTTGTCCCACCATTTAGCTATCAATTCTTCAACTTTTCTCTCAATAACATGAATCATTATCTCACTAGAAAGTTTCTCAACAAGAAAATACGTATTCATCATTCTAAGCTAAGAGAGAAAGAAATGTGTACCTTAAACATCTTTAAAGATGGGAATGCCAACATGAGGATCTCTTAAAGCACTTCTTAACATCTTTATAAATCTTTTATCATCATTTTCCTCATTAATATGAAAAGTAAACCTTGCCTCGTATCTTTGAATTCTATTCTCTTGTATTCTTAGTGTTCTTTGATCATATCTTCCTCTTGATCCTTCAAGGTTGCAAAAAGATTCTTGTCTTAAATCTCCTCTTCATTTCTTCTTAAAGTTTCTCCAAAATATTGGTGTTTGATGATCTTTATCTTGGGAAGAAATTCTTGCATTTTAGCCACAAAAGCCTTAAAGGAGTCTTTGAGCTCTTGAATCATTTTTCCAAGATCTTGATTAGTATTATTCTTAAGAGCCATCCCAAAATGAAATCTTGATCTAATATAAGTATGGATTCCTTAGAACCTTTGCTTTGATGCTAATCTAGTGTAGGGGTGACACCTCAATAAATCCAAAGAGGATCTAATCTACAATTTCCAAGCAAATCTAGCTTAGAAAATAATGAAATAGAGAAAATATCCCTTATACAATTAAAATACTTTAAAGATGAGGATCCAAGCTTAACTCACAACTCTCCTAAGGATCTTAGAAGTCACACTTGTATCCTTTGTATCCTCAATTGCTCACAATAAAACCCAAGCTTAAGGCAACATGCTTATAAGAGATTCTCTCAACCTCTCTCAAGTGCTCCCCCTTTTCTCTAACATAATTACCTCGCACAAGCTCTCTTCTTGAATAATTTCTCCTCCCTCAAGAGATATCTCTTTTTCTCTTGGTCTTGGTAATGAATCTTTGTCTATCCATATCAACAATGATCAATTACATCAATATTTATAAGCAACTACAATACAAGAAACCTATAAATCTTTTCTTAACTCAACTTAAAGCTCTTCAAATGTTTTCCAAGTCTTTTTAGCTTCTCCTTAGCTATTTTTATCCTTTTACATCATGTTTTGGTTATTTCCTAAATTGGCATGGATGTTTTTGAAAGCTTCTCCATTTGTATGGAGTGTCTCTAACCTTCACCAGATGTCTCTATGTCTATCTAGCTCTGACGAAATACATCTATTATTTTTAGGAGTTATCTCCTCTAGGCCCAAGACATCTCCTCATAGTATAATACATCTTACATGAGACTTCTTGCCCAAGATATCTCCTCTAATAAGTCTTACATTTGTTTGAGATGTCTACTCTAAATTTAATACATATTTTGTCATCTCCAAGTCTCATCCAAGACATTTTTTAGCCTATCATGACATCTTCTTCAAGCCTAAAATGTATAAAATATACATGTATGATATAACAAGGGGATTGAAATAGGTGTGGCCACATCATTTACTAGGATGACTCATTTTATTCCATGTAAGAAAATTAGTGATTCTTTACATGTTTCTCGTTTATTCTTTTAACATGTATTAAGATTTCATGAAATTCCCTTAAATATTATGAGTGATAAGAATATCAAATTTAGTACTTACTTTTAGAGGTCACTTTCAATATTACCTTGAACTAAGTTGTCATTTTCTATAACCTATCATTCTTCAACCAATGGACAAACTAAAGTGGTAAATAGCTCTTTATTGAAAATATTAAGATGTTTATGTGAGAATAATCCTCAAATATGGAAAAATGTGCTAGCCCATAATGAGTTCTTGTACAACAATGCTTTCCATTCCAGCATTACTAAAAGTTTCTTTGTGTAAACTATGTTTTTCATAAAGAATGGTAAATGAGCTCAGGATATTTAAAGATTGTATCTCTTTGAGCTCTAATTTTGTTTATCAAATGAAGGAATTGCATCAACAAGTTAAGTTTCACTTGAAAAGAAGAAAAAGGATATATCTTCCAAGGATAATGAGGGCAAGAGAATAACTAAATTTCAAATTGGTAACTATGTTTGAATTTATTTGAAAAATGTAAGGCAAAGAATGTGCACTTTTACAAGCTCAAGTCAAGGAAAATTGGTTCATTTAAAATTAGGATCAAGATTAATCTAAATACATATTAGATTGATCTATATAATGACTTTCCTATTTATTTTGTATTTAATATTTCAGATTTGAACCCATATCATGGGAATTTACTTGCATCAAACTTAGAAAATAGGCTTAAAATCCTTAAGGATGTACTTTAAGGTCAAAATTCATCCAAACCATCATAAAAGACAATTGTATTAGAAGTAAGGAAGGCTAGAAGAAGAAGAGATAGAAAGATGCATGAGTAGTTGATGCATTGGAATGATGAAGGATATGAAAATGCAATTTGGATTTCCAAAGAAGGATTTGGCTTTGTAGGAGCTCAATGTTGTCCCAAGTGTTAAGACAACCTAAAGATAAATATTTTTTCAAGAATGAAAAAGATGATGAGGACATCATCCAACCCATGTGTAATCCTCAAAGCATTGTTTATATGTATTATTTCGTGTTTGTCTTGTTCTTGTTGATTCTAGGGGGTTCAAGATCAAGAAGATCTTATTTGAAGATTATTTGGTAAGTTTGAAGTTTAGGTTAAATGTCTTATTAGTTGAGGTTTTGCCTAGAAAGATTTCTTCTTCTTTTAAAAGGTCTTGTCCTAGCAAAAGACATCTTCTCTACTTGAAGAACATCTTCTATGAATTTCTACACTCTAGGAAAGATGTTTGCACTTCAAAAAAAAATGTCTTATCTACAACCTTACTACACACTAGAAAGATGACTTGTCTCAACTAAATATGTTCTATCTAATGAAAGAATATTTTTTTTTATGGATTTCAATAGATAGAATTATAACTTTTATGTCATGGAAAGATGAAAGATCATGAGAAAAGGTATTAAATAGGTATCAAAGACTTCGATTTGGGTAATAAAGAAGAAAGAATGTCTATAAGGTGTAGATAGTGTGTGAGAAAAGAGTTCTTTCTTGAAAGATGTATGAGTCCTTCTTAAGTATTATGAGTGGATTACTTTGCATTGGGTGTGCTATGAGAATTTAAATAGATTACTTGTTTATCCTTGGAAGTTGTCTTCTTTCTTTGTGCTTGTAATCATTTATCCTTAAGAAAGAATAAATATTTTTCTTTTCTTTCTTATTTAATTTGGATTTGTTTTGGTTTGAGAGATCTTAGATTATGGAATTCAAGAAAGATCCTCATTAGATTCAAACTTTCTTCATAGAATAGACATTATTTGTTAATAAATCATTGACTTAGATTGAACTTCACACAACATATTTATTTGACTTACAATATTATCTATTTAGCTAGAGAAGCTCTTACTATTCTCATTTTATTTTATGTTTAAGACATTAAATTTGGTTCTTAAGGTCAAAAGTTTAGATATTTTCATCTTATCATCACCTTCATAGATAGATTGAAGCTTCTTGCACATCTTCCTAGTAGACTTAAGATTCATCATCTTCATGCACATAACTTACTTGAAACAACATACCAAAGCATTAGTTGCTCGAGCATCATGAATTAAGCTATTTGCCCCTCTACTCACAACTCTACAAGCATCATCAACCTAAGTTAAAAGATTAGTCTTCATTTGAAATTTCAAAAGAAGATAGTTTATGTCATCAAATAATGGTTCTCTACTAGAAGAAAAATGTTTATTCTATTTCATACAAGAAAAATACCTAAAAATCCAAAAAATACAACTTAAACTACAAAGTTCTCAAAGTTGAATAAGCTCCAATACTAATTGTTGTAAATTCTAATGTCCAAATATAGTACTAAGAGGGGGATGAATTAGGATCATTAAAAATAATATGCCAAAAATTAATTCACTTGAACTAGAACAAATAATAAAATTAAAATCAAAGAAAAATAAAAAGCAAGAATGACACAATAGATTTTCAAGTGATCCAACTACTAGATTTGAAATTCTATATTCACCTTAAAAAACCTTTTCTTAATTCTAAATGGTACAATAATTTATTAAAAATAAAAAAATAATATAAGACTTTGGATTTACAACCAATATAAATTGCAAATCTCTCATATAGAGGAACACAACTCCTTATTTCCATGTTTAGATACCATAAATAGGAGTGAGAGATTTAGAATCTAAAGGAAGCATTGCATAAAGAAAGATAGATAATTGAACATGTTTAAAGAAATCACACAAGAAAAAAAATCACAACAAGAAAATTTGTATCATAAATAGAGGAATTTATATCAACTTATTTTTGAGCCATTTATGTAACTATTTGGTTTATCTATTAGATACAAATTGCAACATTAGAGGCCAGAACGAGTATGCTTTAAGTTTTATTACAGTTCTAATATCAAGTTTCATCTTAGTTCTCATATCAAAGGAAAATCAACATTAAAGGTTATCTTAGGTAGAAAGAAGAATATTACTTATCTAGCACTAATAGCCTTCACACATTGCGAGAAGAAAAAATGTGTTGTTTACAATTTGAACAAATGACATGGAAATCATAGTGGTTATTAGAATAATTTTTCTTCACTACTAATTCTATTTCTTTTTTTCATACATTTTTTTTATTTATGGTCATATGTTTTACTTAATGAATACTCTTCCTTCATCTTTTATTAATTTTTTAGCTTTAATGTGTAGATTCAAGGATCAAGTACTAATATTTCTTGATGAAGTTGTATCATATCATTCTTTGATACCATCACTAATGGGATATGGCATCACCAAATTAGAATAAATAACATCACTAAATCACATTTAGAAAACATAATACATCACATTACCATTTGGTACTGACCAGTTTATAACCATTTGAATAAAACATATAAGGCTTATCATCATTAAAAGATCACAACATAGAAAAATACTACTAGCCATTCATTGTTAAGAAATCATTATTAGAATAAAAGTAAAGGAAACTCATCACATTATAATAAGTCACATAAATCTTAGTTATTGTTAGAATAAATTATGGGGCTTATCACCATCTAAATATAATTGATCATAGTTTGAAATACCATATACTCACTTTATCATCATTAGCAAATCACATTTTGAAAATCGTATTTGGAGATTTATCATATGATAATATGAATAGAAACTATTGTATCACTATATCACTAGATAAGCATAACCTATAGAACATTACATATAGAAAAGAATGGATATCATGATTAAAAAAATATAAAGTACATCACCAACTAATAACCTCATATGCTAATAGATGATCACCAGTCATCACATGTCTTATGGTGATCATTGATCATCATATACAATATACACATTAATGTGAAATCACTAAGCTAATAATGTGAATTGAAAAATCATCATATGGTAATAGGTGATTGATGAAGTGTCATAAGTCAATGCGTCGACTAGGCCGCGTATACGCAACCACGTCGACGTGGGCCCATCGACGTAGCCTCCCTACGTCGACGTGGCCCTGTTTATGTAGCCATCCTTCCCGACCTATAAATATGAGGGCCTTCCACCTTATTTAGGCATCTTTTTGAGTAGTTGTAGTGAAGCTCTTGCAGTTTGTTCCCGCAAGATATAGAATATTTTCCAAGTGCCCGTAGCAGGTGTAAGAAAAGTGAACAGATCTTTATTCGAGCATTGATGTATCTGAGCCCATTGGCATGATGGAAATAAAGATGAACTATTCAAGCATACCTTGTAGAATTTGGACTTAGTTATTTCATGCATTCAATAGTTTAATATGTTTATGCTTTATTAATTACTTGTTGATGCTTTATTAGTTACTTGTTGATTATTTATGTTTTCATTATTATAATTTCAATCATTATTGTTCGTTCATAGTTCGTTAAAGACATAAGTATGACCATCTCGAACGTAATCCAAACACTTGGTAAGCCCAGTGACGCTTAACGTCTGGTAACCCAGTAGTGTTAGGAAATGCTCAAAATGTGCTCGGAAGATGGGACCAGATACTTATGCTAGGAGTAGTTAGAATATAAGCTAGGATAATTAGAGATTAGATAATAGTTTAGTCCTTACCTTCCATACCTCAATTATTCGCCGAAAAGATAATTAAAAAGATATAAAAATCATTAGCCTTAGTCTCACTTAACCATTGTAAATAGAACCTCACAAGTGAGATTAGGATGACAACTACCGTTCTAACCCAAGGTTTCACTAGTTAGAAGTCTGATGTATGTTAAGTGCTTACAGTCTACGGATTTCAATCGAGTTTCATGTGAACACTCGTGATTCGTATGGTTGGGCGTAGGGGTACCTAGCTACTCATCATTGGCGCCATTTTCGTGGACTATTAGTCTTACATGCATCATCTAACTTTAGTGAAATTATAATTCAAGTCATTAGAACGAACCCAGGATAGAAATATTTTTGCACGCTAGGTGAATTTAAGTTAATTATAAGATACATAGGTTACATGGACCATCTAACGTCCAATATGTCTTCTCACAGAAGAGAGGTATTTGAACCACCAGTGCCACAAGAATGTCGGGTGATGTACAAACATCTTGATGAATATGTCCCTGATTTTACATTCATCCTACATCAGGATGAGCATCTTTGATGGCAGGACATGAAGGGTAGCATCATGCTACCACCCGACCAAGCAGCTCCTACGATGCTATATCACAATCTAGGCAAATTGGACATCCAGGACCGGGTGGCGGAGTATGTCATGGAGGACCATGACTACTGGAACTATCATCCTATGGAGGCTCAATGGACAAGAGATCAGCAGTAGGTCGAGAGATATGAACAATAGAAGGGAAAAGATTTCAGTAACCCCTTGTTCTCGCAAGGGCCAAAAGACGATGGGGATCCTGTATTTCATGATACCCATTCGACCGAACTTCACCTGGGACCGCAAATCCTCTAATCAATCATTCAAAATAAACCTCCAAGTGACCATGATCCTCAAGGGGATGGTGGGTCACATAGCAAAGCTGGAGGAGATGACCATGGCCACCACCAGCGTAGATGGGAAGATCGATGCCAAAGCGATGGCAATGCCTCTCCATCTTCTCCGTCCTCCCCCTCTCCTGCACCTTCATCCAGCTCAGGTTCTGAGTGTAACAGGGTAAGGTTGGAGAGAAAGGATGGTGGTAAACAAGTTCAAAGGGGGTAACGTGAGGAAGCACGCAACCAATCACATGGCCCTCACCAGCATGAAAGAAGGGGTAGCAGAAATCATCACAGACGTCATAGTCCCCAACAGGACCATGATTCAGATGAGCCATTGTTAGCTACTCGGAGCATGCTCCAAATTGTAGAGGTAGTTCACATTCCAAGTAGGCACATGAAGGATAGTTGGATCAAGCATGTTAATATGAACAACATCCCCAAATTTGAAGGGGGATACAACTGTGATCCGCAAACCCACCTGCAAGTGTTCCATGATGCTTGCACCCTGCAAAACATTGATAATGATTAGCAACGATTGAAGCTATTCCCTCACATACTCATCAAAGAGGCTGAAAGTTGGTACTAGTCCTTGGAGCTAGAATCAATCAAAAGATGGAGTACAATGCTTGAAATCTTTAATGAAAAATATCAAACATACTCTAGAGTGGCGAATCTGAGATGGTAGATCCAAGGTTGGAAACAAGGGAATCATGAACCCTTGGATGCCGCCATGAGTAGGTATTACACACTGTTGCATCGGTGCCCTGGTCATGGTTACTCTCAGCGGGCATAGCTTTGCCACATTATTGATGGGCTCCATTTTGAAACACGAAAGACCCTTGGTGTGTACACCAAGGGACAACTGTCGGAGCTAAGGGTCCATCAGTTGCAGTGCCTCATTGATCAGGTGGCCAAAGAGGAAGGAGAACTCAGAAAAAAGGAGAGTGTAGAAGAATTCAATTAGGACCCTTCCCTTAGAAAAAGGGAGGTCCGATTTTGTGATGAGGAGGATGAGTCACCACTAGAAGCAGTGGTGAATCAGAAGACTTTTCCGTTACAAAAGTTTGCATCTGAAATATTGGCAAAGGTGGATAAAATGTGGGACTCTTTGGATGAGAAATTCCAAAGTGTATTGAAAATTACAAAAGAGTCCAAAGAACAAGGTAATGACCATGATCGGCGCAAGAAGAAGGGAGCTAAACGTACCCAACATAAGGGTAAGGGAAAATTTGTTGTAGCAGAATAGGTTGCACACTCTAACACCAAGGAGGACGATGAATGTGACATATGCCAATATGAACATCTTAAGGGATGTTGTCCTGTGGTGTCCCATCTTCAAGAGTCTGGGGTCTATGCCTTGAACCCTCGTTTGGTGTAGCAACAGATACCTCGAGGGTTTCCTTATCCACAAGGTAATCCCAGGCAATTCCACCAGCAGCAANCCCTTGTTGCTGCTGGTGGAATTGCCTGGGATTACCTTGTTGATAAGGAAACCCTCGAGATGTCTATTGCTACACCAAACAAGGGTTCAAGGCATAGACCCCAGACTCTTGAAGATGGNCCATCCCTCTCAGTTTCCACCTACTCCTTCCATGTAAGGAGAAATACCGTCATAGCCACAACAACAAAATGCTACGAGGGCTGTTAACTTACAACCGGCACCTTGGCCGAGTGGACCGGAATCCAAGCCACACAAATGTCCTTTCTTCTAGCCCAATAATTTGAACACACCCTCACCTACACTTGTGGCCAGTGCCTCTGAACCTACCAATGCCTCTACCATCATACCGCCCGAGCAATCCTCTACTCTACCACACTCCAACCTCCAGACGGTCATGCTCACACACGTTGTGACCGACTGGATCAAAGCAGGTTCTCTTCCCTGAAAATTAACAAATCTGGGAAGCCCCCTCATATATCTTCAGGTGGTTGGGAACGAGCCATGTAAAGCTCTTTTGGACTCAAATACAAGGATCAATTTAATCTCTCATGACATGTACAAGAACTAGAACCTGCCCCCACTAAAGAAGAGCAACATTCAGGTCGAGTTAGCAGACCAATCCATCACCGTTTCCTTGGGTTTGGTAGAGGACATTGTGACCACCATTTGTGGGTGGTCCTACCCTACTGATTTCCTAGTCATCCATGTAGAAAACTGTAAGGGGAACTTCCCATTCATCATGGGAAGATCCTGGCTAAGCATGGTGGATGCACGACTAGGACTCTGAGATCTATCTCTTGAAATTTCAAAGGAAAATCCTTTCGGGAAGATCGAGAAGAAAAGAGTTCCATGCATCACATACAGTGACTTAAGGTGCAACTATGTGCAGCAGTTATGGTCCGCTAAGCAGACATCTATTCAAGCATGTAGTCGGTGTACCGAGGAATCACAAATTCAACAGTGCTTGTACGCAACAGCCACTAACCAAGAGGGCACCCAGTGACTGATAGCTGATCCTACTAGCAACACATTATGCATGGAACTATTTGAGGGGCTAGTGTAAGCCTATATTGATAGCACAGATGAGATGGAGGAGATTCATTAACAAATCTCTACTGTTAATGATCAAGATGACTAGGGAAAGCTAGAAATCCCTAAAAGCTTCAAACAAGAGCCCCTTGAGCTAAAATCCCTACCGGCTCACTTAGAGTATGCATTCTTGAAAAATAGCAAGCTAGTAATCATCAATGCTGCCCTTTTTCCTGAATAGAAAAAGAAATTGCTAGGGATGGTGAAAAAATGGGTTACTGCATTCGCGTGGTCCTATCCTAAGTTGACTGGAGTTGATCCTAGGATCTGCCAGCACTGGATCTACCTTGACCCTTCCATGAAGCCACGAAGATAGCCACAAAGATGATTGAATCCCAAATTGAAGTAGGTTGTAAAGAATGAAATTGAACAATTGCTGAAGGCGAGATTCATCTATTCTATCGCCGATAGCGAATGGGTGGCCCCACTTGTTATCGTACCCAAGAAAGGTGGTAAGTGGAGGGTCTGTATTGATTTCTGGTTGCTTAACATGGTAACCTTCAAGGACCACTTCCCACTACCATTTGTGGACCAGGTGTTGGACACAATCGCAGGACACCGATATTATAGTTTTTTGGATGGTTATAGTGGTTATAACCAAATCCAAATAGCACTAGAGGACTAAGCCAAAACTACTTTCATGAGTCCATGGGGGAATTTTGCATATAAGAAGATGTCCTTTGGCCTATGCAATGTGCCTGTGACATTACAATGCCTTGTCCTAAGCATCTTCTAGCAACAAATTAGCAATGGTGTGGAAGTCCTCATAGATAACTTCTCCACCTATGGTGCCATGTTTGAGCAAGCCTTGGACAGCCTAGAGAAAGTTCTAAAAAGGTGTGTAGACACCAATCTGCAACTCAATTGGCAAAAGAGCCATCTGATGGTCCAAGAGGGCATTGTGCTGGGGAATCGCATCTCATTAACAAGGATCAGCGTAGACCCTAAAAAGATCAGGGTCATCCAAGGAATTACCCGCCAAACAAGTACTATCAAATATGTGTGGTCATTCCTTGGACACAGTGGTTACTACTGTCGTTTCATTGAGTGCTTCTTGAAGATCACTCGGCCATTGGTAGAGCTTACAAAGAAGGATGCTCCGTTCATCAGGACCAAGGAATGCGAATCTACATTCCAAGAGCTGAAATAGAAACTCGTAGAAGCTCCAGTTCTATGGGCACCTAATTGGTCCATACCCTTTCACATTATGATAGATGCCTCCAACTATGCTTGGGATCCATGCTTATACAGCGTGACGATCAGAAATGTCTGTATTATATCCACTATGCAAGCCATAGCATTGTGGGTGCTTAACTGAACTATACCACCACCAAGAAGGAATTGATGGCGGTGGTGTTCACCTTGGACAAATTCTGGCACTATGTGCTCGAATATGAGGTGTTTGTGCACACAGACCATAGTGTTATCCAGTTCCTAATGAACAAACCAACGATGAGCCCCCGCATAATTCGGTTGCTAGTGATTCATTAGGAGTTTGATCTTACCATGGTAGATAGAAAGGGGACCAAGAATGTGGTCACTGATCACTTGTCGCGGTTACAATGGGATGACACAGAAGAGGAGGAGCTTTTATCTAACCAATTTTCCGATGAACTCCTCTTCACAGGCACTATTGATCCTCAAGCACCTAAGGAATCTCCTTGGTTCAACTACATCCTCTCCTACCTTACAACCCAGGAGCTACCAAAAGAGTGGAACCATCGGCAGAAATAGCAGTTTCTCCATAAGGCCAAGAATTTCATGGAAATTAACAGCCACCTCTACAAGGTGTGCGCAAATGGCTTGGTTCGATGGTGTGTCCTTGATGCTGATACACTACGCATCCTCCAAGATGCTCATGAGGGCCCTTGTGGGGGACACTATGCTGGATGTAGAATGATCATTAAAATCCTACTTGCAGGGTATTATTGGCCTACACTTTTCAAGGATGCACAATGGTTCACCTACTCTTGTGAATGGTGCTAAAGAGATGGTGGGATGACAGCATGGTTGGAGAGACCTCAATAATGGATTCAACCACTGGAGCCCTTCGACATCTGGGGTATCAACTTCATGGGGTCCATCACCCCCTTGTCAAATGGAAAGGCATACATCATCGTGATAGTGGACTACTATACAAAGTAGGCAGAAGTAGTAGCATCATCGACTATTCTTCCAACACCACTGCACAATTTTTCCAGCAACAAATCATTACCAGGTTTGGAGTGCCTCGCGCACTCATTTATAATAATGGGACTCATTTCACAGGTGTCACTTTTTGAAAACTCATGTAATTCTTAGGGGTAACACATAAATTCACAACACCCTATCACCCCCAAGCCAACAGGCAAGCTGAAGTCACCAATAGGGAGATCACCAATATCCTTACCTGAACCAGTAGCAAATACAGGAGGGATTGGAATACCAAGCTCAACGATGCCCTGTGGGCCTATCGCTCCACTTGGAAACTTCCCATAGGGTACTCTCCCTATAATTTAGTGTACAGAAAGTTACCAACACTTCCAATCCAAGCAGAACTCTAGACACTATCCACCACCTATGGCCTCGGTCTTGACCTACTACTAGCACAATGAGAACGATTAATTAATTTAAGTATGCTAGATGAGAAACGATTATTAGCCCTATTTTCCAATGAAACCCACAAGGCCTATAACAATAAATGACATGATCTTAGGATTTGGAAGGTCACATTTCGATGTGGAGATAAGGTATTGTATTGGAACCCATCACATGTATCCCAACCGACAAAGTTTCTAACACTATGGGAGGGACCTTATATTGTCTCTGAAACCTTCTCATCTAGGGCCTTGCTCATCCACAAACTTGGGGATCCCACCAGAACACAGTTGGTTAACTACCAACAACTAAAACCTTTCCGTGAGCTCCACACAACTAGTGCTACAGCCTCATCATCAGCTGGTCATCCACGTTTCATTTTTCATGTCTCCTCCTTTCCACCCAGTTGTGGGGAAGACCCTCATCCCTACTGATCCATTTCACTGCACCCCTCAAGATTTTGTTACCTTTTTTTTCACACTTTTTTATTTTACACTTTTTTGTTTTCCATTTTTCATGTTTTTTGTTTACATTTTGTCATCATATTGTTTGGTGCGGTCGGTTTTCGTCTAATGGGTACTATAATAGTCTTTCCTGTTATCTGGTTTCTGCCATTGCATGGTTGTCCTTGGATTGTACATCGTTTTCACTTCATAAACTCAGCAGTGAGTCCATGTCATCCACCCATTCCCCATTCCATGGCTTTCCTTTTGTTGCGAACATGAAACCCCTTCACTTAACAAACATTTTAATGAATGTGTGACTTGTGTAGTTCCCCGACTAAGGGATGACCCACTGGTTTGAATCGGGTGTGACTTCAAGGGGAATTCTTTATTCGTTGTTCTATTCTATTCCCTGGGTTGCTGGTATGTCCTTACGAATTTCCTACCACCCTAAGTCTCTCTCCACAGAAGCTTTTGGGCAATTTGACCTTGCATGGTGTGGTCCGCATCACCCTGTCCTTTCCTTTTTTACGCAACCAGAGGTATGCTCTCAGTCATGGGGAGTGGTACCTTTGTGTAACTAATTAATTAGTTTTTAATTACAAAAACCTTTGGCCCTAACCCCTAAATTAACACTCCAAGAGACTTAATGGTGTGCCTGTGCCATTAACATAACTTGGTCAAACCGAGGCACCCAAGGGATGAAGGACCATCACAACCAAGGGACAAGCATCCATGCATGGGAAGGGGATAAGGTGTGCAACCGCCAAAGTATGCAAAGGGCTCTCATGCAACTAGGCCCTTTCGTGAACAACCTGACGTGGAATCTTTTCAACAGATTCCCGAAGAGGAGATTCCCAACATGCAATCACTAGGGGATGAGACTCCTGGGATAGCACCACAGCTTGAGGTCACCTTGACCCAAGCTTGCCTTGATGCTATCACACCACATGAGGTGCAACGGACAGTCCTCCAAGAGTTAAATTTTGGACCATTCCGCGAGAACGCCAAAAGACGTGAGGCTCTAATTGTAAAACTCTCCCATGTGGCCAATCACCACAACCAGTGGTGAGTGGTACTTAGGAGAAACTTATCTCTTCTGGACGAATCGGCAACCAGGCTCAAGAGTAAGAATCAAAGACATTTATGTCTCTTACTCTTTAGAAGTAATAGCACAAGCTCTGGGGTTACCTAAAACTGGGGTGGATGTGGTAGAAATTCTGAAACAGGCCGATCCAGAGGTAAAGGTGCAATGGACCAGACTGTGCTATGGAGTAGAGCGCAAGGAATTCGGCTCCTTAACCACAGTGGAGAGAGTCTACTCAAAGATCATGTCTTACCATCTGAATCCAATGGTAAGACCTAGTAAAATCACTACCTTCTCTGCTCGTGTGTGTGCCTTCTTGAGTGGGAAATTTCCCATGAGTCTTCCACAACTACTATTTTTGGAGATTGAAAAGAGGTTCGCTGAGAACGAACATGGAAGACGAGCTCTCCCCTTTCCCTGCCTAATCCAAAAGTTGTGCAAATAGGCAAGATAGCATGATATTCTAACGACATAATCCAACATGCCCCAATTGCCTCGTGGCGAGAGATGATGAAAGACAAAACTCCTACCGTCACATAGACAGAGGAAGAGTAGCAACCACCTTCACCACCTAAACAAACAACGTAATTAGGCTCACAAACAATAGCAAAATATATCCATGAGATCTAGGAAATGCTCTCGAGTCAGCAAGAAAAATCTGGTAGAACTGGTGGAGGAGAAGATCCTTCAGTCTATCACCCTACCATGAGCCACCTCGAGCAAGTGGCTCAATCAATCAGCTTGCTTGAAAGGGCAAGGCTGATATTTTCCACCACCCAAGCACCCATTCCAACTAGAATAGATCTAAGCATCTGAGATGTATCAACTGCAACCTAGCAGTTATTCCCTAAAATCTCAGGGAATGCTGCTACCTTCTCGGTATGCTTGGAAGATGGTGAGGGGGCGATGGTCCTAGTGATGCAACACTAGGGACAAGAAGTTGTGGTTGAAGTGGTTGCTAATACAATTGATATGGTTCTCAATGCCCTAGTAGCACCTTTACAAAACATCCATGGACTACAAGATGTACAGGTGTCTACCGGAACTTCACGTAGCAAGATTGATGTAGCCCAACATGAAGAATTATTGGACCGACTGGTGGGAATCAGGCAACCACTTCTAGATGTCTTCGATCTTCCTGACAACATCACTACAACCCAATCGGAGCTGCTCTTGACAAGGGGCAAGAGCCTTATTTTGGAAGGGCTACTACAAGCTACTCAAGCTGCTTGTCAGCCCTTGGTAATGAAGGTAGCCCAATTAAGAGCCCAGCTTGCCGATCCGGCCATCCTCAACTATGAAATCACCAGAGATGAAGCTTTTCAACAGCTTCAGCTTAAACTTTAGGTTGTTGAGGATGTAAGGGAGACGACGATCCTAGACAAGTCCATAGCAGACACCCCAAGCGTATCACTTAGAGAAGGACTTGGCAGAGGTTCGCCAGGAGAACGTGCAGCTGACAGTAGAATTTCATCGCTTGCGTAATGTTGGTGCAGAGAACGAACACCTGAAAGATTTCATCCACCAACAGTAGGAGGAGCTAGCCAGGGTGAACACTGACATAAGAAGGTTGGCTATTGAAAATCAAAATCTGTCAATGGAGGAGGTTCAGGCATTGCGACAGAAGTCTGCAATCGAAATTGCTGCTTGCAAGAACGAGGCCCTAAAATTTAAAAAAGTTAAAAATCATTATAGGGACCAAGTGGGATTGCAAAAGGAGATGAACAAGAAGCACATTCAAGTCACTAAAGCCCAGATGAACCAAGCGCTCCAACAGCTCCGAGAGGGAGGTAATGTATGGCCATCCATCTTCGATGGATTGAATGCCTATAATAAAGTGGAAATCCACCTAAAGGATCTGCAGATTGAAGAAATGATAGAATACATGGAGTTGGCCAACCTTCGGTATGCAAACTTGGCTATGCTCACAGCTGGGAGACCGTGGTTAGAGTTAGAAAAACAAGTGGCCGCCTCATATTCCCTATACGAGGGTGTGTTCCAGGTGCACAAGGCAACAAAATAGAAGCTGGCAACAGTGAACGTAGAACTCGAGGTCCTCTGCACAAGCTTTGAAGGCCAACGTACNATGCTGCCTTGCCCTTGGGAAATTCTAGGTCTAGCACACATTGGTGAAGCTTCTTTGACCGTGAATGATCCTAGAAGCAAAGAAGAGAAAATGAGGGCTCTCTTGGAGGCTTTTCGACTGCCTCCAAAAGTTGCAACTGCCGCGGGGTTACCGACATCCATGCTGCCACCAATGCATGGGCCAGAGGCTGGAGAAGATCTATCAGAACCACCGCCCCTAGGGACGGTGTGATCTCCTCCAGCAATTTTGTGCATCATCCTACACAGCAGAGGCTCCAGGACCAACGAGGTGTTCAATTTTGTCTCTGAACACTGCCATTTTTGTAATTTTTCCTCCTCTATAACTCGGGCACTTGGTAAATTCATGTTGTGTCATGTGTGCGTCACTTACGTGTTTACATTATGTGTGTTGTAAATAAGAATCCATACCTTCCAAATTGTAAAGTAACTCGAGGATGAGTTTTTGCTCAGTCGTGGGGGTATGATGAAGTGTCATAAGTCAATGCGTCAACTGGGCCGCATATACGTAACCACATCAACGTGGCCCTATTTATGTAGCCATCCTTCTTGGCCTATAAATATGAGGGCCTTCCACCTCATTTAGGCATCTTTTTGAGTAGTTGTAGCAAAGCTCTTACAGTTTGTTCCCACAAGAGATAGAATATTTTCCAAGTGCCCGCAGCAGGTGTAAGAAAAGTGATTAAATCTTTATTTGAGCATTGATGTATCTAAGCCCATTGGTGTGATGGAAATAAAGATGAACTATTCAAGCATACCTTGCAGCATTTGGACTTAGTTATTTCATGCATTTAATAGTTTAATATGTTTATGCTTTATTAATTACTTGTTGATGCTTTATTAGTTACTTGTTGATTATTTATGTTTTCATTATTATAATTTCAATC